>ML685800.1:259862-314513 GCA_007922175.1 Pelusios castaneus
CACACACACACACACACACACACACACACACACACACACACACACACTGGCACTCCAAACAGACATCGCAATTTCTCACGTTTCACAGCGAGAAACACAAATAGCGAGAGAGATCAGTGCCGCCAGGCAGAGATTAATTTTGCCCTTGCTGTGATCAACCCAGTCACCTTAAAACCCGAGGAGTCGTCTTCTCCCCTCAGCACACACTATTCCCTCCTACCACCTAAAATTGTATTTCTGCACACACATGGCTGGACTGTGCTCTGAGTCAGAAACCCAGAACCATTCCAACACACTTCCACCAGCGTAACAGAGACTTGCAGCTGACCCACTAGGTGGAGAACATGCTTTTCGAATTTTATGGAATCACTGAGCCATTTGTCTGGTACCAGGTTAAAAAAAACCCCAAACCCTCAAAAATTTAAACAGTTTAGAATCCAACAACCATACAATGAATAAAGTGGCTCAGTCCAAACAGCATGGCTGAAATGAAAAGCTGTACCATGAAATAAACACCTGTATCCAAATTCTAGAAACAACTCAAAGCAGAGGTGCAGAATCCTACAGACAGTTTGATGAGAGCCATTTCTGTGTTGGTGAAAATGCCCATTTGGAGGGCCACAGCACAGCTTCAACACTACAGCCCAGGGTGGGGGCGGAAGAATGATGTGTCTATTTGATAATGCTGTCTGAAAGCAGGCATGTATTTTCCATGGCAGTAGCAAAAAGCTATTTCAGAGCCTATGTTTCAAAATAATAAGCTCTTTTCCAATATTTTTTCCAATCCTTTTTTCCAGATTTATTACAACAAAGATCTATCTTTCAGACTGCTTGTCTCTGAGACTGCTAGCAAGCACCAGCTCCAGGCAAATTTTTAATAGACAATTATGAAAATCTGATGTAAAATGAAGGTTCCAGTTCACAGTTCTAGTCTTTTCAGAAGTCAGAACAGGCAATCAATGAGAAACTAGCTTATCGATCTTTCTTCACTGTGATATTTTGAGGTTACACAGCAAGAAGGTATAAAACAGAATAAAAATATAAACGAATAAAAACACACAGGAGACTGCTAAGCACTTCTAGCTCATACCCACTGGGGAAAAATGAAGTCATCTCATTAAAAAAGACCTCTTCTAACCTTTAATAATACACTGTATATTGTTTCTAAAATATATTAAAGAAAAAAGTATAAAGCTCAACAGAAAAGCCTGAGCTCAGAAATCATTCTTTAGTACAAACCTGAGTAAAAGCACTGGGATGAACTTTGTGGGGATCCAGGAGAGGTCTGTTGAAATTCCTTCTGCTACGGGAGGGGGGAAAAAAACCACAAAGCACATATTTTCTTACAGCATCTCAATAACTACAGAGATCAGATCATCATTTCACATTGAACCCTATTTTAAGTATTATGCATTACGGCATACAGATAAATTCTTACACGAACTAGGAAACCAAAAGTTTTTTTTTTTTTTATAAAGAGTTTTAAAAAATTTTCACTTCCTAAAAGAAAAGAATGTATCTAGATTTAAAAGATACAAATAAATGCGAGGAATATTTAACAGAGCATGAACAAGACTAACCATTGCCTACATCAGAAAACTGCATAGTTTGAAGGTGTGATTTTAAAAGATTTAGTCTAACCATCCAAACCCCCGTGTGGACATTTATTTTAACTTATGGGTAGCGCGTTTTGGTTTATTTTAAAACCATTCCTAATTGGCTTAAGATGATTTAAACCAAAAGTTGGGTGTCAGCACAGGACTGTGTGCAGGTTTAAATGTACTAATGCAACTTTCTCACACTGAGAAGTCCTTATTTATATGACACGGGAATGCCCAAAGGTCAGTCTGTTAAGAGTCAAGATGTCGACATACAGGAAAAACAAATAATACGTTTCTATAGCAGGTAGTTATTATGAGGTCTCATTGCATTTCATTATTTATTTTGTCTTCTGGTCTGTTTCAGCCCCCACCTCTCCGTTCGCTTGCCTTGGAGGTGATTTGTGACAGTCTCGCTATGTGTTACAATTTGTAGAAAGTTGTATCTGTAAATGGAAGATTTCTATTGAACTGAGAATAGCCACGATAGAGTTTCAATGGGTTCCCCCCGCCAAAAAAGCAGCCAACCCCCCCAATCATGTGAAAGCTTGAAACAAAAGTAAAAAACCAACAATAATTCTGCTGCCCGCAGGAGGGGGATGAAAATTGGCTCCTTTGTCTTTTAACTGCCAAGACTTTTGCTGTTTTGTGCTCTCTGTTTTTCCCCTCATTACTCCCTGCTCTGCTATTGTTCTCTGAAGTCATCAATGCACACTCATGGAAAAACAAATAATGCTAGTCTCATTAGATAACTGACGAAAGACGTGATATTCTAATACTGCCTTTTAAAAGGCATGAATGGAGTAAAAAAATGTACCAATACACTGTTGATGAGCACACTTGTAACCTTCTAGGGAATCTTAGGAGCATTCTTGGATACAGATAAGAAAGAAATGAACTGCTTGGCTAGAAGTCAAGTTACTGAGCCATGGCATGGAAAAATTTGGAAGATATTACAGTTCAGAACATATTTCTACTGTCCTCAGATTCTAACCAGCATGTAACTATTCTGATCCACCTCCCTCCTCTCACGTGAGCCTCCTCAAACCTGGCACAAGAATAGCATGTTACCTATTTACCCATGCGGGGACGGCATTAAAAACCCAGGGTAACAAAAATGAAGAACAGTTGTCACTTGATTTGAGAGAGACAGCACATTTCAGGAACAAACAATGGGCTCAAGAGCCAAGAATTCCTTGGGGTAAATCCCAGCTCTGGTAGCCTTACAGAAATCAGCCTTTCTTCCACATATACACACAGCACTAACAGACACTAGCTGAACCAGTTAGTAACTAGTCAGGGTTTTGAAGAGGTAGGGCCAGATTTTTAGATGGTATAAATCCGAGTAGCTTCACTGAATTCAGTGCACGACAGAAGTGGTATTATTCTTAGCTTCTGATGGAAGAGAAGCTGTAAAACCTACCTTGGGTCTGGTGCTGCTGCATTCAGGCAGTAAGGTCTTGCAGTTCTTGTGGACATTCACGGCACAATCTGAAATGTCAAAAATATTTAAATTATTCTTACCATCGCCAACTAGACAAAGAGAAAGAATCGATTTCTCCGGTCTGAAAGTATCAGGGAATGAGTCCATGTATTCCACTGGGAATATTTACTGTGCAATTTCTATTCTTGGTTTTCCACCAAAATGCTCAAACTTGAAAGCATGACGACAAGAGCCATTATTTAACAAGTTCATGCCAACCAGATATACGGGGTGCGAAGGAGAACCATTACCACAATACTCTGGGGCATCCTGAGGCAGGAACAGTACCACATAAATATACCACTTTTTCTAACGCTGGTGCCACAGGATGAATAGAATAGATTTATATTGTAACCCGGAACAAGATTTTTCATTTGCCTGGGCTCATAATGGCAACCTGAAATATTTCAGTCTGGTACAAAAGTGCGGTTAACCGCTCCATTTTTTTACAATATTTTTACTTTGTGTATTGCAAGTTTATTCTTTTTTACGTATGCGAGAGTGAATGCGTACAGTGTATTTCTTGGTTCATCAGTTTTATTCCTTACCCACTATCTTGTAACTGAACTATAAGGAAGGAAACTGGTTATTGGTTTCTTCGTTAAGCTCGCCTGAGATTCCCCACCACACCAAAATGAAAAATGTAATCTTTGTATTTCAAATCATTCTGCCAAACTAACCAAAAAATGAACATTACATGCCCGTTTACAAAGCAGAGAAGCACCTGCCCAAACAAAAAATATAACTGCCAGAAAATCTTGCAGATGTTGCTAATTCTGTTAGTTCTCATAAGCTCTCACTGCTTTCGGTAAAGAGCTCTGTATTCATTAATATCCTTCCGATTCATTTCCACCTCTGTCAGAGCACCATATTCTTCTGAATTGTTATTTCCAAGGCAAAGTGAACCAAGTTACATAATTCAGGCAATATAACAAACCAAATCAGACACTAGGGTAACTTTTCATATACAATGTACAGTGTCTTTCTACATATGGATGGATGAATAGGAATGAATTACATTAATTGAAGTAGGTAACTAAAGACCCTCAGTTATGTCAATTATTTTTCTTGCAATGGACACAAAAGATGCTTATAAAGATGATGGCTAGAACAGGAAGGCTTGAGAAAAGCCTGTTTGTGCTTAATGCACTGGGGAAAATTGTTTGAGCAATGTTCATCCATGCAGAAATATAAACCCTGTAATATGCCTGTCAGGAGCACCTAGGGTGACTGGTTTTAGGTGCTCCTGATGTAATATAGCTGCACTCTCCTTTACACAGCAGTATTTTCCACAATTACCATAAATGTCTGGGAGGAGCATAGAAGTGATGTGTTTATCTGGGCCAAATAACTAAGTAAATCAACATCGGCTGTGCTGTAGTCATGCTGGTTCCTGGACATCAGAGACACAAGAACGATGAGGCTCAGTGCAGCTCGAAACTTAGAGAAGTCAGTCCAATCAAAGATAAGATATTCCTTTACTCTCCTGGTCTCTGTAACTAAGTTAACGAGTCACAGAATCAGGCTCCCTGGGAGATGGGATGACAACGGGAAATGAAAGGTGTGTATGTGCTCAGCTTCCTCCACATGTGAGGGTTGTAAGACTAGAATGAAGTGCGGAAAGTGTGTTACACAAAAAATGTCTCTGCAAACAGCTTAATTCTGACAAGTAAAAATGCAGTGAAAAAGGATCTAGATACTGTAATCAGATATGATAAATGTATTAAAAGCCCTTTCAATCCTACCAGTAAACAGAAGGAAGAACTCTGTATGAGCCATTCTATGTGGGGTATAAACTACTGAACAACACAACACAACACAGGCACCCAATGAATGAAGAGTGCTAAAAGAAAAAGGGGGGGGAACCCAAAACCAGCAGATCCAGGAAGATGCCAAAAGCGCCCAAAAAGAAAGCTTACAAGAAGTGGGAGCTTGGCCAGGTGATATGGGAGTGTAAAAATACCGCTCCAGCATGCAGGAGTAAAATCAGGCAGGCCAATGTACAACTGGAGTGACAGGTAGCAAGGGACAGGAAGAGTTTCTACAGGTGGGTTAGTAACAGGAAGGTGATCAGGGAAAGGGGGGCCCTTTATGGCGAATGGGGGGCGGAGGAGACAACCTAGCGGCAGACGATGTGGAAAAAGCTGAAGTACCCAATACTTTTTTGGCTCTGTCTTCACAGACAGACTCCTGTGCTGGGCAGCACAGAATGGGGAGGAGGTGAGCAGCCCTCAGTGCTAAAAGAATAGGTTCAGGACTATTTAGAAAAGCTGGACATGCAAAATCCACCGGGCCGACTGCAATGCATCCCAGGGTGCTGAAGGAGTTGATGTGATTGCAGAGCCATTGGCCCCTGCCTTTGAAAACGCCTGGTGATTGGGGGAGGTCACGGGCGATTGGAAAAAGGCAAATATAATGCCCGTCTTCCCCAGATCCTCCTCCTCCCCATTTTTGGAACTACAGACCAAGCCTCATCTCAATCCCCAGGAAAATCATGGAGCAGACCCTCAAGGAATCCATTTAGAAGCACTTGGAAAAAAGGAAGATGATCAGGAACAGTCAGCATGGATTCACACAAGGGCAAGTCATGCCTGACCAACCTGACTGCTTTCTCTGATGAGATGACTGGCTCTGTGGATGTGGGGAAAGCGGTGAATGTGAAATGCTTTGACTTTAGGATAGCTATTCATACAATTTCCCACAGTATTCTTATCTACAAGTTAAAGAAGTATGGGTTGGATGAATGGACTATCAGGTGGATAGAAAGCTGTCTAGAAATCAACAGCTTGATGTCTAATTGGCAGCCAGTAACAAGGGGAGTGCCCCAGGGTCAGTCCCAGGGCCAGTTTTATTCAACATCTTCACTAATGATCTGGGAAATGGGGTGGTTTACACTCTCAACAAATTTGCAGCTGACACTAAGCTGTGGGGAGTGGTAGACACCCTGGAATGTAGGGATAGCATACAGAATGACCTAGGACTGGGCCAAAAGAAATCTGGTGAAATTCAACAGAGACATATGCAGAGTCCTGCACTTACAATGGAAGAATCCCATGCACTGCTACAGACTAGGGCCTGACTGACAGCAGAAAAGGACCTGGGGTTACAGTGGACAAGAAGCTGGACAGAAGTCAACGGTGCACTTGTATTGCCAAGAAGGATAATGGCATATTGGGCTGCCTAAGGAGGAGCATTTCCAGCAGATCAAAGGAAGTGATTATTTCCCTCTGTTCGACACTGGTGAGGCCACATGTGGAGTACTCTGTCCAGTTTTGAGCCCCTCACCCCCACCCCCACGACAGAAAGGATGTGGACAATTTAGAAAAAGTCCAGCAGAGGGCAACAAAAATGAGTAGGGGTCTGGAGACTGCGACTTATGAGGAGACTGAGGGCACTGGCCTCATTCAGTCTGCAGAAAAGAAGAGTGAGGAGGGATTTGATAGCAGCCTTCAGCTACCTGAAAGGGGGTCCTGGGAGGACGGAGCTAGGCTGTTCTCAGTGATGGCAAACGACAGAACTAGGAGCAACGGACTCAAGTTGCAGCGAGGGAGGTCTAGGATGGGTAAGAGGAAAAACGTTCTCATCAGGAGGGGGTGAAGCACTGGAACGGGTTTCCAAGGGTGGTGGAGGAATCTAGACCCTGGCAGGTTTTTAACACTTGGTTTCCCAAAGCCCTGGCTGGGACAGTTTAGCTGGGGTTGGTCCTGCTCTGAGCAGGGAGTTGGAGTAGATCCCTTCCAGCCCTCATCTTGTAAGATTCTATAACTTCTTTGCTCAGGGATGTGGAAACTCCAACTCCCCTGAATGAGGCAGTTATATTGACACCCCCACCCCACCCCTCGTAGACAGAACTTCTCCTGTTGACATAGCTACTGCCTCTCAGGGAGGAGGACTAATCACACTGATGGGAGAAGTTTGCACGTTAGCATAGGAACATCTTCACTTAAGCACTACTGTGGCGCAGCTATGCTGATGAAGTGTTTTAAGCGTGTATCTGCCCTCAGTGATTAAGTTAAACATTTCCTTTTTCTTTAATGATTAGGAAGACTATGTTCTAGTCTCTCAATTTCATTATTTGTTAAAATAACTTTAAAAGGGATATCAATTTAAAAAGAGATTTCTCTCTGAAAACTGCGCACATGCCTTTGTTACAAGCAACGTCTACAATTACTAAATCTGGGAGTTTAATTGCCTATTTGACAATACTGTGTGAACAGTCAGTTTCCTGTTTCACTGTTTTACCAGTTTGTTTCCTCTGGTGTAGAAATCTTTCACACAGCAAGGAAGAGCAAGAAACACATTAAAAATAGGAAAGATACAACTTTAAAATAAAGACTGGCAAAAGAATACCCAGGCAGGTGTCCTATCAAACTGCCCACCCAAAATGAAAAGTGTGGAAAAACAGAGAGAAAGAAATTGAGCAAGCCTTCACAAAGCCATCACATTTTATTAGATATGCTTTGGTTATATCCATGACACCCTTCCCACTGCAACAGCAGCACGATAGTTAGAGGAGAGATAACACAGCATTTTTTAACATTCTCTGTTCCTTCAGAGCACTTTTCAGAAGAGAATATTGGCGAATGAGAGGGTTTAGAAAAGGACAACGAGAATGACTGGGGACAATCTCAAAGGAAGAGTGATTGAAAAGGCAGACTTATCTTAGAAAGGAGATGAATAGGAAGTAAATAAAATAATGGATTGACAAGAAAAGACAGAAAAGAGCTTCTATTCTTCTACTCGCACAACATGGGCGATACAATGGCAAATTCAAAATTGGCAAGAGAAAATACCTGTTTTCCCAACATGTAATTAGACTGTGCAACTCCCTGCCACCTGATTTTGTTGACCCCAAAATGTGGTACAATTCGAAGAAGGAATGGGTATTTATGTGTTACAACTCTGGATATTTGTATTAAATTAACTCTCGAAAATACAAAAAGAATAGTGGAAGGGAGCTAAAAACTCATGTTGCAGGATTTAATCCAACCTCTAATTATTAGAGATTAAGATGAGATTTTCAGGGACAGAAGATTATCCCACATCTGCTTACAGTGGGGTTTCTTGCTTTCTCACACATGGTTGCTGGCCACTCGTCAACAGCATATCACACTAAACAGAGAATGGGTCTGACCCACTACATCGACTCCAGTGTTCCACAGCATATAATAAATACAGTCCAAACAGTGTCAAAGATCACTTATATGATATAAAGATATGAACGTTATTTTCCAGTGGAATATAAAAATTCCTTGGCCCTCCCAAAAGTTAGGTATATGATACAAAGTGTTAAATAAGACATTTGAGGCGGATGAGTGGCCTGAAACTTGGCTCCGCATAAAAAAAACCAGCGCTCTCCCAGGTTTCTTGAGATTCTTACCAATATTTATGATAGCACCACATGCCCAACAGGCTAAAAACATTACAAGATATCTTGCACAATTTGCAAACACTGAAATTCTTTCAGTGCCTATCAAAATCCAGCTGCTCTGGAGCCTGACTGGCTGTTTAGGATGCAGATAATATCTACTTGAGGTGTATGCAGCTACTGGCAATAACCGATTTATAAGTGTACAGTAGGAGATGACACATCAGACAGCCCAAGGGACAGATTGCCAGGTCATGCTGACGCACAGTCACTGACCCACTAAGCCAAATTGGACCTGCCAGTACATGACCTCCCACAGCAACTAGAACAAGACTGACTGGGACACACTGTGTGACATGAGCATGGCCAATAATTAGCTCCCGTGTGGAGCTAGGACTCAGCAGGTATTAGGAGTGGGCATGGACTTGAAATGTATTGCTCAGTAAAACCGCTCTTCAATGCTCATGTGCAAATCAATTACAGCTAAGACCTAGGTATGCTATAATTCGGGTGAATCCTTACTGCTAACAGTCACAAGGTGGATCACATTTGGTTATTTTTGAGGTTTTTTTATTAGACCAAAAGACTGAAAATACCCTCGAAGCACAATTCACCCGGCAATCTCCATCACTGTTTCTAAAGGCACAGAGCTTGCCCACTACCTCTGAGCCAACGATATACTCCCATCTATCAGATATGGCCTCACAAATGAACTACAAATACCCTTCCTCTGACACTAATGATTTCTCTGCTGTCAGACACGCTTGGGTTCTTCAGAGATCACAAAGGAATGCTTTCCCTCCCTACGAAATAAGAGAAGAGTATTTCTCTAGCCTAACTCTATAGGAAATACCTTGTACTTCATGATAAATGTGCTTTTGAGGGATTCACTATAAGGCATTTGTTTTATATCTTAAGTATGTGTTAAAAATACTAATTTGCTGTAAATCCCATTCTGATTCACAGCACAAACAGTTAGATTTAAATCTGTGCTTTCCAACATCAGTCTTCAACCCCAGCCCACCACATGTTTATGGAAACAAAGTTATTCCACAGATCTTACATCAGAACATTATAATCATTTTGATGTACCCATAGTCCAAGGTAGCTAAACAGACCTGAAGACACGCAATTGGTTTCTTTTTTTATTACTGGGAGAACAGAGTTCCAGGAAAGAGAACCATCTGTGACAACCTATTCAGGAAGGTGGCGTTTCAGCTGAACTTCCATCAGTTTCTGAGTTCAGTACATCCAGGTTTACGTACCCTGATCAGTTCAGACCAGATTTAACCTTGGCCTACTGGCTCCAGCGACCGGCACCAACTTCGTTTGCTAAGACACCTAAATGTGTAGGGCAGAAGCCAAAAGTGCCAGGGGCCGGGTTTCAAACGACTTGCCATTCTGACCAGGCACAGCAGCAATGGACACTGAAAAGCAATGAAATCTGTCCTTACTAAGCTCCCCGGGGGGCCGTGCTAGCCTAGCTCAGCCAAACAAACAGGGACCAACCCGTTCACGGCAGGAGCTTTCCCGGGAGAAAATCCCACTTGGTCTGACGCTTGGAAGACGGGAGCTTGCAGCATGGGAGGAAATGAAACAGTTACTAGGCAGTTTCCTGTTTCCTATTCAGACAGTTCTCCTAAAGCGGGGGCTGTTTTCTCGGCCTGTTTCCATCCCAATGCGCACACCGGCCGGGCAGATCGCCCCAGCGCCCCGCACGGGCCCGGGAGCCGGAAACGAACCCGACCCGACCGAGCCCCAGGGCGGCCCCGCCGGCAGAGAGGGAGGGAGGCCGGCGCCGAGCCGAGCCAGGGACGCTCCCCGGGGACACTGGGAGACAAGGACTCGACCCCCGGCCCGGCCCGGCCCCCCTCCCCGCGGCCGGTTAGCTGGGCCGCCGCCGGGGGAGACACCGGTC
This sequence comes from Pelusios castaneus, assembly GCA_007922175.1. Classification (NCBI taxonomy): domain Eukaryota; kingdom Metazoa; phylum Chordata; order Testudines; family Pelomedusidae; genus Pelusios; species Pelusios castaneus. Next base: position 270,230 of record ML685800.1, read on the forward strand.
CCGGGGACTGAGCCCGACCAGCGCCGCCCTCGGCCGGTCCCGGCCCGGGACAGGGACAAGAACCGGGGCTGCGGCGCCGGGGAGGGGGAGGGGCCGGGGCGGGGCGAGGGCGCGTCTCTTACCGAGGCCGGGACCCGAGCCGCCGCCAGGCAACAGGAAACGCGCTGGGATTGACCCGGAAATAGACACCGCGTCACGCGGCCGGGGGCGGCACTGCGCATGCGCGGGGTCACTGCAGCCTGACTGCTTTCCTTCGCGCGCCGCCCCCCCCCCCCCCAGCGGGGGGGGGGGGCCCCGGGCGGGGGGGGGGGGGGGCGGGGGGGGTCCCTGGCTGGAGGGGAGGGAGGCTGGGGGGGTCCCTGGCTGGAGGGAGGCAGGGGGGGTCCTTCACTCAGGGCTGGAGGCTGCGGGGTCCATGACCCAGGGGCTGGTCAGAGGCAGGCCCGCTGCTCCACCCACAAAACCAAAAGCCTGCCAAGGAGCTGGGTCCAGGCCTGCCCGGCCCTCACCTTGGGCCCAGCACAGCAGGCCGGCCCCAGCACCGCCACACCTCCAGTGTACAAGTTAACCAAGGCTGTCCCTGCTCAGCGGGCCGGACTCCCATGGCTAGCCAGGGAGCTGACCAGCCTCAGGCCCTGACAGTGCAAGTTACATGCCCAGGTTTGGGCTGGGGCCCAAGCTCTGGGCCCCCAACAGCCAGCTCTGGATACAGGAGGCCATTATAGCAGCTCATAAACCCCCAGTACAGATGGGAGTAATGGGCCCAGTTGTATGCTAAGACCAGGAAGACCCCCAGCGGGGATGAGCACACCAGGGCCTCAGCAAACTGCTTTGCACTAATGTTTTTCAGCATGCTGTCTTTCACGTGCTGCGCAGGGTACCTTGGCTCTGTGGATTAAACAACTCACAGAAGGGTGAGGGGTCCTGGTCATTCTGTGAGGGTCATCTCAGCATTTCTCGTGAATGGTCCCTTCAGGAATGGAGGAAGACTGGCTTCCAGAACCTGTGGGAATCCAAGATCTGTAGGGAAAAGAACCTCAGCCTCAAAGAGAACTAGTCCCTCTGGGGCAATAGATCTCTGGAACACTGGCATTCACTAGCCTTTCTGAACCACAAACACTTTGACTCTCCAAGGAGGTGCAGGGTTAGAGCAGCAGATGATAAAGGCCCATCCAGACTCATAAAGGAACCCCAACAGGCCAAGGAGAGGAATTCACAGGAGATGTTACACACCCCTGCTGTGATTTCCTGCCCATTTCCACTGGTTACTCTTTACAGACGCTTTGCATGCTCAAATGTGAAATACTCAAAACGGTACCGTTTGGTTTTTATGAACATTTATAAACAGGGACAATAACTTATTTGAACCTAACCCTAGGGATGGCTGACAAACTGTCCTCTCAACTATGTGACCAATAGGAGCTTCTAGATAGATATAAACAGAGCCTTTGCCAAAGGGGCTTTCAGAGGCCCTGCCTTTCATCAGCAAAAGCCTCTGACTCAGCTAAAATAGCCCAGCCTTTAATTAATGGCATATAGTACTTTGAAGGACAGCTTGAACAAGGTAGTTCATATGTTTCTGTAAAGATCATTTAGGGCTTCACATTAAACATGGTATTAATCATGAAAATTATGATGCAAGTGAAGACAGTGCCCAAGTGGTATTTGAAATCTTTGTCAGCTCAGGCAAGCGCAGCCAGGACATGGCATCCTGCAGCAATGGAGAAGTTTTTTTCAGATTCCGCTATGACTTGCAGTATGCCCTGTGCAGCTAGCTGAGGGGAAGGCATTAATATTAATATGCATTTCCAAAGCAACTATTGCCATAGAGGGAGACATTTTACAGTCAAGGAAGTTTAGTTTCAGTTTTAATGCAGAGCTTGTATGCTATAACTTGCACATGACATGCATGTATAAATTCACCCTGCTGGAAACAGAAAACATCTATTTTTATTTTCTTGTTACGGATAAGGATTCTGTCAAGGAAGCTAATCCTCTGTTTCAAGTGCCTGGCTACTAAAGTACCTTTAGAGAAAAAAAAGACTACAAGTTTGTATCGACTCAAATAAAAATAAGTTTGGGATCTCAGCCTAGTTATCATGGAACCAACACCCTAACATTTGAAACGTTCCCAGTTGGCTCGGGAGGAGCCCAGGACTGCGAAACTAAGGTGTCACGAGGATGCCAGGATTTGGCTGTGTCAGCCAAGCTGTGTCGGATTGGCTGCACTAAGGAGTTGGGAGCCTCAGGGACGTATTGAGGTGCATTAGCAAAGCTGTGTAGAAGTCCAACTGAGAATAAAATATTGTCCGTAACTGTCGAATCCGTTTGTTCCTTGTGAAGTGGTTCCAAAGCTACATATACAGTGGATGAGGCACCACAGTATTTTGTTTGCTCATTGTCTGTGCCAAAATCCGTCTGTCTCAAATGCCATTGTAAAGTGAACAAAGCGTAACTCTTATGTACAGCCTTATCACTATTAAAATACTTTCTTCCCTACTTGGATTGTGAACTGAGACACTTACATTCATTTTGCCCTCAGCTTTGGGAAGCTGAAACAATGAACTCTCCTGGTTATTTTCCTAATACTCAGTTCAGTCCTGACAGGCCAGATTCCAGGAGGGAATTCAGACAGGACCAGGATTGAAAATAACTGCTTTTAAATTAATGATGAGAGACAGTTTTTCCACTGACCTTAACCAATGCAATCCTTCCCTATTCATATCCGTTCAGAACAGCTGTACAGAGCAGGTTCCTCGCCCTACCGTGATTGTACCAGCCCTCTTTGAACCCCTCCCCTAGCTTCTGTCTCCATCACATCAAACATAAGCTGCTTGTCTTGATTTCCCACGCCTTCTTCCTGACCTCTCCCTACCCTCTCTCATTGGCTATTGAAAGATCTACTCCCACCTCTGACTGGCCCACGATGCCAGCCTCCATCGCCTACTAGTTACATTTTCCACCACACAGGCTGCCCTTCAAACATGGGGCATGCTGAGGTGTCAGCACCGTCTATCATGCTGACCTTTACTATCTCATTGTTTCCTTGTGTTCCCACAGCCTGTCTCCATTGGATGGCTCTAGTCCTGTATTTAGATTGCAAACTTTTTGCAATGGAGCCTAATTTTTTGTTCTGTCTGCCCAGTGCCTAGCCCATTACTAGGGCTCTTGGCTCTAGGGGAAAACAAGTAATGATGGCATTTGCAGGTTACGCGAAGGCTGCCATCGTCTGCCAGAAACCTCTTAAATCGCTTTGGCTGTGCTCTACTGAGGTGAGCAGCACATGAAGGGGTGCAATGCAGCACGGATTGTCTCTCCAAAAATGTTCAGAACTGGCCCAGGAAGAACATCCAGTGCTGGGGATGTATGGCCTGTGGGCATTTCAACAGCTTCAGTATAGAATCTGCACAGCGTTCAGTTCAAACACTGGGTAACTAAACCCAAATCAGGGTTGGATAGCGACAGAGAAAATACGAAGCAGCATTGGCAGAATAATGCTAATCGACATGATCAAACACGAGTTATGGGCTCTGAATAAATAGGATCTAGAGAGAAACAGACATGCCATCAAGAGAAGTTCTGCCAGATTATGTGTGTGTCCCCACCTCCCCAAGTTGTGGGGTTTGTTTGATTTTTTTTTTTTTTTGGTTAGTCTCTAAAGTGCCAGAGGACTCCTCATCCCAGGGCTGCAGATATGTGTCCAAAAATTCCCAGCCCACTTAGATTCTTTGTGGAGTGCCCAGTTACTTCAAGCCTCGCCTTGTTCTGGCCCATAGCAACGTTAATAGCTCGGCCGTGGCCTTTTGTGATCTCTCGGCTCCTGCTTGTTGTTTCACTGGGACTCGTCAGGGATTCCCCATTCCAAATGGGATTCCCAGCACATTTATCATGGTCCCCATGACACAGTCGCCAAAGCTCCTTGCTCTTTTTCCTAAATAGAAGCTTTTAGGCAGCTGTGTCTCTTTCTAGAAATGTCAAGTTTCGAGTTTCCTGCAGGTCCTCAGATTCCTAAGGCCTCTGTCAGAGCTACTGACAGAAGTTTCCGGTTGAAATTCACAGAGCTCATCCCTTTTCCAAGCCAAGCACTGCATAGCTACATTAGCTACTGGCACTGCGCTGGGGAGCCCAAGGCAGATATTGTTAATACCCTGGTATCTGGCGAAAGGGTCGCTTTACTGCAGCAGAATCCAAACATGGGACCAACAAGAGATGCCTGAGTCTGTTTTCCTGCTCAAAAATTAAATTAGAGAAAGATGCTGGGTGACGTCCCTCTCCTCAGAGAGCCAGCAAGGCTCCGACTGGGACAGATGGGCAATAGTGTCCTCAAGGTCAAAGGCTCTAGATGCCACTGTTGGTTCCGAAGGCAGCCAGGCCCCAGCCTTTATGATTCCCTAGCAATTCCCTGAAATCCACAAAGCACTTTGGTTATCTCTCTAGACCTGAGCATGCCCTGGCAGGTAGCTCTCTGCAGACCCTCTCTCGAGTGCCCTGGGGCTGGATGCTGCACACTATCTAGGAGATGCAACTCTTCACTCACCGGGTTGCGGCAGACTCCCCAGTGTTCAATCCTAATTCACTAGATCAAAGACAATACTGCTGCAACACACATTCTTTGGCAAACCCGTAGCTCCCTCCCGTGGCACAGCCCAGTTGGAGAGCTCTGCTCTTGGCACTGGCTTCCTGGGATTCATCAACTCCTGTTACATAAACATTGGAAGCATGTTTATGAGAAAGGATTAATTTAGACATAGAGCCTTTTCCACCCCTGAGAGTGAGGCTTGGCTCCATTTCGACTCCTGTGCTGGGTTCCGCTTGTGTCAGAGGCCGCACTGAATTTGAATCCTGGTCAGTTCTGCTGGCGTCTCTACAGCCTCGTCTGCACTCCTGCACACCACTGTAGCTCCCAGGGACAGACTAACCTGTCTCGACAGCCCCACAATGTCCATGGGAGAGAGTTCTCCCGCTGACATAATAAAACCGCCTAGACGAGCGGCGGGAGCTGAGTCACCAACACAGCACTGTGCATGCAGATGCTTTTACTGGCAAATCTTAAGTCACTCGGGGGGATTTTTTTTCACACCCCTGAACAACTAAAGCTTTGCTGGTGCAGATGAGGCCTTAGTGAAGATGCGACCTATGTCCATGGAGCACTGTCTGCACCAGGGGTCAAGCCAACATAACAGTGCTGCTCAGGGGTGGTGATAGCGACATTAGATGCCAATCACCCACTGGCCTGAGCCAAGGGGTACAGGAAAATGTTCTTTAATTATGCTCTGGATCGTACATGGTTCTAAGCTGGCACACAGCTGCCGGCCTCACCAGCGTCAGGGATTTTGTGCCTTTGGGTGTCCCTAATTTGAGGCATAGCTGGTGGAATCTTATGGAGAGCAGGAGACAGGTGTGTTTCAGGGTGAGTTCTTCTATCACGCTGTACGTTTATGGTACTAGCCACAAAATGACTCATCTTTGCCTTTCTGAATTAGGAGCCAAAATCCGGCTACTGCTTCTTATTTGAGGGGGCAGAAAATCTGATCCTCTCTGGCAATCCACCAGACCTTCTGTGCCCTTGGCAAACTGGCAAGACCTGGGGCTTCTTCCCCAGCTCTCCCCTGCGCTTCTCGCTCGGGACTCTTCCATTGCTCACTCATCTGCCGTACTTAAACAAATGGATAAGAAATCAAAGCTTCGAAGAGAAACTGCAGAATTGAAATTCATATGCAGATTTGACACCATTGCCTTAGAATTAAAATAGGGATTTTGATTTCTTCTTCCCTCACCTCCCTCTAATACGCTGTTCTCCACGGTTTGAATCTAAAAGGCTTTGATTTGCTGTAACCGTCTAACCTGATCCTAGGATTTACACTCCCTGCATTTCTTTGGCTCCCATTCTGTAAGATCCCCATCTTCAAGCATCTGATGAAGTGGGATTTTCTCCCATGAAAGCTCGTGCGATAAATACATTGGTTAGTCTTTAAAAGTGCTCCCCCACTGGACTCCTTGTTTGTTTTTCCTCTGTCCTATGTTACTAAATACGTTTTCTGTGCTGCCATGTGGTGGCGCTGCTGTTAGGATGCTGTCAACATAGCAAATGAACAGCAGCACCCGATGTGCTCAGAGCAGAGTCGGCGGGTCGGGGACTACAGAGCGTAGACTACAAAGTGTGGGCTCCTCACTGCAGGAGAACCATGGGAACAGCCTCTGTTCTGAGAGATGGAAATGGTCTGTCACTCCAGGACAGGGACTTGGCAGGTGGTCTGTGGTTGGGGTGGGGACCCAAACTCCCAGTCCAGGAGCCCCAGGGCCATCCCTATTCGGCATAAACAGAGCCAACGGGTCAGCCTTCCTCCCCAGTACAAGGCGGGCTGCAGAGGTTCCCGGCCCCAGCGTGTTGTCCAGTCCACCCAAATGCAGGTCTCTCCACAGGCTACACAGCAGGCTGGGCTCAGTCAGTCTGGCTGGAGAAGGGTCTCTGTCCACAACCACGGTCCCAGAGCTCTCCAGACACTCTACCTCCTGCCAAGGCAGCCCACGGGGAACACGAGGTTAGACCAAACCTCGCTGCCCAGCCCAGCACAACATTCCTGGGCACCACTGAAAGCCAAAGGAGATGCTCACTCAGTCCCAGTGAGACACGGAGCCCATCCCCCATGCCAGGGGCAGGTGCCTGCATGTTCCCAGGTGAAGCAGGATCGTGGGTCGCCCACAGCACAATTTCAAGCCAAGCTCTGTGCGGCGCCAGCTCACACACAGGCCCAGACCCTTGGTCTGGGCAGCCACACACAGCCATGGAGACATCAGCCCAGATCACAGCACTGGGCTCTCCTGCGCAGACCGGAGCATGAACCCGTAAGCAGGAACCCAGGACCCCCTAGAAAACCCAGCCCACAGTGGCATGGATCCGAGCTCCTGAAGGGCTAGCGATCGAGCGGCTTGACCCGAGTATCAAAGCAGTGTGTCACTCCCATGCCTGGGAGGAACTCCCTATAACCAGTCCTGCTTCAAACTCTCCTTAACACTTTCCAAAATACCCAGCTGCCTGGGACTGCTGCGTCTCCGGTGAGCCAGCAGCACCTCATTCTCCCTGGGGCACCTTGTCTCAATCCGTATTCGCCAGCCTTAGATTTAGCCCATAAGCTCTCTGGAGTGGGGGCTGTCTCTCTCTTATGCGTCTGTGCAGCACCCAGCACAGCACGGCACAGAGGGCCTCTAAGTGCTCCCGAAACACCAAATAGCCAGCGCCTTAGTTCCAAGCCCTGAGAGAGGCCCTCCCTCCGCCAGCATCTGTGAACACACCCACTGCTCCTCAGCGACAGCCCAAGGAGCCCTAGGAAAAAGCTACTTCCCAGGGAGAGCGCACGGAGCGTCCAGTCCTTTAGGTTTTACTGACCTTGAGGTCCCTCACTGGGGAGTGAGCTCTGCCAAGGGCACGGGGTACAGAGAGAACCTGCCATTTCCAAATTCCTGCCACTTGCAAATGGTCCCTCTGGAAGTTAAATGTTCTGCAGTGCACTGAGCGCCATCCTTGCAGGGCAGACAGCCGTTCCACCCACCCACCAAGCACATGAAGCAGGGACAAGGCCCAGGGGTGAGACCATGCGGTCGGGTATCAAGTTCTATAGCCCCCAGCACATTCAGCAGAGAAGAGCCACACCAGCTTAGGGGCTCATTAGCTGCACTGAGCCCGTCCTGCCTCTGCTCAGAGTTAATTCTCTCCGTGAAGCTGCAGGTGGGAGGACAGCATTTCACTTTGGTTAACTAAGCCCTGGATGTTTTTTGACTCCCCAAGTTTATCCCCACATCAAGTGCTGAGCTGAAATTTCTGTGTCTCTGGGAAGGAGAGACTGATTGATCCCAGGCGGCCCACAGGGGCTTGCTCCAGACAGACTCGCCAATGCTCGCGGGGCACTCAGAGGACAGAGCATTTCTTGACCTTTCCTTTTTGCCAATATAAAATTTAAGGGACTAATTGACCCTGAATCCTCCTTTGGGAAAGGGATGGGAGATGCCTGGGCAGCCGCAACCAGTGAAAATGAACTGGGTGCAGGCACAGCCAGGCCAGGCAAGCAGGAAGCACAGCCAGGCCAAGTGAGGTCCGGTAAGAGGGGCAGGTGGGCAGGCACAGCCAGGCCAGGCACAGAGGCGGGAGCAGTCAGGGCAGGCCAGGCACAGCGGCGGGAGCAGGCAGGGCAGGGCAGGGCAGGGCAGGCACAGCGGCGGGAGCAGTCAGGGCAGGGCAGGCACAGCGGCGGGAGCAGTCAGGGCAGGGCAGGCACAGCGGTGGGAGCAGGCACAGCCAGGCCATGGTACCAGCCATACTCACTCAGGCACTGCAGACCATTTTTATTCGCCAGAGGTTTGGCACACAGTGAGCAGCTGGTGCAGCTGGAGAAGGTTCCGGGCACCAGCTGGTGCTTGTTGACTCTCTTCCACCTTTCCTTTAGCTCCTTTGGCTCTTTTTCCTTTTCTCTCTCTTTCTGCTGCTCTTTGTTCTTACCCTAGAAGTGGGAGGGGGAGCAGAGTGTCATGAGCCAGCACCACCCACACCCACACCCAGCAGGGACGGGGCCCATTCGTGCTGGAGCACTTGAGGTGTTCATGTCTGGTCCCCAGGTGTTCCCAGGAGACTCAGACAGCCACAGACTCTCTACAGCCCCACTGAGATGGGTGCACATGTGATTGAGGGCAGGATTACAGGCAGCAAGACCTCTGTACCACGCCCAAGAATATAGACCCACACACACTCCCTCCCTGGGGGGGAATGTGCTCCGGGGTCAATGCCCTGTGGTCCCAGGGCAGCCCAGCTGTCAGCCGTGCCTGGCCCCCTCTTCATCCTCGCCCCACCTGGGAGGCCCGCTGTCACCTGGAGCACTGTCCTCCCTGACCGGAGCTCCCCACACATCGGGAGCCCTCGCTGGGACATGCCTGGGAACAAGCTCAGGAGCAGGGCCCAGTGAGCGACTTTCCGGCCAGGCGGTCTGAGGACACCGTCTGTCCCAAAGCAGCCCTGCCCCAGGCCTTTTCCGAGGACAGTGCTGTGAGTCCAGCAGGCATTCCGCCTTTCTCCCTTACCTTATCCTTCGGCCGGGACCCAGTGACGCGGCTCCGCAGGGAACTCAGCCGGCGCTTCACCTTGGTGCCTCTCTCGATCTTATCGCTCTTCCTGCTATCCTCAGCTCTGAAACAAGCCCAGAAGTGTCTCTCATGCACTGGGGAGGCAGGGAAGGCAGTGCCAGGGGAACTCTGGGACTGGCACGTGCTGGACTCGCTATTGCCCCGAGATGCTCCCCATGGAGAGGTCATTGTCAGCACCACCAGAGCAGCTCAGCACTGAGTTTCCCAAATCCCATGAGCATCAGGTTTCGCGATCGTCACCTCCCACACACACAGCCTGGTGGTTAAGGGGGCTGAGCTCTCTCGGGACCTGGGTCCAATTCCCAGCTCAGCCACCGACTTCCTGCACAGTCCTGGGAAAATAACTTCCTCTCTGCGATAGGGTTCCCATCTCTAAGCAGAGCTGAATAACACTGCTGCTTATTTAGACAGTAAGCACCTCAGGGCAAGAACCGTGTCTTCACAAAACCCAATGCAATAGGGCCCTGATCCTGGCTGGGGTGGTTGGACGGGTGGGAACAAGGATGTAGGATCTGGGATGGGGCACCCAGGCCACCACACATCCAATGGATCACTTACTCATTAGACAGGAACTCAAACCAGGTGAGGCTCTGCTGGGACTCACTGCTGCCTTGGGGCACACAGACCCTTTGCTTCGCCCTGCAAACAGCAACAGGACGCAGCATCAGTCTGGGAGGAAGAGTTGACCGCCCTACAGCCTCTGCAAAGAGCAAGTGTCGCCTGCCCAGTGGGACACCAGCAGGCCCTGCACATACTTAGCGAGGGGCAGTCTGCTTTCAGGGTACGGTTGGGGGGCTCTGTGTACTCTGGGGATATCAGCTTCCAGGAAGGCCTTGGGAGGATCCTGCTGGGCCCTGTGCTCCCGAGGGGTTGTTGTATGGGAGTCTCCCAAGGGCCCTGTTCAGTAGAACAGATCCATCCCCCAAGTGACAGGCTGCGTCTCCTAGCTGCACACTCACCCATGATACTGTTTCAGCTCCTGGAGCACCTGCTGGACGATCAACCTGGCCAGGAGGGAAAGGGATTAGAAAGTCTCCCCACTGGCCACTACTCCAGTCCCTCCAGGAGCAAGGCAGCAGGGATTTGCCAGCACAGTCCTGTCCAGGGCAGGATTGGCAGTTGGGGACCCTAAGAGCCAGCACAATGCTTCCCTTGAGCCCCAGGGACAGAGAAGCAGCTGAGCTGAGGGGGCTTGCCAGCAACTCAGACCCCACAGGGTCCATCTGTGCCTCACACAGCACAAAACACCAATGCCTGCGAGTCTGGCTGACCACCTCGCTGAGCCCCGGCTGAGGCCCAGGGCACTGCTCGCCTTCCCAGTGAGAGGCTAACGCCGGGTCTCCAGGCGGTCAGCAGCACTGCCCAACCCCAGCTCTAGTATCGCAGATACTTACACATGGTCTGGGGCCACGTGGTCCTTTTCGATTGCCTCCAGCACAGGTGGGTCAACCCCTGGAACGCAGAGAGAACATGGTCAGTGCGAGTCCCAGCTCCCTGCGCTGCCCCTCGGCTGGTGTCACATTTCAAGCCACGTACAGTGAATCCTGGGCCTGCTGGGTTCCCACTCTCCCTCCAAGGGGAAGGTGGGTCCTTACGGATGGATTCCCCAAAGCTCTGTGCTGCCTCCTTCACCTTCTCCTGGAAATCAGAGGGCAGAACTCACTTCACCGTGTAGCACTCTCCTGCACTACTTTTCCAAGACCGATCCTCTTTCTGTTCCCTACGGTTGGCCCCAGCTCTTCCCAGCACTTTTCTTGAGGCCAACGGAGGGCCAGGGGGGCTCATTAATGGAGCAGGCTCGGGGAGTGGACACAACAGAGCTCCGATGAGCTGGGAAGCTTTGATGGTGACAGGCCATGGTAAAACTTGCTGTTCTGGGGGGCTCCTCAAGCAAGCCCTCAAACAGGTTTTTTTCTCCTAAGCATGCTCTGAAGCCAGAGGTTTCTGAATGGGCAGGAGTCGAGGCAGGGGCTGTGGGTCAGCAGCTTTTTCCAGGCCATTTCCAAAGGGATCCCAGACCCAACGGTTCCAGAGGGGGAGCCGAGTTAGTCTAGGTCAGCCAAACAAACAAGGAGTCCTGGGGCACTTTTCAAGACCAACAAATGTATTTAGCCAACAAGGCAGTGTTCAGTTCTCTCTCTAGCCTGCCTCCGCTGTCCTAAGGCATTTCCAGCACGTAAATGAGAATCTCTGCAGGTGTGTTCTGAAAGCTGCACCTGCTCTGTACTGATCCCATCCCAGGCAGGTTCAGGAGCGGCTGGCCGCACATCACCGGCTGTTCTTGCAGCTTGGTTATAGAGGAGGCTGCAGTGTCCCTGAAGGGCAGGACGGGGCACATGCAGAGACCAGGTTGCTGGGCAGATGCCGTCTGTCTGTAGGACTCTGTCTGTTGTCTGGAGATCTGACATCACACCCAGGCATGGACACATTAGATGGCAATGTGTCTCGGGAGACGGCGGTGATGTCAGAGCCTGGATTCTCTGGTAGCAGCTGCTCTATCGGTCAGCTCAGGGGATGTCTCCGTTGCTCTGGAGGGAGCCGTTTCTGGCTCGATTAGACATAACCGCACTAGCTCTGATGGAGCCATCATGCAACCGATCATAGTGCGACTGCAGGTGAACAACCCGAGTGCCCAGGGCTGCACAGACTCTGGGTCCTCCAGGGTCTCCTGCTTTCACACCCTCTTAGGAAGATTTCCATAAAATTCACCTATTTCATGCCAGGCATTTACTCACCTTCTGCAGCTGGTAGCGATGCCACGAAGCTGTGAGGGATTCGAGCAGAGGGAACTGTGTCACAAGTGGACGGGACAGACTTCGACCTCCGTCTCTGCCCACTGCTACTACATTCCTGGAAAAGAAAAGAATCAGCAACATCTCCGGCCGCTCATACAGCTTCAGGGCAACAGGAGGGTTCTGATTAGAGTCCACCCCATGGTCCTGGAATGTCACAGCCAGATGGTCACCACACCGCAGAGACCAGGACCTCCCCTCTGGACTGATCACAGGGGGATCAAACACCAGGAACAGGCCGACATCCTACCCCACCTTGTGGTATTTAAACCAGAGCTCTGCTCTCTATTCCCTAGGGTTTCTAAGGAGGGCTGTGCTCTGGGCTTTAGGATGGAGGGGAAGACTTACACGGAGGCGAGTATGTGGAGGGGAAGACGTGATCGCTGCTGGCACCCTGGTTCTGAACTACAGTGAAATTACTGCTACGGTGCCAGAACGGCTGTGCAGGTGTCCTTGTTACTCAGAATGAATCAAAAGCCGCAAAGATCAGCATGGAGCAGAGCTTCTAGCAGGAGATGTGGGTTCTGCTCCTAATGGGCTCATACTCCCTACGACTTCTGGCAAGTCACTCTTCTGCATCAAGTTCCCTCCTCTCTGGGTCAGGCGTCTGAACCGCCCTGCACAAAGCTGCCCAGCGCCACAGATCAGCATTATGAAGGAACCTGTGTCTGTGACCCCTCAGGGCCCAGGAGCCGGAGCAGTTTGTCCCCAAGCAGAGGGAGGCAGAGCTGGTGAGCAGAGATGGGGCACAGGCTGAGCCAGCATGTCCTACAGCCCAGCCCCCCAGGAGCACAACTCTCACACCCACTCACCATGTCCTCGTGGTCAGGGACGATGGCCACGTTCATCTGCAAGGGCTCTATCTCCACTTTGATCACAGTGCTGCCAACTCCAGCCCAGCCCTCCAGCCCCAGGGTGGGCAGCTCCAGGGACACACGGGGAGGCAAGCAGGGCATGCCCTGTTCAAATTCTTCTGGATCCAGGTCACTGCCCATCTCTGAGGTGTCCAGGCTCAGCCTAGTTGGAGGAGCAGAAACCAACTCAGACTATGGAAACACAGGTCCATGTCCTGCTCTACAGACATCTGCCCCAGGGCTTCACCCCCGGGGAGAGCTAGGAAATCAAGGCCCTGTTCTGCACCACACATGTCCGTCTCACAAAGGCTTCAGGCCCTCAGAGCAGCCCAAGCCCATGATTAGTCCAGTTAGTCTGTAGATGGTGAGCAGCCAACGAAGCAAAGCCAAACCTAGTTCCCCAGCTGAAGACAAGAAAGGCCTATTACAGGCACAAGCTACTTCGGCCAACAATCTGGGTGTAAATTTCCTGCTGTATCCTTGGAAAAAACCCAACTACTTTTGAAAGAAAAAGGGATAGCATCCCCTTGGGCCTGCAGCTGGCTGCCTGGTTAATTAGCCCTGCCCGCTGCACCTGAGAGGAGTGGAAAGCTAATTAGCCGATCCTTATAAAAGCGAGTAGGAGATGGAGGGGAGACTCCAGAAAGCTGACGGGCCAGGGGCTGCGCGCCCAATGGGTGGCTGCTGGAGCCACTGCAGAAAGGAATTGCTCCAGAAACCAAATGGTCAGAAGGGATGTAATGGGAAATCCTCCATCATAGAGGTAAGAGCCAGGAATTTTGGATTGCTGAAGGTGTTGGTGTTGGGGGCAGATGTGGGGAAGGGACAGGCTTTGAGGGAAGAATTTGTGAGATTTGTTTTGTTCAAAAGGGTTAAAATAAACAGCTAATCCCTCTGGAAACTGCTTCCCTGGCTTCTCTGAAGAGAGCTCAGATAGCATTTACCCCCAGGCAGCGAGTTCCGCTGGCTCCCCAAAAGCAGCACCTGGCCTGGCTGGGAAGGGGGTGCCATAAGGTAGACCCTGAGTCTTTACACGGTTGAATTAAATAAGTCTCTGTGGAGTCCATTGTATTGAATGCCACGTTTACGTATTATTGTGGGCCTGGAGGTAACTTCTTCGGGGGAGCTGTGGTCAAAATAAACCCTGAGTAGCATTATGAGCTTCAAAGTTCCATTCTAAGCAAGGGACGGACCAGAAGGATCACTGGGGACAAAGTTAAGTGTGTTTCCTAGGAAATACCCGGACGGAGGGAATGGAAATGCCAGTCCCGACTTCTGAAGCTCTGCCTGGAGGACAGAGCCTTTGTCTGCTCATTCCTACCCTGCAGTCCAAAGCCCAAGCTCTGGAAAGAAGAAAGGGACTGATTCAGGGTGATTCTTGTTTGGAGCTGATGGTGTTGTAACTTGTAGCCACACAAAAACCCGTGTGGGGTTTGAAGAACTGTTCACTGGCCAGCGCCCTTCTTGGCAGTCAGGGTGAGCTCTGGACGTTTATGAACGCGTATGTAGGTTCTTTCCTGGTTTGGATTTCTCTGGAACGCTTTCACCTTACACCCAGATGAGCTTGCTTGGGTAGAGCTGAGGTGACTTACAGCTGTCGGCATTGTGCTGTAGAGAAAGCAATGTGCAGACTCTGGTTGTTTACGCCATCCAACTGGCGGGGGATATCACAATGTAGGCAGGGAATGATGCAGCCTGGACAGACCCAAGTCAGAAGGGAGAGAGACGCAAGAGAAGTGAGGCCTGGGGAGCGGGGAGCCTAAAAGTGGATGACCTTACTGGACCATGGAGAAACACAAGTGCAGTTGCCCTGAACTGAGGCACTGTGTCAAGGAGTAACCAGAACAGACACACTCAGCCCCTTGAACAGATGTACTGCTGTGGGACAAGGGACGGTGCACAGGGGCTGCTCTTCCACAGGGGCCTGAGCTGAACTTGCATTTACATGTGCAACCATTTTCACCAGAAAACAGAGCAGCCAGGTTTGCTTGAACTAATTTCATTTACACGCGCAAAGGCAGGGTTTGAGCAGGGGCAGTTTAGAAGGTAGCATTAGATGGGGATGGGGAGAGCGAGGCTGGAGGGAGCAAGAAATAACTGAGCCATAGATGCAGCTTCCTGGGTACACCGAGGCAAAGGCAGAGTGATCTGCGATGAGTCCCCACACCTGTCTAGCGGCTCCAGCCCAGTTGTGCCTGGCACTGTTCAGCCCCCACCCCCAAAATGACACCCCTGCTCCAAGTGGAGGACAAGAGACATGTAGGGGATACAGCCAGCAGATGGGAGAGCCAAGGTAACCAGAGACAGGGTCTGGGCTGCCCAGCCTCCCTACCCAGCTGTGCCCTCTGGTGCATTTGGTGCCTCACTCTCGAATTTACAAATCAGCTTTTTCAGATCATCCATAACCTGCCCGTGCCCCCCCAGAGCTGGCAAATGGTGCCAGAAAACACCTCTGACTTCTTGCCAGCCCTGTGAGGCCCTGGGACCGACACGGGCAGCTGCCCAGCGAGCGTGGTCTGACTCCATTTGTGCGCTGTAGTCCTCTGGACTAAAAGGCTGTAAAAGCACACCAGGCTTTTCCTTGCTCTTGGAAAATGCCAGATTTTGCCGGCAGGGAGATGCTGCCATGAAATTGCCTGTAAACCCTGCCACTGAAGGTACACTAAATAAGCAGCACAAAGAAATCTTCCTTCCGGGGCCACAGGCCAGGATCTCTCTCCAGTCCCACACAAGGCCCTTTTGATTCCCTCGCATGCTGGGGAAAAGCACTGCCAGCCAGGACACCAGAGTGAAGTGATGAATAGAAACCAATGGAAAATCTGATGCTACTTTGTGGGACCTAGGTGCTGCATGTTCTTCTCGGCTCCTGCTGCTCAGACACATTCCCCCGCCCCACACCTCGTTAATCACCCAGAACGGGGATTGATCGAGGCTGCAACTTGTGGCCGGCCACCCTGCACATTAGTTCACGTGCTCCTGCCAGCGTAAAGCGTGAATGATGCGCAGGGATGGAACAACAACAGGCCTCAGAACCGAAGCCTGCGCCTGATAAAGAAGTGCCAAGATCTCGGCCCAAGATAATTCCAGGGCACCTTATAAGGAGGAGGGGATAAAAATAGTTGCTGCTGGCTCACAGCTCCCTCCCTGTCGTCAGCAAGATCCACACTTCATCACAAGGGAAGAGAAGTGTCCAGACTTCCCGCCCAGAGGCCTTTGTGGGACAGCACGTGGCGAAGAGGCAGCTCCAGCCCTGAAACAACCCTGCCCGCAGAGCACCCTCTCTCCAGCCCCAGGGAAGGCAGAGGACCACGTGCAGGGATCAGCTGGGCAGGTTCCCCTAGTCAGCCGGCCGACGGGCATAGCAGAGCGGCACACCAATAGCTGCTGGAACAGGGATGGTTGGAGCCAAGGGACATGGCCGACGGCCAGGCATGCAAGGGTGGGTTGGTGCGTTCTGCAGAGGGACACAGGGAGGCAGGCAGAGACCCTGCTCCGATGCTCTTCCCAGACCCTGTTCCTGTCGGGAAGGACCTTCTCACTGCTGCCGACCCATGTGCAAAAGCCTCTCCCTGCCCCCATAGCCCGGCCTGCTGCACAAGTTTCCATCCTACACAGCAAAGGCCTCCCCTGGCACAGGCTGATGAGGGAGGGGACCACCCAGCAGCAGAGAGAGATCCGGCTGCCTGAGCATTCCAGTAAGCGCTGCACAGGCCTCGAGTGCGCTGGGTGGGCTGCGCCAGTCAGCTCCTCTCCTGGGGAGGAGGCAGAGACAGGCCCTGAGAGCAGGCTAGTGGGAGGGGCAGCTCAGGGCGACCCCAACTTTCCTGCAGCGGCTATTGGGGCTGGGGGGAGAAGAGAGCCAGCAGAGTCACCAGGGACCCTGCCCACCCCCCTCCTGGCCTGGAAAGGTGCTCAGCCCTCAGGGCCCAATCTGGTGCTTGGTGCGAACAGCCACAAGCCACCGCTCAGCCCTCAGGAAGCAGCATCTTGCAGCCGCCAGACTCACTGAGGCACAGGGCTCGCCACAGCCACACTGAAAAGCCTGCTGGGGACCTGGAGCCACTGAGAGTCTGGGGTTAGCGTCAGCCATGTTCGGGAGGATGCTGCATTCGGACAATAAAAGAACCAGGGGACGACCTGGAACTGCCCCATCCCCACCGAGGGGCGGTTTTTGTCACATGGCACCCCAGGTGCACCCCCCTCTTCCCCACCTGCAGAGGGCCTGAACCCTATTTCAGATGGCTGGAAAGTTGCTATTTCACCACGTCCCCTCTCCCTCTTTCCTCCCCGAGCCTGGCTGGGGGCACCCTGCCGTACCTGCGCCCGCTGTCTGTAGGGGACGTGGGGCTTTCCCAACTGTGCCTCCGTGAGGTGGACATGGATCTCACAAGGGTGGGGAAGGATTGCTCATTCTCCTGCAGCTCCAGTTCTCTGCCCTGCCCGGCCAGGCACACACCCCCCTGGGTGCTGTCCATGGGCGCTGTGGAGCAGGAGCAAAGAGAATCACTGTTCAGGAAATGGCAGCTGGCCTCCCCATACTGTACTGAGCAGGAGATGGGATCAGGGCAGGCAATGCCCACAGGCGTTCCTCGCAAGCCTCCAAGCTTCTCTTCCGGCACATGACAGCTGGGCCCCACATGGCCTTTCTGTTCCGGGAGCATGGCCATTGCTGGAGCCACCTCGGCCTCTGCCAGACTCGGCAGCCCCAGGTCTCTGTAGTACTCTGTGCCAGGGAGAGCAAAGTCTACGGAGAGGAGATCCTCGGCACTGCTGTTCACATCGCCCATCAGGGCATCCGGCTCTGGAGACGACGAGTCTTCCTGCCAAGGGAGCAAGAGCGTAATATCTTGAGAAGAGCGTTGGCCAGGCCAGCATGGGTAGAGCAGACCGCACCCGCACCCGCATGCTAGCTTTCCTTTCACCTCTTGTGACAAGCCAGGACACCAGGGCCCAGCCAAATGCAACTCATCTCTCAATCGCAGGCTTTGGAACACGAACCGTGTTATTCCCTCGACACCTGAAACGCACCCCAGCATCCACCTCCTGTTCCCCTCGAGGGGGAGGTAGCGCTGTCCTCGTGACGCACAGGGACCAGAGCCATGGAGGAAGAGGCACAAAGGTCTGGCGTGGGGGTTTGGGACAACGAAGGCTGATCACATGCCCGGCTTTGACTCTAGCCAGCAGGGGACTGAAATGCAGGAGATTTGTTGCTCCTGCCCGTGTCCAGAGCAGGGCTCTCAGGGGCCGGCACTGCATGCCCAAAGCAGAGCAGTCACCCGTCTCCACAATGGAGGGTGTGCTTAATGCTGCAAGAGACGCCATTCGCTGAGCAGAGCAGCCTCCGAGCAGCAAAACCTCATTGGCTTTCCCCAGAGAAACAACTGTCCACTGCCCCTGCAGAGAACAGAGACTGCTTCCATGGCAGAGAAGGCCCAGGGACCTGATGCCGCCAGCTGGGGCTGTGGATGGGAGCAGAGGACTGCACTAAGAGGAAGGGGAGGTGGGTTCCCAAGCTGAGCACTCACCACAGGACCGCTGCCTAGGCCACTGCACAGCTGGAGACACTGCCCACTCAGAGTCACTAGCCCCAGCCTGTCTCACCCACAGGATGCTGCTTTGCCACTTGCCTTTTCCTCAGCCATGCTGGAGAAGAAGTCTTCATCCTCGGCAATCAGGGATGGGGAGAAAGTGTCTGGGCTGCAGCAGTCTGAGGGGGGGACGCTGTTGGAAGCAAATTCCCGCGAGCAAGGCTTGCACTCTGACCCTGCAAGAGAGAGAAGGTCACGTCACTCAGCCAGAAGGAACAGGAACAGACACGGATCAGACGCCCCTGCACAGAGCATTGGAGAATGGGGCAGCCCCAGTGTCTGACACATGGCGTGCAGCAGCCCCCTGGGATCCTACGGGGTGGGGGTGTCAGGGGCCAGCAGCCCAGGGCCAGCTGGAGAACAGGACGGCTTGGCAGGGCCGGGACGCCTCGCTGCCCTGCACTGGAGAACCTGCAGTCTGTCCCACTGAGGGGCTCAGGCTGGGCAGGGGCCAGGGTCCTGGGGCAGAAGGCAGACCCTGGGTCTGCACTCCCCATGCAGCTAAGTAGCCAGGGCAGCTGTGGGGCTCTAGCTATAGAAAGCAAAGCCCTAGCAAGAGAGAGCACAGTAACAGTCCAAACTTGCCCAAGCCAGGGCCAAGCTGGGCCCCCTCCTTTGCGCAGGTGAGTTAGGGAGGAAACCCCAGCGTGACAAGCCAGGCACTGGATGGAAAAGGCCCAGGCTCCCCCAGGCGGCTCATGTGGACGTATCCTTTCCAAGAGGATTTACAGAGTCCAGAACCATAGTCCAGGCCTGGCCCCACGCCCAGCACTACAGAAGTCCCCCCAAGGCTGCATATGGCCCCTTCCGCCCAGCCCTGCCCTGCCCAGCCCTGCAGGACTCGCTCAGGTGTTTCCCCACTGAGTACGGCCGTGGGGGTGGGCCCGGCTGGTGTGCTGGCAATGGGGGGCAGGGATGAGGATGGGGATGCCTGTGCCCAGAAAGCCAAACGTCAGGGCGAGGGCTGTAAATCCGAGACTTTGCCCCAGAGCTTGCCTGCTCCCTCGTGGCCCAAACATGGAGTTCTAGACCTGCAAACTGAAGTTCTCCTTGGCCTTCAAGAGGTGATAAACATTAGACAGACCATCCCCTGTCCCTCCAGACCCCGAGAAGCAGGGCGCACCATGCTGCCTCGTCCTGAGGGCAGAGCAGCTGGACTGGATGCCAGGACTGCAGCGAAGCAATGGCTCATTTCCCTGGGATCCCCGGGAAGAGGAGAGTGCTGGTCTGTAACTCTCCACCGCGTGCTGCATGAGAACAGAATGTCTCCCTGGCCCCGACCCAGCGAAACGTACACAAGAGCAGGTTCCTGAGCGAGTGCCGAGAGATGAGGTGCCCGGAGCACTGGGGACGGCCTGAGGGGAATTCAAGGTGATCCTATGGCTACGGAAAGCGCAGCAGGTGACTTTGGTGGTATGTGACCTGCCACAGGCCCCTGCACCTGTCACTGGGAGGAGTCCCAGGCTGGCCTTCCTGTTGCCTTCTCTGTAATGTAGAACAAATTCCCAGGCACTCCAAAATGACTCTGTAGAAAAGGGCGTCAGAGCCCATATCAATTACAGAGACCACCATGGGCAGCGAGAGAACATGGCATCCACCAATGAATGCCCTCGGGTGTTCCCCTTCCCCTCCCCTCACCGGCCAGGGTTTTTCAGCTCTGCAACCAGGGGGATTCAGTTCTCCACAAAGGCACAGCTGCACCTGGTGTGTAGCCTGCTTTAACCTGGGACGTCCTGGATCATCCCAGAGAAAGATGGGTTCATCCAACCCCCCCCCACTTGCACCCCCACACCAATGGTCTCTGCAGAGCGGTGCCATAGGCACTCAGAACAATGGGGAGCAAGTTTTTTCCTACCAGCCTGGCCACTCATTATGTGGGGGATACTTCTGCATCCTTGACCGGGGACAGATTCCTCTTGGCTCCAGGGCACAAACGCCCATTGTCAATTGCCACAGCCCCGCTGCGGGAATTCTGCAGGGATGGAAAGCGGTTTCCTAGTAAGACCCAATGGGGAAAGATTCATTGCCCTTGAAAAAAGGAAATGAGTGTTTTCAGCTAACACAAAGGGTTGTAAAACACAACCGCATAGTCGTGGGCAGTTCTCTGCGCCAGGGTTGGTAGGAAACTTGTCACAAGCCCGGGGGTGCTTCTCAGACCAATAGTGCGCTCAAGGGCGCAGAGCCAGCTGCCCATGGTGGGAATGTAGGTGACAAACAAACAGCAGGAACCTATAACAGGAACATTTCCAACCATTTTACTCTCATCCCCTATTCTTAAGGAGTACGGCCCAGGAGAATTTGGAGGTGCAAGGCAAGAACTGTGCATTGGGCTTCTGCTGACAAGAGACACTTGCACCCTGAGCAGCATGGAATACTTTAGGCCGCGTTTCGTTCTCTGGTGTCAGAACACTGCTGTCTGTGAGCCCTGCACTAGAGAGTGTTTGTGTGTGAGTGAGAGGAGAGTGTATGCACGCACCGATAGCTCATTGAGAAATAAAAACAAGGCCTTGCCATGGTTCCTGGTCCAATGCATCATCCAGCTGACTACAGCACATTCCTATGTAGCGAACCACACTGTCCACGTTCACCATGAGCCCTAAACCATGGCATGACTCATGGAGAATTCAGATGCCATCTCTAAGAAATACACTGGACAGAAGACAGGCCCCAGAACCAAACACTGTGGTGGATGTTCGAAGGTGCAAAGAACAGCAGCAAGAGATCGTAAGAGGCCAAGTGACCCAGGTGACCCAACAGGACAGACCCGCTCTACAAGAAACCCCACCACACTGTCCCACTTTGGGAACCCAAAGTTCAAAACGTCCCTAGAAACCTCCCACACTGCTCAGGGTGCAAGCGCTGTGCTCTGCAGCCAGAGCCAGCTAGCGAAAAGGCAACAAACATGAGGCACCTCGCTCGCCAATGCTCTGTGGAGCAGAGGGTGCTGCAGACCAGGGGATGTGGTGCTGCGGAGTTACCAAAGATTTTCATTACAATGCTGCCTTCCTGGGTGTTAGGGCTTGAAAGAAAAGAGTCTCCTACTTCTGCACAAACCACAGGGGCTGGCTCTCCTGCTTTTCACTATGGGTGGGGCTGTATCAATTTTAACACGCCTTGTCCCCAGCAAGATCCTCTCTCTGGACGACTGTAAAGCTACCTAGAAAACCCCTAGATAAGCCACCAACAGTTTTAATGGGAATGCAAACGCTCTAGGGTTCCCATTAGAAGTCACGATGGTCGTGGATTGCGCCCTTCTGAAGTGGAAGCTCTCTAATATACAGCCTCACCGCACGACGCAGGGATAGCAGCTCTTCATCTCGGAGCCATGGGAGCGATGAAGGCGATTGCACTCCAGCACCAACACTTTTTCACCTCCTGAGGAAATGGAGAACTGCCTGAAAATGCTCCAGTTTTAACCCTACACCTGCCAAAGCGGCATAAGGTGGGGAAGCTCCTAAATATTTAACATCGGCCTTTGGCTCCTTCCTCACCCGTGTCTGGAATGGCTCGAGTCACCCTGCAAGGAAAAGCAGGTTTGTCACGGCCCATAAAGCGCCTGTCACCCTGAGCCCGTGCCACCTCACTAACACACCTATGCTTTTCAGGCAAGCTCAGCGTCGAGCGCCACGTGTAACGGCCGCTGAGAGACTTTATAACCGCGGCCGGGCTTCGTTTGTGATAGGTCCACGCCAATACCTGCAGCTGGGAACATTTCATTGCCAGTTGGGACAAGATGCGGCAGACTTCCACAGCTGAGCTAAGTACCATAAACTGGATACATTCCCTCTCTGCCACAACACCACTGAACCTTGCACACACGAGGCTTAATTCTGCACACCCACACGGAACGAGGTGCTGAGCCTAGGGGGGAGCCTACAGAACAGCCACAGAGGATGCCTACAACACCCTACTGGAGGCCAGTGCATTCCCTGGACCTTTGCATCCAAGGACGTGGCCATTTGATGGCTCTTAACCTCTCCTTCTGGAATCGGAGCCATTCTGTGCTCCTTTCAGAGCTGCCCAATTATAACGGCTGCCAGTCAGCAGAAGCTGTCCTACAATATACTTTAGCTTTAGTTTTTCCCAGATGTGTTCATGGATTCATATGAGAGAAAAAAATTAGAAGCATACACTGAAATCGGACATACACGACATTTGAATTGAATCTCATGATTGTATACAGGCTATCAGCGTAAATGCAGCCATTAAAATGTCCCAAGATCTCCAAGGGCTTTCGCTTACTCCCTCATATGATCACGCTGGACTTCCTCATGTTTCATAAGCAGCAGGAGCTCACGCTTAGTTAACATCACAGACCTAAATCAAGCTGACTCGCTAATGCACAGCGAGGGTTAGGAGCTGAGCTGGCCCCTCCATGGCCACAGCATTGCCCTGAGAGCTCATGTTCAGGTAATGACCCCCAAAGTCTTTTCCCGCAGGTGCTGGCGTCTATGTCAGAGACTGCTACTACCAGGGCCACGGGGAGAGCAAGTTCTGTTTTCCAAAAGAGAACTGCCTAGAACAAAGAAGGAAAAATTCAGCCTCTTATTTTCGTGTCTCCTTTGAAACAGGGGACCTTGCTCTGAACGTGAATGGGCAAGGCCCCAAAGGCAGCCAGCTGCAGGGATGATCAGTCACTGCAGACTGATCCAGATGGGGAAATGATAGCTCTGAGTCGCATGGCTTTAAGTTAAGTGTTTTTGTCTAAAAGCTGGATGCAGGTCCTGCCTGCCGGAGCCGCTCCGGAAAAAGGCCCATGGGCCTGCACAAGCTGGCCCTCAGTCCTGAAGTGGGAACCAGCAATCTTCCAGGTCTTCTCCTTGTGCCACTCCGGGCTGGGGACAGAGGCACAAACTGCAGGCGGTGTAATTCTTTGGCCCCCAGGCACAACCCACATCCCCTGCATGAATGTCAGACACTCCATTAATCAGGCTGGCCGACCAGCCGCAGCAAACCTCGTAACGCAGCCCAGGACAGCGCGGGATCATAACTCAGCAGCATCCAGAGAGCCCAGAGCTATAGGGCTGGGAGACCATTTTAGGCAATGTGTGCACAACCAGACGTGAAAAATGAAGCTTCTCGCTACCTTTGTAGTCGCCTCCTTTCCAGCCAGTACCATGGAGAGTGACGAGTCCAGCAGAAGCTAGCAGCCAGCCAGACACCAGCCCAGCAAAGAGCCTCGGCTGATGCCCTAAAGGTCAGACTGGCTCCATCTAATTGGCAGGAGACGCCCACGCCCAAGTCAGCAGACCCCACCGACTGCCTGCACCTGGGCAGACTGGGGAACAGTCACATCAGCCATGTTCCTCTAATCCCAGTAACACATGCGGCCCTGAGTCCCTCTCAGACAGTTCCCACTAAGCCAGCAGCGGCCCCAGACAGCTGGACAGCCCACGTAGCATCGTGGCATTCGGGTGGACACACCACATTCCCAAACCAACCCACGTGCTGGGTATGACTCTGCAGCCTCCAGATGCTGTGCAGTCCACGGCCCTCGGGTAAGTCTACCCTGCCACCGCTCTAGTAACACAACCATGACGCTGCGCGTGAGCCGAGAAGGGTTTTCTGCTGATAGCTTTAATCCACCTGTCTGCGAGGCAGAAGGACCCTTCCGTCCACCCAGCTGCGTCTACAGCAGGGACTGGGTCCCAGCATGGTCACACCCCTGAGAGACGTAGCTGAAGTGTGTAGACCAGGCTTGCTTCAGCTTTCTGAAAACGATTCAAGAGCAGTGCCTCAACAGCTGGAGACACCTCCGGCCTCAGCTCACGGGGCGCCCACCTTTGCTCAGCGCGAGGCTGGAGAGGAGATGACAGAGTGACACTGTTTGCTTTGAGGAAACACTAAGCAGATTAGGACTCGCAGCTGCCTGACATGCGTCTGGTGGGAACCATAAAAGGTTATAGCTGCACCACGGGCAATGGAATCCCCAGAGCTGCGCCGCGGGGAAACGCTCTCCACGTTCCCCTGGCGTTAGTTGGGGCTTCGTGGCTGGCATCCTGCGCTGGAGCTGAGCGCCGGTACGACGGAAGGGGGAGGCTGCACGAGAACGAGCCTCTGGCGCTGCATGGCAGACTGGGAGACGGGAGGGCGGGCTGGGAGACGGGAGGGCAGACTGGGAGAGGGGAGGGCAGACTGGGAGAGGGGAGGGCGGGCCTGATCCCTTGGCACAGGACAACACTGGAGCCTCTTCCAAGCTGTGCCACTGTCTCGGGCCAACTTCCCGACCCCTCAGCCCCGAGGGCCCGGCTCGGGGCCACGCAGAAGGGCACACAGGCCGATGTGGGCTGATGACACACAGACAGGGCACAGAGTCTGGCTGTAAAAAGTGCAAGGAACCCCCCCCCAAGGGGTTAAATCCCCCCAGAAAAGGATTGAAGCCCAGCCAGTGTGGGGCCCGTGCAGCTGCCCCTGACAAAGCAGTCCGTGTCCCTCTACAGACTGGGCGATATTGGTGCGGATGTTCCATCTGCCTCGTGGTTACCACGAAGACAAGCACGCTCCTGAGCACCACTCCCGGCTCTGCCACTGATTCACTAGACCACCTCAGGCAAGTCATGTCCCCTAGCCGGCCCTCCATCTGTGCCATCCCCTCCCATACAGTGCAGGGCATCACGAGGAAACCATCCAGGGAGGAACGTGCCGGAGAAACGTGCAAGTGCCGGTTCACCACAGCTCAGGTGTCCTTCCTGCCTTTGTTGGTCTCGGCAACTGAGACAAGACACAGAGACAACACTTCGTGTAAAGTGTCCCATGGACCGGGGATGGCCGGTCCCCTCTGGAATTTTCCAGGCGCCTGAGCAGCAGAGCGTGCGCCAGAGGCTGCTGGACGGGTGTGACAACAGCACATTTAAGGGAGAAAAAGGAAGGTGAAGAAGCCAGTTCTTGTGGGCCACAGCGTCTCTCCGGAGGAGGAGAGCTACAGCCTAAGACAGCTGCAAAGTGAGCAATAAACCTGCCACTTCTGGAGAGGAGGAGAAGGCGCAGCCCTTTGCTGGGGCAGGGAGCAATTCCTGAGGGCTGGTCTGGGGGAGGGAGACAAGCTGTCCAACATTGTAACTCACAGCTACACACCAGGGAATCTGGTGCGAGCCGGGATTGTGCACAGAGTCTCCAGCCCTTCCCAGAGAGGTCGCAGCATGGCTGGATTAACTGTACAGCTCCCCACTCAGCTCCAGGGTGGGCCAGTGGCTTCTTGTAGGGCTGCAGTGATACTAGCCGGCGGCCAAAGCAGGGAGCAGCAGCTGGTGTCAGCAGCACTTGGCGCCAGTCCTAGGGCCAGCAGATAGCTAGGTGTTTGCACGGACCATGAAGTGAACGAACCCACGCACAACTTGTGCACCAAACACAGACACAGGGATGACGTTAAATCTCTGACCACGGCTATTCCCACCTATACAGGCAGCCAGAGGGCCCTATTGGGTCCCCTCGATCCCTCCTCGGGGCCAGGGCAACATGACCCTAGACCCTACGTTTCCTAGACCGTTGGCCAGTTAATTCAGTTCTCCCAAGCTCTGGCGCTCCCCTTCCCAGGGAGCTGATTCCACAGCCAGACCCAGCTCAACAAGCTCCAGTCCCTGTTCCCCCTTCTCCACATTGCCTCGTTGTGCTGGGGTGTGGCCCCTCAGACTTCCTCCTCCACACAGCGGGCAGGGAGCCAAGTGATGCATGTTCAACGTCACCCGTCTTCCCCTGAAATCAGTCCCCATGCCTGCTCGTCGCTGGGCTCTGAGCTTCCTCTGGCAAACACCCCCCATCTTCACAGGCTCCAGCCTTCTGGACCTGCCTGGCTCAGCGTTCTGCCAGCGCCTGCTACGGTTGAGTTTCTGGGTGTGTGTGCATGCCCCCACCGTGTTGCTGAACCAAACACCTGCTGGCCAGTTCCTGAGGCTGGTAGCTGCTTTGCCAGCTGGAGAGACCAGTGTCCCTTCCGCACCACGCTGAGGCACCCTCCTTGCCGCAAATCGCCGGCCCAGACAGCCATCCACCGCAAGGGGGCAGCCACTGAGCAGGGGCCAGAAAGGCAAAGGGCTCCTGCTCTTCTGTAAACCGACTCCACCTGGACTGAGCTGGTGGAGCAAGGCGGCTGGCGAAGCTCCTCCTGGCATCTGGCTCCCTGGCACAGGAGATGCGCTTGAGAAGGGCTTCCTGTCACCCGGGCTCATGGGCCAGCGCTTGTTTGACACCGAGCCGGTTCACGGGGTCCCGCTGGCTGAGCGCTTAAGAGGCCGTAGCGCATGGCTAATATGGGGCACGCTCTCCGTCACTAGCCAGCACTCATGCACACCCCTTTACTGAGCCACTCGAGCGGTCTGCACATTGGTGATGGACGGGACACGGGCTGGGTCCCTTACACTGGCCAAGCCCTCGGGACGGTGCCAGGCAACTTGTGCAGCAGGAAGTGGGGGGATTCAGGAGTGTTTTTAGAGTCTGGTTCCATGGTGACTGGTTCAGTACACGAGCATCCCCCCAACAGCAGCACAGACCCTGCAAACCAGAGCAGGGCAGAGGTGCAGCCGAGCAACAGTGCACGTGTCGACGAGAGGACAATATGTTCCAAGGATGTGCGTGCAGAACACGCTGCATGGCTGGAGAGAGGGAGGGAGGGATGCGGGTGTCACAGGCACTCTCCATTCCAACCCAGAGGAGCAATTGGCACCATGAAAACATTGCAAGGGTGATTTGCTTCATTTGGAAATTAGCAAAATTCAGCTCATCAGCTGCTTCCACTCTCCTTGTGCTCCAGCAGCTCTAGGTTTAGAAAGGTGCTAACAGCTGCATTCTGCCCAGAATAATTTCTGGTGTACAGCTCTCAACGCCACGCTGTATCCTAGTCTGTCTGCTGGAGAGGGGAGTGCTGGGGACAAGAAGGAAGGAAGGGATGTGGTGGAAGAGGAGGGGGAGAAGGCAGAGAGCTCTGACATTGCAGGAAAGATCCCAGGAACCATCAGGCCAGTGTGGAGAATGTTATCTGGGGATAAGCTGTCTGCATAGGAAGAGCCAACCCCCATGGGACTGCAAACTTCATGCTCATCCGGCCTCTGGCTCTAGAGTTGGCAAAAAGCAACGCAAAGTTTTCAGAGAAAGTTGCACAGTGTTTGAGGGCTGAAGCCGAGGCCTCCAACCCCACGATCAGTCTCCTCCTTCACTGCTCACTAATGCAGCTGGTCCTGGACTAGCAAAGGGGGGCGGAGACCCTAGTCAGCACCCCGCACCATGCTCCTCCAATCACAGGCTGCTCCCGCCAAACTGCGAGGTCCAGGGGGACTCTGCAAACACAGCAGAGGGCTCTTCAGCCCCTTTAGACACCCTGAGTGCAAGCATAACCTGCAGTGCTTGCTGCGGTTCGCCTGGAGACAGCTGCCTCTATAAACTTTATTTATCACATGAGCGTTCGTCGGAGAAAATCCCACTGCGTCAGATGCTTGAAGATGGGGAATGTAAGTTGTAAGGTGTCTGACGAAGTGGGATTTTCTCCCACGAAAGCTCATGCAATAAATAAATCGGTTAGTCTTTAAAGGTGCCCCAGGACTCTGTTTGTTTGGCTGAACTAGACCAACATGGCTGCCCCTCTGGAACTTTATAAACTTTGGCTCTCCTGCCCTCTGGGAGCAATGAATCAAATGCATTAGCAAACCAGAAGGCTGATATTTAACTAATTACCCGACTGCTAGAAACACGTACAGTGACCTGAAGCGAAGACTAGAGGGAAGGAAAAGCATTAACAAATATTTATGCAGCATCCCCTCCAGAAGGGAAGGCTGGTTTCTAAAGAAACATAAGCCTCTCTGCCACAGCAAACCATACTCTGCTAGCGCTCAGCTTCCTCCAGGTCTGGGGGTCCCAGTTCCCCCGAGGGCTCAAACAGGCACCCATCGCCCACAGGCGGGACGTTACCTCGCTTAAAGGACCATCTCTTCATCCAGCGCTTTGAGAACAGCGGCCAGGAGTGGTTCAGCAGCGAGTCTGCCATTTGGGAGCCCCCTGAGCCCCGGGAACAGATGAAGCCCTAGCAGAAGACGATGGAGCAGCTGCTGCAAAGCAGAGCACGGCACGATCTGAGGCTGCTCTGCAGACTCCAGCCCAGGCGCTGCCAAGAGGGGGGAGTGGAGAAGCCAAGTGTTGTCAAAGTATCAGCTGATAGAAGAGGCAGCCAGAGGGAAATCCGTGAACTGTGTGTCTCCCACCTGCCCAACGGATCCGTACACACTGCCTGCCGCAGCCAAGACAGCTGCCCCGGGCTGGGGTTACGAGCCTAGGACGGCGTCTGCTCCCCAAGCACCAAACACTCCCTACAGGCTCAAAACCAACTCCAAACCCAGCTATTAGCACATCAGGAGCTTTCCCCTCGCTGCCCAATTCTCCCCACTCCAGGCATGGACATGAGGAAAGAGCCTGCCAAATCCTTCGGTGCGGCAGCTCCTGCAGGGGTTCTGGGCGCTTACGCCACGGAAACACGGGATAAACCGGAGTGCACGCTGGCCTGGCGGTTACGGCTTTGGCTGGCAATACAAATGCAGAGCCTGAGCGAGTTGCACAGGAAAGGCCTGGGAAGCCGTTTCTGCAGCATCTCCTAGCCTACTAGCACGGGCAGCAGGGAGAACATGCCCAGGGCACAACCTCCGTGCGGTTGGGGGCCTGGTGTCCAGCTAGGCTCCTCCTTTGGGAGCTCCAGGACAGCCCCCCAGCTGTCTCTCCTCCTTTCTCCACCATTGCCCCTTCTCTGCTCCCCCAGAGTCTGAAGACAAAGGCGTCTCCATGCCAGGAGAGAAGGGCTCTGCGGAGAGGGGGGGCCATGACTCAGTCAGACCTTGACCATCCAGACTTCAACAGCGGGAAGAATAGAGGGTCCCTCCCTGGGAACGCAGCCCAGCAGCGAGCCGTACCGAAGGGGTGGGGGTGTCCCGGGCTGGCAGCCCTAATCCCCTGCAGCTGAGAGCTGGAGCGGTGACTCCTGGAGACATGATGCCAGAGGGCATCTGGAGCAGGACTAAAGCCCCTTGCTTCTACTTGGGGGGGCGGGCAATGCAAAGAGCGGGGTGGCGAGAGGGGGTGGAGGGCGGGCAATGCAAAGGGCGGGGTGGCGAGAGGGGGTGGAGGGTGGGCAATGCAAAGGGGGTGGGGAGCAGGGCAATGCAAAGGGGGTGGCAAGAGGGGGAGGGGTCACCCAGGCGGGTGTCTGTCATGGGGCCGGGTGCAGAGGGAAGTAGGAACCCTGAGTCACTGAGGGCCAGTTGCCCAATATGGGGGAGTGACTGGCTCTCCCACGTCAGGGTTTCCGGCTGTATCTCTGGCAGCCAGACCTCGGCGCGATTGGACGTGCAGTGCTGCCACCTGGTGGCTGCCACCTTAGCCAGCGCCACGTCTCGTGCCCCGGGGAGCCCTGGCCCCGGGCAGCTGGCCACGGAGGGGGCGTACAGGTCACTGCAGGACAGAGCGGCCGGCAGTCCCAGGGAACAGGCCAAGCCCTCCAGGCGCACGTACCGGGGGGGATGGGGGAGACACCCCCATGCCAAGGAAAGCCCAGCGTGTGGCCCATCCCCTCCTGCCCAGGGTGCAGGGCTGGAGTCCTCTGCTGGTTGTGGGGTGCTCAGACAGACACACCTGCAAACGGTGACCTCCCCCTGCCCGGGAGCCATGTGCCCAAAGCTCATCTCCTTCTCCAGCCCAGCTGCACCAGACGCCTCTCCACACGGCCCGCCAACACCTGAGCCCAGGAGCATCTTCCCCCAGGTGGCTGCCCCGGCTAGTGCCCCCCACACACTGGGGCCTCACGTTACAGCCACTGCCTTCAACCTCTCCCCGTCACCCCACACCTCTCCCCACAGCCCAGGAGCCTCTGGGCCGGTCCTTGCAGAAAGGCAGCGGATGGGGCGAAGCGAGTTACGACGGCCCAGGAGGAGTTGGTTCTCTGGCAGCTGCAGGGAGCAAAGCCCACGTGAAGGACGACTTACCCAAGCCGAGAGAGCCCTCTCGCCAGCAAGCTGCGCCAGCTGTCTCAGCAACCCACGCCCCGGCTTCTCCGCTAGGTGCTGACGAGACACCGCACCAGGCTCAGCTCCGAGTGGCAGCAGTTCCTGGCTCCATCATCTTCCCACTTCCCCGAGTCACAAAGAAACCCACCTCTCCTGGCCGGACAGAGGGAGACTGGCGGGCGAGATGCACAGGAGAGACCCAGACGCACCCAGGGTGTCCAGGGCAGCAGCTCGCAGCACAGCCCAAGTCAGCAGGGGCGTGCGGCTAGTGACTGCCACAAATGGCTTCCTGTTCCGCACAAAGAGAAACCACTTTGCACTTGTCCGCACACAAGCGCTCAGCCCCCCCCCCCCCAGCAATTTAAGGGAGGCAGCAAACTCCGAGGGAAGGTTGTCTAATGCTTTCCAGGCCCCACACCTCGTGCCTGTTCGCTGGGGCCCCCCATGGTACTGGCTTACCTGCCCGGCTGGCGAGCACGGGCTGCACAAAGCCTCCGGTGCCCCATGAAAGCAACCAGGAACGGCACCTGCAGACAGAGCCAGTTGGGGAGCAGTGGGGTGCAGCACGCCGTACAGCACCTGGCATGGTCTAAATGTGGACAGACAGCCGCCCCGGCAGGACAGACCCCCCGCTGCCTGCCAAGCACGCGAGGGGAGTTTGACGCAGCAAGGACTCGTTCCTTGTCTGAGCAGCTGGGCTGGCTACAAGCCTGAATGACCCACTGCCTGGGAACGGGAGAGCTGAATAGCTGAGCTGCTCCCTCCCTCTGGCCGTGGGTCCCAGGAGAGGTAAAGCCCCCTTCCCCACTGACCCGATGGCTGAGTGGTCTGTGCTCTGGGCCTCTGACAGGTGCAGCCACATGCAAGTTTCTGGATCCTTCCTGGCACACCCTTGCAACCTCGCTGGTGGGAGCATCGTGGCAGGCTGCGGCGCATGCAATCCAGCCCCAGGCAGAACATGAGATATCCGTAGGCCAGTGACTCAGCCTGTGGCTTTTCGGGTCTTTTCCCGTGCGCCAGAGTGAGTAGGAAGAAAGAGTTAATTCCTCTGCAGTTGGCAAGACCCCGTGAAGCCCCAGAGCTCAGAAGTGCCCCACACTGGACAGGGCGCCCAGCCTCGGGGTGGCAAGTCTCCCTCGGCTCAAGCGCGGAAGGGACGTTGCCTTCTGTCTGGACTACACCCGGAAAGCTGCAGGGTCTAAACAGGCCCCAGGCAGCGAGTGAGGCTGGGGGCCCCGAAGGACAGGGAATGGGGAACCCTAGCATGCTCTGACCCTCGCCTGGGATAGTGTTTTCCCAGCACAGTTTGCTGGAGTTTCCTTTGCTCTCTCCCACCCGCAGCTGCCAGGCATGAGCCAGCTGACACCGCCTGCTCCAGCCCCGGCCACTCACGAGAGAGCGCACCATGGCATTCGGTTCCGGTGGGGGCAAATCTGCTACTGCAGAGCACAAGGGAGAGGGAGCACTCACTGCACAGCCAGCTGCCATTAACCCCTCCCGCCCCAACCAACGCCCACCTCTCCCTGCTGACCAGCCGCATGCACCACATCCCGAATGCACAGGGGGCTGAGCAGCTCTTTTGCTGCGACACTGGCCGGGGTGATGCCCAGGAAGGTCTAGGGAAAGCTGGTTTGTGCTCTAGCCTTGGGGAGCTTCACACATTTATCCCTCCAGCATCGCCCGTGGCTGCAGAGCTCTCCCTTCCCCGGGAGCTCCATGCACAGCGCTGAGCCCCAGCTTTTAGTGGGTGCTGCAGGACTGTGTTTTGAAAAGACCCTTTGCTGCCTGTTAACCTTCTTCAGCCAGGGCTGAGCGAAAAGACTGGCCCCATCCCACCCAGCTGCAGCTGGGCAGAGAAGCAGATCAGTGTACACAGCTCAGGAGGACATGATTCTGAGGGCAAATGGTGATCATTTAAAACATCAGCATTATTAATTAAGCCACAGGCAGTCATTTCAGAAAAAAACCATACAGATTCTGTGGCCACCAGCCACGTGCTACCCTCTCCTCACCTAAATACATTTGCGAAAAGCCCTTCTCCTTTCTTGCAGCCAGCTGAGCAAGAGCATATGGTTCGAAAGTCTGTGGCACCATCAGCTTCAAATCTTTGCAGCACAGGCCCCGCCCGGTGCTCATAGCCCCCAGGATCGCTATGTGCTCCCAGCAGAATGCACTTCTGCTTCGTGACAGGCAGAACAGAAAGCCTTGACCAGCTCTGTCCTGCTGCTGTCGAAACCCCCCCGGGACAAAGCCAAGGGATCACGAGGCTGGGGAGCAGCAGGAGGCGGGCGGCTGGTCTGCTTGGCGTAGAGCTGCTCACTGTGGCTGGGGAGACGTTCAGGTGTTGAGGGATGGTTTTTAACCGCGCCCAACAGACTGGCGGGAGCTGTATCCTGGCCGACTCCTCCAGGGGTAAATATTTTCACTGGGTCCCTGCCTCCCACACCAGAAACGTAGCATCTCCCTACCACGCCCGTGTTACCTGCAGACTGCCTCAGCAGCTCACTTGCCTTTGGAGAGCACCTCAGTGCAAGCTGCTCCCTTCAGGTGCTTTTCAGACCAGCAGTACGAGCTCTCGGCACCCTGGCCCTGGCCAGCAGGCCTGCTCAGCGGGGTAGAAATGGGAGTGGCACTAGTGTAGACAGATCAGCAGCACGGAACTGGGGCGAGTTCTAAACTTGCTGGGAGCAGACAGAGCTCCAGGGACAACGGTTGGAGGCAGGCACCCATCTTCAGGCAAAACCTGGGCATAGCAGCATCCAGCTCTGTGGGCCACCTGCTGAGTCTTGGTTAGACCACCTCATGCAAGAGGCTCTGTAGAGCCGAATCCACGATATACGAGAAGGAAGGGAGCCACCATTATTCATATTCCACGCAGAGTCTGAGCAAGAAGAAAGGGTATTTCACCAGGATAGAAGCAGGAATCTGACATATCTGTGCTTATGTCTAGTGCCTCCCTGAATTCCCGTTAACAAGTGATGGATTCAAACATTTCTGAACTTGGAGAAGGTCCCCAACCAGCTTCACATGCAGCTCCTGCGTCTCACGAGCTTGTGCAACACGCAAGATTTGGCTCTGACTGATTCCAGGGGGCCATGCACGCAGACGATGTGGTTCTGATGCGTTTCAGAAATCAGGTTATATCACCTGCTGTTGTATTTTCAGGAATATATAGGCGAGCTTGAAATGTGGCTGAGCTATTTCGAGTTCTGTGTTTGGTACCATCACCTGGTGCCCCGTCCCAGACTTGCAGCCAGCAGCAGGAATCCTAAGGCGGTGGGGTTTTCCCCTTGTTGTCGGAGGCTCTAGGTGGCATCAGTACGGCCTGTATCTTTTTAGCCCTTTACATTCTCTCCTCCAGATATCCCTGGTGCATTCTAGCACGGCCAGCGAGGGAAAGTTGATAAAATGCCCCAACCTGTCCCTGCGTTTCCCAGCAGTATAAAGTGACCAGGAACCAGCCATGCTAGGAGCCAGGTGGTCTGTGATCTCGACCCACACGACCAACACTGCTGCACCTGTGTCTGCAGAAATTGCAGCTCCTGCGAAAAAATCATGACAGGTTGCTGATCTCCCAGCAAAGGCCATCAGCAAGTGGGGGCAGTGCCGAGCAGCAGCTGGACCGATTATAAAGCTCTGTGTAAAACAGGCTGGCATTCTGGGGAGCGAAGCTGCAGCCGTGGGCTGTGCAATGGCAGGATGGAGCGGGGAGCCCGTCATCGCAGGTCCTGCAAGGCCAGGGCTGCCGTTGGGCTGCCTGTGGGGAGGGAGCGCCTGGCTCTGCTGGCATGATGGATTTGGGGGCTCAGCAGCTGGGCACTGGGGCTCAGGGGATGCTTGAAGCTGTTAGCAATCCCTCAGGCCTGCAGTCCAGCACCAGCAAGCCACATCCATGAGCGGGAAGGACTGAGCATGCTGGCAGGTGAGGGGAGTCCAGAGGCGTGTCTGTGGGAGGCTGATCAGAAGAGCTGCCTGTATCTGGAGCCAGAACACAGAGGGCCCAAGAACCACTGACCTTGTCTGCTACGTGTTCCCATCTACCTGGGAACACACAGGCATTAATAAACAGCTGCCAGTAGGAACACGAGAAAGCAGGCTCCAAATGAGCAGTGCAGCATCCCTCAGGCACTGGCTGATCGTTCCCAGGGCCAGCGAACACCTGCTGCGGGTCAGGAGAGAACCCCTCCGGGCGAGGCGGCTGCTCCAGCCAGCAGTTTTAGCTGGGCGCTGATCCTGTCCCAGACCAGACAGCAGTCACTGTGCAGACAGGTGCGACAGCGAGTGTGGCCGGGGGGGAAGGGGCAGGTCACCCCTGTTCTGAACGGAGTTAATTGTCAGCCAGGCCTCCTTCCTGCACGGGGAGACCCTGTCTACGCACTGCCTGCACCTGTGCTCATGGTAAAGAGCAAGTGGAAGCTTAAATCACTGACAAAAGACAGCAGTTTGTTTTCCTCATGCACAACTAGCCTCTGGAATTCACCGCCCTGGATCTGCTCCAGTCCAAGAGTTCAGCAGGATTCAGATGCGAATGAGGCCTCTTTTGGGCAATGAGAGCGTCTACGGCTACACGAGAGGACAGCCCTTGTGAGGCCAAACAATCCTGGCCTTCGGCAGAAGCAAACCTCTAAGAGGACTGGAGGAAACGCTTCCCCCTTTCAGGTTGTCGTCTATTTTTCCATTCTGGTTTCTTCTGCAGAAGACTCTGGTACAGAACAAGATGAGCCTTTCGTCTGAGCCAGGCCCTCACCGTTCCTGTAGTTTTGATTGAGAGTGCCGCCTTGTTCCCTTTTCTCCCCACCGTCACCGGGTTCCCCTCATTTCTCAGGATTGGCTTTTTGTTTATTTGCTTCATGTACGAATAACCTCTTCATAATTCAGAGCCGACAGTGCTGAGGAGTTGGGGTGGGAGGGAGGCAAGGTGGTAAATTCAAAACTGACCCAAGGAAATATGTTTCCACACAATGTGACGCTAGTCTGTGGAACTCACTGCCACAAGAGGTCATTGTGGTCAAGAAGTGAGGAAGATGAAAAGCCCCATGACTGCACGTAGTGCGTGTTAGCAAACTATGTCTGTGCTGCAAGAGAAGGCCTGTGACATGGCTGCAGCCGGCCTAGGTCAGCTGGCGAGGGCCCTTGGGGCTAAAACTGTAGAGCAGATATTTGGTCTCACGCTGGAGCCGGGAGAGTAGCGGAATCCTGTGTCCTGCCCAAGCCCAAACATCCACGCTGCCATTTTTGGTCCTCACAACCAGAATCAATTGCCTAGGCTCTGAGGCTTGGGATTTCTACTGAAGTCTCGATGTGCTCAGAGCTTTTTACAGCTAAAGCCTGAAGCTTCAGGACTCCAGTCATTATCTGTTGGGGGTTAGGAAGGACAGAGGATAGAGTGCTGCATAAGTGCCTGCTGCGGAGGTCCGGCATCTTCCCCAGGAGCACCTCATGTCAGCCACTGGGGGAGACAGGAGACGGAGCAGATGGAGTTTGGGCCTCACCCCATCTGGCCATTCCCACCTTCTCAGTCACAGCACTAGAGATGCTGCTCAGGGGCAAGTGGGGAGGTTGGACTCATCCACCCCCAGGAACGAGGAACACCTGACTAGCGAGACAGAAAGGAAAATGTGCTGCAGGTCAAGCAAACCATGATCTGAACAAGCGCCCCCCAAAGGCAGGAAAGTGGGTAACAAAACAACAGATGAAACTCTCAGTACGTAGGTGTGATAATGCCCCAGGGAAGGGACAATTTAAACTCTGCACATGCACTGATCGGCTCTGAATTAGCCAGGGCCTCTCAGGAAACTAACCGAGGCATTAAACAGACAGACATTCTCTCAACGCTCAGCAGCAGCTAAGAAGAACAGGGTTATGTTGGACTCTAAATACCGACGGGCTCCTCTATAAATGGATGATCTGCCCCTTCCCTAGACTCCTGCATTCAGCTGGGGTCCCTTCATGCAGGGATAAGGTTCAGAGCAAGGCACTGATGTTTTTTACACTGTGCAGAACCACCCCACAGAACTGGCTGTTGCAGGGTTACCGTCTGCTCCAGCCAGGATCCAATACCTAACCGAGTAAAACAATATCGGAGTTACAACCCAGGTATACATCATCCTGCTGGATGGCTGGAGCTGATCTCCAGTTGGGGTCAGGAAAGAAATCTCTCCCTCTGCTAAAAAACAGAACAAGGAGCAAATGAGAAAATGGGTAAATACAAAACCAGTTTTACATCTGCTTCCACAGGGGACAGTGGACTAGCTGGACCATTGACATGTTCTGCTAAAGTCTGCTCGGCCAAGCGAGGCATGAAGGAGGCTCCTGCGATAGTTTTATTTAAACTGCCTGTGTGGGACAAATTCTCTCCAAAAGGGGAGGAAACCAAATCAAACTGAAAACGACATTTTCCTCCGTGTAACACAAAGGCGGCTCTCGA
Source organism: Pelusios castaneus (assembly GCA_007922175.1). Classification (NCBI taxonomy): domain Eukaryota; kingdom Metazoa; phylum Chordata; order Testudines; family Pelomedusidae; genus Pelusios; species Pelusios castaneus. The sequence goes on from ML685800.1 coordinate 306,998, forward strand.
TGTCTCCTGGCCAAAGGAATTCCTTCTTGCCAATGTTTATCTAAGGGCTTCATGCTACTGACTCCTCTGCCCTACGGACAGAACCCAGGACAGATCACACAAGCAATTATGCAGAGGAATTAAACACTCCTCAAACCACAAGCCTATAAATTGGCAGGGCTGGGGGTTTTTTTCTTAACACCATTCATTTTGCCACTGAAAGTATCACTTATTCCTAGATGTGAGCTGGACAGAGCAGAGACAAAATTGCAGAGTTATTCTTGGATAATTTATTCATAATTTTAATATAAACAGTTAATTGTTCAATATTTTACACACAGCAAGATTTTTAATATTCAAAAGGTTTTTTTTATACTTGTCACTGCTTGGCTCTTATATGAAAAAACACTGAAAAAATAAATCAAGCTTTTTTTTTTTCTTTTTAAAACCATGGCACATTTGATCCTTTACTTATTTATTTCAAAAAAGAGGTATCTGCACGACTGTCAGCATTCTGGGATCGTCTGTGTGCAGAAAGGAAGGCAGGAGCAGTAAGATTAAACACAGAAAACATCAAAAGACTTCACAGAACTTCACCTAACATGGACCTGAACTTGCCTTCCGTGTATTTAAGGTACAAGCAGAACAATATTTGCTTTTGGCTGAGTTTGATGACCAGTAGCCACGTCTGCGTGGTTCCTCAAACACAAACTACTGTTCTGATACTTGTGCAAGTGTATTCTTAACCCCACAAAGCTAAAGTTAAAAGCTTTTCGTTTGAAGTTAGCTTTTAATGTTTTAATTCAACCCTTCAAAGTCAAAAGTCAACAATTCCATCATTTTTAGGGGAGTGAATATTCCATAATGGGTGTTGCAGGGCTACTGGATTCTGCTGGGAGAATTTCAATCAGATATGAGTTCTTTGGTAACAAGGGGGAAAGAGTACAGGAAAGAGTACATCGGAGAAACTCAGGGACTTTCTAGTTGAGTAAATACTTCCCAGTTCAGCCTACATTTTTCTGTTCATTGTATTGCAAACTACTTAATATTCTTGGTAACATAAAGCCTGAGCTAAACTGGGGATATAGTTTGCAGGGCGTTAATATTGACCCCAATTCAGCTACTCGCTCAAGCACAGGCCTACAATGAAGTCAATGAGATTACTCAAGTGCTTTAAATCATTAGGCGCATAGTTAAATCTGGGCCAAAGTACGCTGCAATCAGCATTTTTTTGAATGAGTGAAATGGAACATTTACTACGATTTTGGACAATTTCGAGACTTAACAAAAAAGTTACTTTCAGGAACGTTCCTTCTTGCTGACTGCAACTACTTTAGCCAAACAAGAGTAACGCTGCAATAATTAATACTAATTTTATTATACAACATAAAAATCACCATTTCTCCACCTGTACTCGTATAGCTTGCTTTGTCCTGTGATTGGCTGAACTGCAAGAAAAAGTGCTTCTCTTCAGGAAAGACACAAGTGGTTTGCATTTTTAAAGAAGGACACAATTGCACGGCAGCAGATGTCTGATAAAAACAGAAGTTTTAAAATTGATTTCAATGACGCAAATTTGTTTCAAAGGGCAAATTTACTGTTGGCCTGGCTCTGATGGAACTTATAACACGGCAAGCCAGAAGAGAGCAGGCGGACGCACCTGTGTACAGAATACAAGCAAAGTTAACACAGAGCCAAGCAGAAGATAACAAAAAGGCCAATTTTAATTTAAGTTCTTAGAAACAACAGCTAATCTTGTCTCAGAGACTTTATGTACTCTGAAGATACTATTCCTCCATCCCAATTCATTCAACAGTTCCTTCCCTGGACACGATTCACTGGAAAGGGAGGTGGTACCAAGTGTGCTGTCAGAGGCAATTAGTTCATGACATGAAACGTGCCCCCCTAGTCTCCAAGTGAAAGAGACGTTCCAAGCGAAGTTTAGTCAGGCGGCTTTCGAGGCAGGCTAGGTATTACTGCAGAGGGCAGAGCAGACTCTGAATCCATCCCACACGGACTGATGGGGCATCCAGCAGGAGCCTCTTCATCAAACATTTATGGCACAAACATTTTGGTTTAATTTCTAACTTGTAAAACAAGCTCTCGGTCTCAATAAGTATCTGGAGGCTAATTCTGTGGTGAAGGCTTAGAGCCCTGCAAGGCTCCGTCTGCATAGAACAGTGGCATTGAAGAGGGAATTTGCTCACCTCTCCCCTTCCTCCAAGAAACTGAGGCTGAAGGATAATTGGCACAGTCATCTACCTCACTCCTGTCTTCCTTCTCCTAGTTATCGCCATCGGAGTCGTCTACATAAATAACGTGGGAAGCAATTCTGAGATTTTCCAAAGAGAAACCAGCATCATATACAACATACTAAAAATTAAGCCAAAAAAAAAAAGTGTCCATTTATTACGATACAAATTTGACAGGAAACAGATGTACTACCCATAATCCAGAGTACCCTTTAGCAACCTGACAGCAGCCTTTTCAATCTGACGTAGCTGCTTAACTATTCCATGTAAGAAAGTTCTCAACGCTGCAGCTGGGTCTATTTCATGTCACGTGTCTACCCTAATCACCGCGGCACAATCAATTTATGGTAATTAGCTCTTCTATTTGATAACAACGGGATATTCACAAGCAGCCACAGCAGATCAGGTTTTGCAGTGCAGGGTGTGCTGTATTGCGAAGGAAGTACCACCAGCGTGGCAAGAGGCAACTGAATTTAACGTGCAAATGCTTCTGAGAAACTTGTCTGTTCTCACGCTTTAATGTGTGCTTCACAGAACGACAGCGGCACATGGGGACTCCCTGCTCATCTCTTCTGCTTTACGAGCTTGAGAAGTCGAGTCACGCGGTGGGGCTGGATGGAGACTGCCCTTTGATGTGGAGCTGTGGAGAGCTTCCTGGTTGCATGAGAAGGCAGCAGGATGGGTTCTCAGATGAAGGGGGCCCCATCCAGGTTACATTGTGGTCACCAGAGAGACGTGCTTTGGACAAGGAGAAAGAGGAGTTCCCAGTAGTGTAGACAAGCAGCTCATCCCGAGCCTTTCCACCCTGGGTGGTCCTCCTCACTCGCTGAGGACAGGACTTCTGTTACAGTCACGGTATTTTCAGCTCTGATAGGAATCTGTGAAGTTCATGAGAGCAGTAGCTCCCCATTGACAAGCAACAAGCCAAATTATTGCTAACGCACCTTTCTGCACATGAGCTAGTAGGAACAGCTCAAAACCAAAACCTGTTCTCCACCACACTCAGATCTCACCAACTACATTCATGCATGGGTCCGTCTGCCTCTTGGCTGGCATGGCTGGAGCAGTTCCCAGGAAGGCTCAATTCCAAGGTTCTTCTGAGCCACAAACGCTGCATGACAAAGATAATTTCAACCGTATGGACCGAAACATCAACTGAGGCTAAAAATGAAGATTTTCCAAAGCAAACACTGGGCTTTAGCAGAGCATTTTCAATTGTGCTTCTCACATCGACAGAAAAGCTAGCATCCTCTTTAAAAGCTAAGTGCTGTAACAGGTGACTTTTTCGGTAAAAGGAACTAGATTTCAAAGACTTACCAGACACACACGCACGCACGCACGCAGAGAGAGAAGACTGAAGTAACCCATGTTAGGATGCTTGCAGGAACACATGTTTAATACCACACGACTGGACTGACTAGGGAATACGCAGCTGTGCACTACGCAGGGCCAACCAATATCAACAAAAGCTAGCCATACCCAATACAGGGTTCCAATATCTGTGGACAGATACGCTCTTCTCCATTTCCCATAGTAGCCAGAACCAATCACTTCAGTTCTGCAGTGTTGCTAAAACAGTAGGACGGTGAGAAAGTTGTACTTTCGGGCTCACGTCCTGCTATCATTTACTCCAGATTCACACTGGTTTTAATTGAAAACATAGATGTGATCCATGCTGTCCAACTCTTACTAGACCCATTAACCACCATTGATGATCTGGTCCACACTGGTCTCGCGCTATTTCTACCATTTCGGGCATTGCAGCAGTAAGAATGCCTAACCCTTCAAATCATTCACCTTGGAAAAACCAGAACGAAGAGGACTGTATCACTGGGAGCCACAGCTAGGGTCTTTGGGTTAGCAACTAGCTCTTTTCCCATCCCTCCAGCGAATGGTCCCTCGTACTGGAATCAGCTGATATTGATTTCCCCGGTTCAGAATAGTTCATCAAGTCTAGAGATGCACAATATTGAAAGTATCCTTATGGGATACTGAGGTAGACGGTGCCAGAATAGGACCAAAAACCCAAAAAGCCCCAAATCCCCCTGCCTACTTTTCATAGATAACAATGTACACGTTTTGTATGTTTTAAGAAAGCAAGTGGACTGTTTTTCCAGCGATTTATTTTATAGTAAAATAAATAAAGGTTTCCTACTCAGGAAATCTCTCAACATTAGAAAACAAGCCTGTGACTATTTCTTCCTCCCTGCAGTGCTGTGCAGAGCTGCTGACCAGGGCTTCGCTGTAAAGCACAAGAAATGCAGGCAAGGCATTTGAGCAATCAGCTCTCGCCTTAGATTTACTCAATACATTTTGTGAGCCACCTTTTTCCGCCTTCTCCCTTTGTCCCAGTGACACAGGCCCTATGAACAAGCACAAAGGGCGCTGTTCCTTTCGGGAGGTGCAAAGTGCATCGTGCTCCCTCTTGGTGTTGTATGTCCAGGTGTCACTAGCATTCTGGGCTGGCAGGAAGGGATCAGCCCCTTATTCACACCAACCCGTATTTTGTTTTCAATGATTGATTTTTTCAGCCGTGGGGAGAGGGTGAAGCAGCCGCACATGGCCTGGGGTAACAAGCCACACAGCTGCGTGTGGAGTGCCCTGCCTTCATTTACTGCCAGCACAGGGATCACTGTGTTAATCGTGGCCCTGAGTTGTCCACAAAGAAAAGCTGCTGGTTACCACCTTCTGTCTCCCTTGGACACCACCTCCCGCACTACAATGACCTGCAGCATCCAGGAGGTCTGCTTCACTCCCTACCGCTTCATCCTTTCCGCACTGGAAGAGACACTTCCTTTCATTCCGCTTCTCTCTCGTGCGATGCTCAACGGCGTTGCCATTGATGCACACAGCCAAAACACAGAAGTCAGAGTCCCAAAGAGCTGGAGGTGTTGGCTAAGAACGCAAAGGCCCCATAATTATCCACAGGGCACAGTACAAGTGTCTCGAGAAAAGCCAGTCCCTCGTGCTGTGCCAGGCAACATGCAGCCAGAGACTAGCTCATCACACTCGCATTCATCTCCTTCACTTCCGGAGTCAAGAACCCAGCACGCTGCCCCCGGCACGGCCCCCCCTTTGGTGTGGGTCAGAGTTTGGTTTTCTGTTAGAAATTCTGCTCTTTCGCCTGGTGCCATTTTCTCCAATGTCTGCGGAGAAGTGTGCATGGAAGGTAAAGAACATGGAGTAGCAGAGCGATGGAGGGCTTTGTCTGTTAGCTCCAGTCCAGGTTACTTTAGCTGGAACCAGCTGACTGTGTGACATCATCAGGAAACTGTATTTTAAAGCCATGTCAAGTGCAAGCTTAACATGTGCTTCCTAGTTGCTAAGGGGGTAATCTGCTAAAATAAGAGTTGATTCTGAAATCCACAAACCACTTCAAGACCAAACAAAATCTCCTCTATCCCCTCCCCTGACAAAGGATCATGAACGGTCAATAATTTATATGGTAGTTAACATTTAAACCAAGACATTTTAAATATGCTGCAACAAACAATATATATACTCAACACTGTAAGGACGGAAAGCTGGGGATCAGGGCAGGAGTTCTTGTTTTGTTTGGTCTTGAAAGTAGCCACAAATCTCAGACTTCTACTCCTTTGGCTCCTAGCGTATTTTCCTCATATGCTAATGAGAGAAAATTGCTCCCAAGAGTCCTTAGTACAAAAATCAGCTGTTTAGGGTTCAATCACTCCAGGAAATTGGGAAAGAGAGGAGTATACATGTCCAAGAAGAGGAAAGCTTCTGTGAGAACATACAAAACTTATGTACAAAAGAAGTGTATATTTTAATATATATACACCCCTGTATATATACTGCGTGCTCACACTCACGCACACACACACTCGGATTTAACCCATTAAAAAAGTATGAAAGCAGCAGCTATTGGTCAATCTGAGGAAATAGTGTGTCCAATTGATGGGTGCTAAAATCCTTCGGCTGTAGTGAAAAAAAGCTTCTGAAGAGGTTGCCATAAAGCTTGGCATTCTACCAAGAACGCTTACGTCCTGCAGTTCTATTCTGCATCTTTATAATGTAGCTCAGACGCCATCCTATTTCATTGCCTCTGTTGGCAAACATGGATGCTCTTCGTTCAACCCAACTTACAAGATCAGTTCCTCTTTTGAACCATGGCTTCAGAAGGGACAGCCGCCATGGAAACCTTTTCCATTTATGTTCACAGATAAGTCCATTGACAACCAGTCAACTTGGCAAAAAAATCTCTTAATCATAGGATGATTAAAAATCTGAAGAGAGTTTGTAGCTGTACGTCATATGCTGTGGCAGCAATCACAAGAGTCCTGAGATTCATGGTGGGGAGAAGAAAAGACACAGCCCTTAGGCGCAACAGGAGGTGCTAGGAAGGGCTCGACCGGGGCATGGACAAAATCCGCCCATTTTTCTTGCCTCCGTTCATGTGAGTGTAAGGTATATGCTCTTCATAGTTCCCCTTGAGACCCATGGAGGGCCCATTGTCCCGTCCCAGGACTTTGTCCCTCTGCGAATAGGAGGAAGGATCCAGGGGTATGCTCTCCATGTTCTCAAAGTCCATCTCAAACTCCTCTGTCTCAGGAGGTTTGTTTTCTTCACTGTAGAAGAACGAGACCTCCTGGAAACTAGGGTGCAAGTCCTCCTTCAGCATCTCAATGATCTCAATGAAGGTGGGGCGCATTTTGGGGTTGTACTGCCAGCACATCTGCATCAGGTTGTGCCTGAAAAGGGATGAAGAAGGGAATCAGCACTGGGGGAAAATCACTTTCACCAGCACAGAACTGAGCAAGGACTGGTGCAATTTAACATCCGAATGAATGTGGAGGCAAACTCCATGCACTGGCTGTCTCCTTCTGATTTCCTGATTGAACATTTCAACTTACTGCCTCCTGTGTTTCCATCTCTTTCTCTCCACTTTTCCTTCCACAGCCTCATGCCCCTCCTCCTTCTGTCTCTTTCAAGGCCAGTGGCTTCCTCAGACTCATTCAATCACAGAAACATGGGACTGGAAAGAACCTCCTGGTCCTGGAGCCCAGTCCCCTGATCCTGCAGGGCTCTAGCACTGTTTATAAAGGGCGGGGTGCTCCCTTTTCAAGCTAGTTCAGTGTTTGCTCCAACTACCATTGGGGGCTGCTCCAGAACCTCCCATCTCTAATGATCAGAAGTCTTCCTCCAATCTCCAGACTCAATTTACCCAGGGCCAATTTTAGCACTTCCCATTCTTCCTCCAATCTCCAGACTCAATTTATTCAGGGCCAATTTATAGCACTTTCCATTCTTCCTCCAATCTCCAGACT
>ML685800.1:314523-327391 GCA_007922175.1 Pelusios castaneus
TCCAGACTCAATTTACCCAGGGCCAATTTATAGCACTTTCCATTCTTTCTCCAAGTCTCAAGTTAGTGTTCTCTCCAAACCCTCTCGACAAGTGGTTTTCTTTACAAGCCTCACTCTATTTCTGACCCTCAAAGGGACGATCTCTTCCCTCCCTACCAACCCTCCTCCCCTCTGCTCTTCACACTCCAAATGCAAGCAAGGAAGCCACTCTGGAGGATGATGGCCAACATACCAGACAACATGCAGCCTAAAAGTAGGCTGAGACCCTGCAAGTTTCGTTCTAGAAGAGTTCTTCAGTGGGAGCCTGACATTCAGCACTCCAGCCCTTCATCTCCACCCCTCTCCAATCTCTAGCTCCACTACCAGCCGTATCACCGCAGCTGCAAGTTTCCCGTGTAGCCACTCCATGCTGACGGGAGCAAGCTGTCCCACCAGCCTACCTGAACTATCCCCAAGGGCAGCAGGGAGCGCATCCCCGTAGCGCTGTCGACACCGGTGATTTCGTTGGTGAAACTTCGCCAGTCAGGGCTGCGTTTTCTCACGGGCCTGACCAACAGGCTATTTATATTTTAGGCTTTCCCTGTGTTCCGGGCTTCACTCTCTGGTGTGCATTCTGCAGTTTGCCTTTCCTGTCTGGTCTCCCAGGCTGCCTCCCGACTCTCCTCTCCATCTCTGCTCACTCAGAATGTCTTTAGCAGGGGGCACCCAGCATTTGCTTTGCTGCCCCCATTCATCAGGATGGGAGGGGCAGAAATACGGCCATATCTTAGCAAGGGAGCATGGCTTGGTCAGTTCCCAACCCCTCCAGAACTTACAGTCTCTCTGGACAGGCGTCTGGCTGGTCCAGGGACGCGCCGTCCATTACAAACTTCAGCACTTGCTCATTGGAGAGTCCCTGGTACGGCTGCTCCGCCAAGCTGCTTATCTCCCAAAGGACCACTCCAAATGACCTGAGAAAGAAGCAGACAGGGAGATGGCTGGAAGACGACAGCGCTCAGCTCCCTTTCGGTGGATGAGGGAGTACTTAAGAAGCTGTTTTAAAATATCACTTCCTTCCCTCTGAAGAACTCAGCCACTGGCACACACAGATGGAGTCATGCGTCACTATTAGAGCTCTGGGAGTGCCAACGGCCACTTACCACACGTCTGAGTAAGCAGTAAAAACACCGTCCTTCAGAGATTCAGGTGCCATCCACCTCACAGGCAGCAGCCCTTTGCCTCCCTTCCGGTAATAGTCAGTCTCGTAGATGTCTCTGGTCATGCCGAAGTCTGACAAAAGAAGTTACAGGCTGTTAAAGTGGACTGCCGCCCAGTCTGACCCCACCGCTTCCTGAAAGGACTCACACGTCTGTAACACATGCACAGTAATACTGTGTGTCGCCACAGAAAGAGCGGCTCAGAAGGCAAGGCCCAGCTCCCACAGCGCGGACGCCTGTCTACATCATACCACTGGCGTCCGCCGCAAATCGCTCGGGAATCGCCGCATTGTGGGCGCCACCGTCGCTTGCCCTGCTGCCCAATTACTCTCATCAGAGAGCAAATTACGTTAAACCTCAGAAAATTTCTTCCCTTCCACATCCTTTGTTGCTCAACCTACAGTCTAAGCCTGCAACACCCCAACCTTCCAGTCACGCTGCCATTCTGAGAGTATTTAGAGCTTGATCCGACTGCTCTCCACCCTCTTCTCCTTCTTAAACCAGCAGGGAGCCACGGCAGGGCTGCCCTCGAATGGAAGCTGTCAGTCACAGCTAAGTTCTATTTTGACTAATCTCCTCCCACATCTTGGGATGAAAACAGAACTGCTTCTGGCCTCAAGTTCCACATGCCTGGCCTCAGGCCAGAGGAGGCTTTGAATTATTTTAAAATTCTGTCAAACTTATCTGGTGTTAAAAACTTCTCTTAGACATTTGTACTCAGTCCATGGGCTACTGACACCTTTCGCTGTGCTCCATGAATGGTATATCTTCTCTGTCACGGCTGGCTCTCATGGAAACAAGGAGGAATGTGACATTGTCTGAGGAGCTCTGACTTGGAGATGTTACTAGCTGCAATTCAGCAGAGGATCGGAATCCACTTACTGACATGTCTGCAGAGTCTTTCGCACAGCAGGTACTGGGCGAAGAAGGTTAAACTTCCGTGAAGAATGTTTAAAGACAGAGTTTTAAATAAAGGTTGGCTGGCTCTTTGCCAAGGATTTCACAGAACCTTCTCCTCGACACACAAGGCTGAGCATTAGAGTTGAAGAGCACATTACATACCTCCAATTTTTACAGTAAAATCTTCTGCAACCATACAGTTACGGGCTGCCAGGTCTCTGTGGACAAACTTTTTGGCATTCAGGTAAGCCATCCCATCTGCAATCTCTGCAGCCATCTGGATCATCTCTCTGAGAGTTGGTGGAGGACGGCCAGGGTTATTCTGAAGTCAAGTCAGAAAGTATTAAAGGCCCATGCAATCCGTCTAGGACACCACCCCTCTACACTGCCTCTCCCCCACCTTTACCTCAGCATCAGGTCTCAGGGAGCGAAGGTAACTTTTCATATCTCCATGTCCCATCAGTTCCATGACAACCAGAGTGGGTTGTCCTTTTGAGACCACCCCTAGAAGGCGAACCTGCAAAACCAGAAATTCTACTTCAGGGTGGATCATTAGGCGTGGGGCATCAGGGAAAGTGGAGTTCACCCTCAAGCGCTTACAATGAAGAGCGCACATCCCCAGCGAGATCCCAGAATGCTGTCCAGGGACAAAGGGCCCTGTCAGGACGTGGGGTTTGGAAAGAGCGCAAGGGAAATTATACAGGAAGATGCATTTTTCAGACTGCTGCCCGCACCTCTCACTGATTAATTTTGCTTCCTTTTTAATCATTTTCCCCACCGATTCTCTAGCATAAAGGAACACGAGTTAGAAGGTGGGATTTTCAACAGCAAGTCATTTAAGGCAGAGAAACTTCACTTACCACGTGATGGCAGCTGAATCCTTTCATTACAGAAGCTTCGTTCAGAAATTCAATGCGCTCCCGGAGGCTGGCAGATTCGTTAACTGTTTTTACAGCTACCCGAGTCTCTGGTTCCCCTTTCACTATGTCTTTGGCTATCCCTTCATACACCATTCCAAAGGAGCCTTGCCCAAGCTCTCGGAGAAGGGTAATCTTGTCTCGTGGGACTTCCCATTCATCAGGGACATAAACTGACACATGGAGACAGACATTGCTGAGTGAGCAGAGCAGTTACTGGAGAAACAACAGGAGTCCTGGGGCACGCTAAAGACTGGCACATGTTTTCAGGCACAAGCTTTCATGGGCTGCAACCCACTTCCTCAGATGCATGAAGTGGAAACAAAAAGGGCTGCACCCCACGAAAGCTTATGCCCGAAGAAATCTTAGTCTTGAAGGTGGCCCAGGACGCGCGTCATTTTTGCTGTACGCAGACTAACCCGGCGACTCCTCTGGAGGTTACTGGAGAGAGGTTTCTGCAATCAGGGGTATGACAACGGACCATCCAGGCCGTAACACTTTCCTCCTCAGTGAACAGGAGGCTGGACTAGCGATTGGGAGCCAAATATACCCCCTGCCCTGGGCAGCCATTTCCACTGGTACAAAACACGGCCTAATCTGTACAGCGGCATTTCACCCTCTTTACCCCATGTAAATGTCTGCACCAAGGCACAGTGAGGAGCGTCTGGCCCAGAGACAGTAAAGAGAGCTCTGGAAATTGGTGTGGTTTGTTTGCTACTAACTGTGCCCTAGAGTCCCGCCCACCCAGGCATGGAGAAGAACATCCTTCGTGCTTTTCTAAGTAACAATTGAAACCAAAGTGCAGCATTGCAGCGTGCTCTCACCATCGCTGGCACTGAGATACTCCGGGTTAGAGGATGCATAGAGGGGCCCCGTTGGTCCTTCCGTTTGTCTGGAAGCAAGACAGACACACACAAAAACGTCAGTATTTCTACCATTTTGTGCCTTGCGTATGTCACCTTAGGGTTCATCTGCACAGCAAAAGAAAATCCACAGCTGACTTGGGCAGCAGGGCTGGTTTATTTCATTGCTTTGTAGACTTCCGGGCTCAGGCTGGAGCCCAAGTTCTGGGACCCTCCGGCTTCGTAGGCCCTGGAGCCCCTGCTCCAGCCTGAATCCAGATGTCTACACAGCACTGAAACAGGCCCACAGCCCAAGTGGGCTGACACAAACCCAGAGAGTCCAAATGCAGCCTTTGTAGTTAAATCCGTTCCCAACGCACAGGACAGCTCCTCAGCTTCAGATCTCCAAATGCAAGACATTTCCCAACCAAGTCACGCAGCTGTTACGCTAGAATCCGTCACCTCTTTTATCAAATAAAGACCCCCTGGAGAACTACTCGCGGCTCTTCAATAACATCTGTTCTGATGCGGAGTGCTAGGAAGTCACCCACCTCTTTTTCACAAACATGTAGGCGGCTCCAATGACTCCAGCAATGATTATGGTAAAAATGATGGGGGCGACAACAACAGCAATGTTAGACGGAGGATTCACTGAAAAAGAGAAGGGGAGGGGGTGTTAAACTAGCTTCCAACCAGTTCACTCTAATCCTGAATAAAATCCTGCCTGGAACAGCTGAGCACCGCCAAAGTAGCAGGAGTCAGAGGGGCTCAGTGGCAGTCAGGAACAGGCCCAGCAGACTCATTCACATCACCTTCGGGTACACCCAGGGGCTCGGGAACAGCCCCCATGATGGAACTCAGAGCTGAGCTGGGCCGACTCCCAATCCCCTCCGCCTTCTTGTGCTCCCAAACAGTGCTTGTCTCACTATTCCGATCAAGGCGGCTCTGCTCAGCTTCCCTTCCCATGGGCCCATGTCCAGAGGTTTCTACGGTCACACGCAGGAAGGCAGTTTGCTTTGCCATGAAGCTGTAGGCCAGGAATGCACAGCCGCACCTGACTCCAGGGTAAATGAATAAGTCTTTTTCAGAGACTGATTTTCATTTTCTCTGGTGCACTTGTCATCCCCATATCACTCTACTTCTCCCTGTGCTCTGCTACCTCAGTGCCCCTGCTCCCTTTCTGTGTTCCCAGGACACAGCCCTGATAGCGATTACAAAATTCAATTTGAGTAAGTGAACTCACAATAATCAGCCACGTAGAAATACGTGGGCTCTGTCCACGAGCCATTTCCTGCCAGGGAGGTGGCTCGGATTCTGATGCTGTAGTTTCCAGGCTGCAATCCACGTAACTTGCAGCCCTGTTCGTGAGCAAACTGCTTCCGAGAAACGCAGAGGTGTACCTCCTGCAGTAGGAAGGAAAACGAAGCTTTACTTTGCTGCCTCTTGAAGAACGCAGCACAACCAGTCAGCTCCCCTCCCACAGATTAATCGGCCAGTTGTCTTCACCCAGTCCCTTCTGCCCCAGTACAAAGAGACACAGCACAACAGCCCAGGATCTAGGGAGACCGACACTGGAGGGCGAATGGGCCATGAAGACTGAGATGATGCTGGGGGTAGCAAATCCCGACCAAGGATTACAAGCTCCCAGCAGCTGAGGCCACACGAACTGCTCTTCGGCTGTGCCCACAGAAACAAGCACTTCTTTGAGATGGCGTCTGGGCCCATCTCACCTCGGGACAAGGCTACCGTGGGGCTGCTTCTTAGGCCCTGCCAGGAGAACACTTACCTCTGCTGCTCCCCGCACATTTCCCAGGCGGATGCCGGGGCGGTGTGTTAGACTCTGAAGCACTGAGACACTCTGGAGCTGGCTACGCTGGGGGCTGGCTTTGCCACTGGGATATCAGAGGAGCGTGCTGCGCCCAGCTCCCTGCTAGGCTGGATTAGTTACGCGTTCCAGCATCTATACTGGGATGGAGGGTCTTGGGCAGGTAACACCCAAGAGCAATGCTGCCATTTGGGGTGGATTGCCGAGTCTGCAGAGCAGACGTTGCCAGGTATCCACCAGAGGCCTGCCTTCGTCAAGCAGGGTGTCTAGCAAGGGCTCTTTCTTACATCTAACATCTCTGTGCTATGAAACGTCCTTCAGCCAGAACCATCATCATGTATTGCAGCCAGTGGGCAGTATACTATGAAAGCTGCGGAGAACTCAAATACACAGGGTCATTCTGATTTTCATTCAGCATCAAGTGAACATTCAAACCACCAAACAAATGGCGGCAAGGAGACACTAGATATCTGCCTCCTAACTCATCACTTATGCACACATTGAACACTGAGCAGTTCAGGGACGAGGAGTTTATTCCTAACTCCGTTTTTTTCCTGAGATCCTCCACTGATCCCAGCACAGACCCAGCCCACTGCAGGGGAGGGGAGCTGAGAAGAGCTGCACAACACCCTGAGACTTGGATTTGAAATGCAAAGAAAGGCCATAAAAACACATTGCCCAGAGAGAAAGAAAACAAATGAGAACAAGAACTTTGTTAGTCCAAAGGTTAACTTGTCAAGCAGAATATTCTGCTGATGGCCCAGGAGGAAGTTCACATGAAGGCTATGTACACACTACAGACTTGTCCCGCAATAAATTGTTGTGGGACAAGCACTGTAAAGCTTTCCCCCATCTACACATTAATCCTTCTAATGCAAAGGATGTTCACATGCTCCTTTGCATTTTCGTCAGAAGGAGCGGTTCATGGTGGGCACCTAGGCCACCATGCACTGCCTGGCAGCGGGGATCTCCAACCACCAAGATTGCTGGCTTCTCGGCAGCAAGGGAGCCCCAGCAGTGGGGACCCCAGTGGCAGCCGGGCTCTAGCCGCCCTGAGTGCTGGCACTCACTGCAGCTGTGTACGCTGGCAGCCGTACCACGCAATAATGTGTACGTGGCCTAAGCAATCCAAAGGAAAACGAGCTAAATCGCCAGCTATTTCAGATGAAGTCTGCCCCTGGATAGCTTTCAAAGGTGATTAGCACAATAGGGAAGGACTCCCTCCTCACAGCTCCCCTGCAGGGACAAAGAATTGGGCGTTGGAATGCTCTGATCTTCCCCATCGTAACAATACACCCTGCGTTTGCATCTCATTGGTAAGCAGTAGTAGACCAGACTTATGCCTTTCGCTGTACTGGGCCTTAATTCTGCAATGTGATCCGGGCAGGCAAACCCTTCCATCCATGCCAAGCCCCTCTAACGGCACGGGAACCCCACGGACATTGGGGTCAGCCCTGGCATTCATGTTCTTAACTGGAACTTTAATTGTTTCACAGTAAGCAACTGAAATCTACCCCTATATAATTTCCATTGGTTTCTGTGAACTAAAATTCCTACAGAAATCCCTACACCAGGTTAACAAATGAGGGATTCATGTGGGGCGAGTGGGTGCTGAAGACAGCTTTTTAGTGCTGTCTATCATCAGGGGTAAGAGTGGGCAAATGCCTGTGCCAGAGTGGCCAGTGAGTCATGCAAAAAGAAACCAGCCCCACTAGAACAATAAGGCAGGGGGGGCTGCCTTGCACTCCAGGAGCAGAACTCCCATGGCTAGGTCTCCACAAATCCTCACTTGCATCTGGACCTGATCCACCCTCCAGGGAGAGCTGTCACCAATGTCGCTCCCGAAGAAGGGGCGTCCACAGCTGCAGCCAAGCATTATGGAAGCATGAGACAGTCGATATCCCGGCAAATCCCGAAGGGACGTGGTCTCCTCGGAGACTGAGCACCATCCAGATCATGCTCTGGCTAGGGTCTTTTAAAGGGAGTCTAGCTGCACTCACTTTATGTCCAATTTCACTGCGCCACCGAAGTTTCTGGCACCCATGTGACTGCCAGCTGCATTCTTTGATACACATGCTTGGGAATCCACCGGTCTTCCATTCTAACACATGCATACCAAGAAAGCCACCGAAACCAGACGAGTGGTGACAGAGACAATTGTGGGTTCCGCTTCAGATAGGACAAGATCAGAAACAAGGCTGACTTGAAATGGAGCAGCCAAGTCCAGGGAACAGTAGAGATATTCAAACAAACTTCCCAGCTACCCTTCACAGTCACCTCCCCATGTTATACCATGAGTGTAAAGTACACAGCTCACATACAATCTACAGACAGGCGGAATGAAAGACGCTCTCACCTCTGGTTCCCCCAGCCGCCCATAATTCACTTCATACAGCACAATCAATCCATTTGGCTCCGTTGGCTCCTGCCACTTCAAATGAACAGCACTTTTCTCAACCAGCTCATGGCTCACTGGACCAACAATGTCGTCTGCCTTTGCTATAACCAACAGATTTTTACAGGTTATGTTTAGAAAAGGTTTTTTTAACATTATAAAACATTCCATCAATCAAAACCTGGCCCAGTCCAACATCTGACCGCTAAACAGCAGAGATATTTATTAGAGACTGGTAGAGCAGCAGGAGGCTCCTGAGGCATTTTCGGAAAGGCAGCGAACACATCGAGAAAAGATTAGATTCCCCTGAAGCAAAGCTCGGGAAAGGCCACTCACCTTCTGGCATGGTTCTCGCACTAACGTATGCTGCAACACTGCACCGGGATTCTTGGGCATCATGGTTACAAGCATGGAGTTCAATGCGATAGCCTGTAAAATGCCGCAGGCCTGAGATAACCAAGGACTCCTTAGACTTCACTTTCTCTGAAGGCTTCTGCTCCTCTGCATTTTCAGGTGCCATTGCCGATGTATTCAACGAGGATGGGATGGTGGGAACCACCACTGTGCCGTTAGCCACACTGCCGAGGTCTCTTCGTTTTCTTGATGGCCTGCAGAACAATACATTGAAAGAAGTCATTCCCCACATTTAGCTTGGACATATTTCTCTGAGGTGGAAGGATTAAAACAGGTTTCATCTGAACACTCAGACGCAAACTGTGGGCACCAGCCATGCAGTGCAAACTAAAGAATTCAGAACTTTTCGTCAACGTCTCTGCAGAATGTTACCTGTGAGCAGAGCCACTTCCCTGGTCCACCTTGGTTCCATAACTGTATATGGAAATAACAGAACTGAAGGCCGGACTATGTGATCATTCAAATTCTCCCAATGCTGCACTGCTGAATGTGAGTGACGTTCCTAATCTCTGGATTCGACAGAGGTAGGGATGCTGCCAAACACGAGTGCGATTCTCATTGTTTCACCCTGCATTTACTGTTGTTTTCACCTTACGGGATCATACCCCAAGGCCTGAGTTGGTGCAGATTTGGTGCTGCCCCTAGGGTCCTAAACCTGCATTTGAAACTCTTATGGCTTGTTTCACGGCTCACTGGAGTGTGTCCACTGCTCAGAGCCCTACAGATCTTCTTTGTATATGAAGAGAAGTCTCACCCTGTCACACCAAACAGGTCTTGAATGTTCTTTCCAACATTTTCCAGTTAAACAAAGATTCCAATACTTTCAGACTCACATCGCACAGATTA
This sequence comes from Pelusios castaneus, assembly GCA_007922175.1. Lineage (NCBI taxonomy): Eukaryota > Metazoa > Chordata > Testudines > Pelomedusidae > Pelusios > Pelusios castaneus. The sequence goes on from ML685800.1 coordinate 323,859, forward strand.
GTAGCATTCAACAGCGCTTAACAGAAGGTTTTCTTTCCAATTATTATGTATTAGTTAGCAGATTTGCTTCAACTTCTTGCTGTTGTGACTATCCCGTTGTCAGACATGACTCTGGCTGTCCTCCATACTGTAAGAGAAAGCTGCTAGCTGAGTTTAAAGCCAGAAAAGGTGAGACTTTTGCTGGAAGAGAATTCAGTACCAAGCACCAGCTGGATTTCCTTTTTGTAAAAAAAACCACCAATGTTTAATCAAGCCAGTTAAACTCAGCGTTTGAATCCTGGGATCATATCTGCCACTAAGAATGTCAGGGTGAGATCTCTGAGCGAACCAGGGATCAGGAATAATCAATGTTAGTTGCTTGAGAGAACCCGCCCTCCCTCCATCACGCTCTTACCAGACAGTTTAAAATCCAAATCATATGATAAAATGCTAGTAAAGGAAGATGCCTGAAAGGAACCAGCTCTATGGGCTTCTCCAGAGTTTAAACAAGCAACAAGCTGTTGAAGCAAATTTTTGATGCTGAATTGAATTGAATTGAACTTTCTTTCCACTGCCACCCTCAGGCTATCAAGCAATGATTGGGCTAACTAAAATTGCAGCAGCTGATTGCATGGCTCGGATCTTTACCTAGAGTCCTCAGTTCCATTCCCTGATGTTATTTTTCTGAAAAAACAAATGTAACCACTTTGAAAGCAGATCGAAAATGTTCTCAAATCAAACATGTTTTGCATAGTAAAAGAGACAAACTCATTGGCATGAGAGAATATGACACGAAGCAGCAGGCGCAGCACAGCAGATTCTCGGCTTTAGATTTCTCTTTCTGCAATTACTAATTAACTCCAGACACACGGTTTTTAAGTTGTTCTCTCAGTTTGAACACTGCTCTGAACTGTGCCCTCTAACAATGAGGCAGAGTTCAAAGATGCAATTCTAGGTCACAATAAACACAGATCCCTTCCCATTTACCCCAAGGAACATTTATGGTTAACTAGAATCTTGTTTACATGACCAAATTTAGCTCTTCTCCAGTGCTTACAAAGTGCTGACTCAGCAGTTCCCCAAGTCCGAGATGATTTTTGTTTTTTTACAAGTACAACAGTAATTTCCTTGCTGAGAACTGTGCTACCCAGCACCTCCCTCCAACCCAGAGCTGTGAATGGAAAAATACAGAGAACCCTTACGATGCCAGACAGTAACAGCAGCGCCTGAAGCTGCAAACTCAAGATCTAAGTATTTTACTTTCCTCCATCTAAAGCAACTCCCTTGCTAAATCCTCTCTCATCTTCCTGCTCTTGTTCGAGTGTCTCTTTTCAATACAGCCCAAGGCTGTACTGGTGGCTTCAGTGGTTTGCCACGTGAAATACCCAGGTCTGGATTCCACCCTCACTTCTCCCTGTGCCCCCGCCAGGCTGTGGCTACCAGCATTGCTATGTGCTCAGCCCCGAAGCAGGGGAAACCTGGCAACACCCAACAGGGTTGGCCGCTTACTGGCTCCATAGCAGCCGCAGTCCTCTCTGAGGGGAGCGAGCTGTGCCCCAGGAATCGGACAAGCAACCCCCGGCTCTTCAGGCGGGGACATTTGGGCCTCAGTCTTTCTTTTCTTTCAAAGTAATACCCTCCCCTTGAGCTTTCACATGCCAATGGCTCACTTCCTTATTGCCGCTCATTCCTGTGTGAAAATCTTCACAGTACAAGAGCAAACAATGAGAGAAAGAAGGAACAAATCATCACTTTGTCCAGCTGCAAGAGGAAGTCACGAAAGCTCACAGCTGGGGTGAAATGTTCCCTACCTTTGACTAGGAAGAAGCTCCGGGTTTACGGGAAGACAGCATGTTTAGAAATCCCTGGCCCGTTCTGCTTAGTCCCATCCCGCCCGCACACCTTGACTCTCTCCCATTTGTCCACATCCTTTCTGTAGTGGGGGCCCCAAAACTGGAGAGAGTACTCCAGATGTGGCCTGACCAGTGTCGAATAGAGGGGAATAATCACTTCCCTCCATCTGCTGGCAACACTCCTACTGATGCAGCCCAATATGCCATTGGCCTTCTTTACAGCAAGGGCACACTGTTAACTCATATCCAGCTTCTTGCCCACTAACCCCAGGTTGTTCTCTGCTGAACCACTGCCTGGCCGGTCGCTCCCCAGTTTGTAGCCCCCCGCTCTCCCCACGTTCACAGAGCCAGTCATCTCATCATAAAAAGCAGTCAGGTTGCTCAGGCATGACTTGCCCTTGGTGAATCCATGCTGACTGTTCCCGATCACCTTCCTCTCTTCCAAATGCCTCAAACTGGATTTCTTTTTCCAGGGACTGAGATCAGGATGACTGGTCTGTAGTTTCCCAGTTCCTCCTCCTCCCCTTTCTAAAAGATGGGCACTAGATTTGTCTTTTTCCAATTATCCGGGACCACCTCCAACTGCCACAGATTTTCAAAGATCATGGCCAAGAGCTCTGCAGTCACATTGGCCAACTCCCTCAGCACCCTTGGATGCACTGCATCCGGCCCCATGGATTTGTGCATGTCCAGCTTTTCTAAGTAGTTCTGAACCTGTTCTTTCCCCACAGAGGCTTGCTCACCTCCCTGTACTGTGCAGCCCCAGTGCAATCGTCTGGGAGCCGACTTTGTCTGTGAAGACAGAGGCAAAAAAAGCGACTGCTTCAGCTTTTTCCACAATCATCTGTCACTAGGTTGCCTCCCCTGTTCGTTAAGGGGCCCGCATTGGTGCTGACCTCCTTGTCGCTAGCATACCTGTAGAAACCTTCTTGTTACCTTCAGACGCTTTGAAGAAGTGGGATTTTCTCCCACGAAAGCTCATGTGATAAATAAATCTGTTAGTCTTTAAAAGTGCCACAGGACTCTGTTGTCTTTCTACAATAGACTAACACGGCTACCCCTTTGGAATTTGCCAGGTTTTAATAATTCATTGACGCGTCAGTTTATGTCTGTCTGACACAGCGCCCTGGAGAGACCAGCAAGACGGCAAAACCTGCCTTCAGTCTTTGGTTTCACTTTGGACATCAGTTCCCATTTCCCCACCCCAAAGCCAGCAAAGCCAACCAGCAGCAGAGCTTGTTACCTGGGGACAAAAACCTCATTGTGGAGATAGTTCTCAAACATTTTGCGGAAGGCAGACTCTTCCTGCTCCTTCTGTATTTGAGAGTCAGTTTTTGGACAGGAACAACAGTCCCCACTGATGTCCTCGGTTTCACTTTGGTTATATTTCTGAGGGTCTTCAGATTCAAAGGGGGGGGACCAGGTCCTCGAAGGCAATTTTAGTCCTATGGAGAAAATAATTTTTACATCACACATGTCTGCACCTCTACTGGACGGCATATCGATTTAAATCACAGATTAACACAGCGAGAACCATTTCTGCAATGTCCCTGGAAGCCAACGGAACTGACGTTGCTTGTGGCATTCCTCTTTCCCCATGGGGCCTCGACAACCACACCCAGCATCCCAGCTGGCAGCTTGCCAGATGTATACCAGGAGTGAACCCTCTCCCCATGGGTGCTCCATTCCAGCTAATGTTCA
>ML685800.1:327401-376327 GCA_007922175.1 Pelusios castaneus
CATTCCAGCTAATGTTCAAACAGCAGGGCTCAGATGTATACCAGGAGCGAACCAGCTCCCCATGGGTGCTCCATTCCAGCTAAAGTTCAGATAGTGGTGCTTAGCTGCGCTGGGCCACCACACAACCCTGCAGTGACACACGAATGGTTAGGAGAAGGATCCCCGGTGAGGCACTGTTTACCCGTCACTGGACGTTCAGGACATACTCAGCAAGTCATCAGTGCATTGTTCACTGGTGACATGTTTGAGGGCTTGCTACACTGGCTTTCAAGCCAGGATTAAGCACAGCAAACTCTGGACGGGAGCCAAAATGGGGTTCTAACATGGGTCGGCCAGCTGATGGGAGTGAAGCCTATAACCGGGTGCTGCTGGATTCATGAAACAATCAATCAGTCAGGTACCCAGTCCTCTCACATCTCGGATCAAGGAGACTCTAATGTGTCATTTTGAAACAGCCCTTGGCTCCAGTATGGGCTGGTTCTGTCAGGAGGTTTAGCTATTATGTGCTAATCACACTCTGCTGTAACCAAGTGGGGTTCTACCATGACTCATCCAGTCAGTAGGGATGGAGCTGCAAGTGAGAGAAGCAGATTTTGAAAGACACCAATAAATCTCTTTAACCCTAAAACACATCTAGAAGCCCCAGAGAGGTTACAGACAAGATTAATCTGTCCCCAGCTCTCCAGAAGCCCAAGGATAGTTCATCTCACTCATTAACGTTTATAGAGCTGGCTACACAATTTAGAGAAACAAGAGCAGAACAGGAAGATGAAAACATCTATTTTACTGGATTCAAACAAGCCACTGCTCGCAGTCTGTGATGGGAGGCTCAGGCTGACGGCAGTAACCAGTGGGAGAACACAGCTTTAAAAGCTTTAGGTCCATCACTATGTGCTCCGAGAGCCTCCCGTATCCCAGCCACGTCTCCTGGGGCAGAGAAAGGCTCCCACTAGCTGAGAGCCCACACATCAGCGCCAAACCCAGGGTGCAGGGGGAGGCGAAAAGGGCACCGACCTTTCAGGCAGTAGTCAAGTTCGAAAAGCTCACTGTCCTCCGGCTGCTGCTGCCAGAACACCAGGTAATGGGTGATGTTTCCATTGGGCTCAGAGGGAGGCTTCCACTTCAGAATGATCTGGGACGAAGAGTTGGACACCGATATCGGATCTAACGGGACGGAGGGAACTGAAGGGAGAAAGACACAGCGGTCACACATAGCACCCCCCCCAAAAGAGGCCGAGAACACGAGGTGAGGCCTGCAGAGTTCACCCCAGGTCACTGAGGGGTTGTGTCCCCGCCTGCCCAGCAGCGCTGGGTGCCATCAGTGGTACGCTGCGATGGCTCACAGCCTGACTAACAGCCAGCTACAGCCAGGCAGGTCGCACCCTGGCTCCCACCACCCCATTCTTTTTGCACAGTGATCCTCACTCCATCCCAGTGCTGAACTTCCCCAACACCATCGCCCCAGTCTCAAAAAAAGGCAGGTCTACGTGACTGGGGACTCCCTGCTGAGAAGGAGCGACCGGCCTGTAACCAGGGACAGAAGGGTGCTGAGAGATGGGACGTGGACCTGAGGCTGAAGAGGATCCTAATGGGAGTGGGAAAGACTCCTCTGATTGTCCTTCACATGGGTCCAAGAGATATAGCTAGTGTCTTGCAGGAACATACCACAGGAACCTGCGCCAGGCTCGGGAAAACTCTTAAGGAAATTGGGGCTCAGTGAAGAGTTCGTCCTTAGCACTTTCTAAAGATACGATTCTGTCGCCCAAGTTCTATGAATTTCTGGGCCCTCTGACTTCTGGGGCAGCTGCAAGCTCCAGTGGTTCCGTTTTCCCCCAGAATATTTTGGGGACAGGTCATGGCTTCTGTGAATTTCTGTTCATTGCCCCTGACCTGTCCCTGCCTGTTACTAAAAATACTCCGGACAGAATCTTAGCCTTTTATTACAGTCTTCCACTCAGGCCTCAGAACCCCAGGGCTTCCCTTTTCCATTCATTACTTGTTTATACTGATTGAACAGTTTGCTTTCCCAGGGAAATGAAGGGAAAAACTTCCTCCTGCATGGAGAAAAATTCAGGCCTCTCTCCACCCCAGATTCAGTGGCACCTAAGGAAAGTGCAGCAGGGTTACTGAACACACTCACACACACCTACACAAAGAACGAACGAGGAGCCCGCGTGCATTATATCTGGGCACATGGCGCCAGCATGGAGCCTGAGAACCATAAAGCTTTCCCTCCAGTCAAGGAGTTTGGTGGGTGAATCGGACAGCACTCACCAGTAGCGCTGGTCTGGACATAGATGATTTCGCTCTTTGCGCCGTACGTGCGCCGTTCGTCCGAGAAGGTGACCAGTGTTTTAACAAACACAGCATACTGAGTCCATGGCTTCAGCCCCCGCAGGAGCCACCCTGGCTGGGCCTGTGCTTTGGGCTCACTTGACCGGGGAGGAGGGTCAACATCAACCACTGTCCAGCTATTGGATCCACAGGCATCTTGGCCATCGAACTCGGTCACATTCTGGTACGGACTTTTCCACGGGAAAGAGAAGGACAAAGACCTCCAGTTAAGAGAACCCGAACTCCAGGTTCTTAAGAAAGAATCACAACAAATATGAAACACCTAAGACCATGAAAATCCTTTAAGCCAGGACTGCCAAGAGCTTTGCAGAGAGCGTCGCGACATCCTGGTGGGGGAAGGAATTAGTCCTCCCCTACAGCGGGGGAAACAGAGTCCCTGGAGTCTGGACATCCAGCTGTCTAGCAGCACCACAAATCATCAGCAGTTACTGCCCCGACAGACAGTTTTTACTAAGCCAGAGCAAACCCTTGGTCTCACTGCAGCAGCCGTCCAAGAGGCTGCACCACCCTCAAATGAGCCCACAGAGCCAATGGGACAGTGTTCTCGCGGTCTGGAGAAATGGCTGAGTTCTCTCAAAAGGCCAACTGATACCTTGAGGCAGGAGGAGCCAAAACCTGAAAGTTCTGCACACACACAAATGGAAGAGTCCAATATATGGAGCCAGCCCATGGCTGTTATGTTCATACAGCCTGCCTCAAGCAATGCCCTTCTCAATCTGCTGTCCTGCTAACGGGCAGCCAGGGATTTACAACTCGTCTATGAAACTAACGAGATGAGTGACAATTAGATACAGTCCAAGGAGGTAGCCGTTAGTCCACGTCAGCAAAATAAGCCAGGACTCCCGTGGGACTTTTAAAGAGAAGGGTGGCTGTAACTTGAGCTGTTATAAGGAACCCCTGGGGAAATACAGTTGCCTTGATTCTGGTGAGCAGCAGAGAGCTTTATAATACTTAATTTAAAAAAAAAAAGTTAAACCACCAGTAAAACGTGACTGCTGATAGGACTGGCCAGAGTGATCATGCACTTCCCAAGCAGGGCAACTTTCTGCCAAATCTCAGACAATTGCTACTTCCCTCCCTGTGCGCCAGGGACTCCCGCTGCCATGGTGCATCTCCTGCTCGCTCCTGGGCGTCGGCTCTGCTTTGGCTCGAGGAATTTCAGTCTCTTGTGCCTGGAATGATTCAGAGTCCATGCCCTTGGATTCAGGTTTTAAAAACCAATCAGCCCAAATGAGACATCTTAGGCTTGCCGAACACCTCTGGGCTCGAGGGCTCTTGTGTTGTGTTCTCGCAATGTGGGCAATGCAGCTAATTACAAGACCCAGTTTGGATTGTGGTGAGAATGTTCCTCCGGTTGGAGGCTCCAGAAATACCATTCTTTCGAATGCACTTCAATTCCCCAAGCCAGGCACGGTTCATTAGCTCTGCAAGGGCTGCCCTGTATGGGACAGCTCTGAGCTCATGAAAGGGTGCAGCTGCCTGGGCAGGGCTTTTGTGAAACTGGTTCTTTGCCACAGGTGTTCTCAATTCACTCTGCTTTCTGTCTACTGACAAAGGCTTTGATTTGAGGCCACAGAGCAGAGAGTACCTACTACATCTCAGAAGAGCTGGGAGTGTGAAGTGAGCTATAATTCATGCTGGTTGCTTTAAGTCTCACCAGAACCCATTTGTTTTTTTAAAGATGGCTCCAGGCTGAAAGGGTAGAGAAATACCCCATTGGAACCAACGGAATCTGTGTCTTATTGTCATGAAGTGCTGAATCAAATGAGCATCAACTCTCCCTTTTCGTGTTTATCGTTAAAGGAGTATTTTGGCTGTACGCAACGCCCCTAAGGCAGGCATCTTAATTAGCACCTGTACAGCAGAAAAGGGACGCTGGCAAGTTACACAAAAGGGCCAGACAGTCGCAAGGATTAAAAGTGGTAAGAGTAATTGGTCTGACATCTGCTCTTTGAGGCCAGAAATAGTTTGTGGAAGTACATGGAGTCACTAGGGGACTGCGTGGCTTTGGGTTGAGTTGGCATCTCCCCAGAGTTATGGCACACACTTCTCTACTTACGCCTCCTTGTAAAAAAGCATAAATCCCAGGAGATCGCGGAAGTCAGGCGGCCAGTATGGTTCCCACCTCAGAAGGATCTTATCGTGAGTTGTTTTGATAAACGAAAACTTCAGCAATTCATTTTCACCTAACACAAAAAGACAAACGATATTGCTTTCGTCTTTATTTTAAAAACGGAAGTGCTTTTTTAAGCTCCTGTTTTGCATAAACACAGTTTAGAACCAAAGCACCTGGAAACACAGCTGAGAGGAATTGCATATTTCAGATTCTAGCTGGAAAACGGTAGGATTAGAAACAATTCAAATGGGCTTCTTGGTTGGTTTGTTCAACTAATCCACTCTGCAGGTTCTCTACTCAGTGAGACGGCTGTCGTCAGCTCTGCCCACTAGTACTCGCTTAAAGACTGCCGACAACTTGGGCCAGAAATAACTGACACTCTTGGAAAACTTCCCCGAGGAGAGTGTAGCTATGTGAGTAGGGGCTGGAAATAAACAGCATTAAAGCAAGAACTGGAGATAGGAAGTTTTGCTTAATACGGCACCAGGGATTCAAGAAAAGCTTGCCATGGCAACCCACCTCGCTGCTACGGTGGAGACAAAAGCGAGCAAGGCAGTGGAAAAAAGTAGAAAAATCAAAGCTGAACAGATCTGAAGACCACACCAAACCTAGTGAAGCGTCCGATGCTTACAGCTGAACTGCCTACAAAATGCAGAACCCTGAGAATCTGTCGTCAATTACTGGAAGTGGTAAAGGATTAAAAGCTGCCTCAGAATCACAGGAATCAACCCAAGACAGAGAGAAATACCAAGCCTGGCATTCATGCTAGTCTGCACAGACGTGACCAATGCAATGGTCTGTGAAGCGGCTGGAGCCTCTGTCTCCACTTTGATGAAATGGCCAGTCCGGGAGGGAACAGCAGGGCCTCACTGCAGAGAGGAACATGAATGACCAAATTCATTGCAGTGGGAAAGGGTTACAGCCTTATTTCCAAAGAAGAAACTGAAGCACTGATTGGACTTGCCATTCCTGCAATAGCATCACGAGGGAGGAAGGTGACGTTCACTCGTGCCTAGTCCAGGAGTACTACAGGATTTCTTTTTAGGAACAGGATGCTGCCAATCGGAGAACTAGACTGGAAAGGAAACCAACAGCCCCTGGGCAGTTTGGGGACAGTGTGGAGAGGAGCCAGCCACAGCTGAGCCCACCAGAGGTAACACTGGCATGAAGGAGGGCCTGCCTGGCCGCTCTGCTCCAAGAGTATCCTGCGGTTTGGACCTCGGGTCCAGCCTCTCCCACCCTCTCGCTCTGGCTGGGGAGGGGACAGAGCCCTACTGGGGCAGCATGCTCAGACCCAGCTCGCTCTGCCTCACCTACAGCTGGCGCGGATCGAAGAGGCTGGACCGGCATCTGTGTGCCCTGCCCAGCCATGGGAAATCTCGCTCAGAAATGGCCCCTGTGGCTGTGAGCAGGGAGAGATGCTGGCTGTAAGCGCTGCCTCTCTATTCCTCAGCTCTGACGTGGAACATTCCTTATCATTACTGCCGGCTGTAAAATAAGTCACATGCCTGCTGCAAAGTTTCTCTTGCTGTTGTCACAGCAACTGCTCCAGTCATACAGGCGAGGAGAGAAAAAAATCACTTTCTCCCCGCTCCAGGTTATTTTGCAAGCATATGGCTCAGGGTCACTGCTTCCCGTCACAGAGATGGGAAGTTAGGAAACATGCGCAGGTGCCCCAGGCTGGATCAAGGCCGTGGGGTGAGATGGGCTGCAGAGGGCCAAGGCTACACTGAAGACCTCCCACTCGAAGTGTGGGAAGAGGAAGGGCACCACAAAATCTTTTGGGGAAACAAACTCTATAACCAGAGGCCCTTCAGCTACCTCACAGAGTAACCGGCGAGCCCAGTGCTTCACGCCAGAGGGCTCGAGCAGTCCCTGCCCTGAGACGTTCACAAACCACACACGGCGGTTTGCAAGCGGCTGCGTGTGCACAAATCTCTGAAGCTTCCTTACAAGAGGCCTGGTCGCCGTTCGTCTTCAGGGCGATGTCGTTCCTCTCCTGGCGCCCCTTGGTTCCGGAAATCTCCTCCATCTTGTGGATTTCAGATAAGCACAGTTTGGGGTTATAATGAAAGAAGAGTTTCCCCCTCGCTATGCTGAGGTTGTGTTTGCTCCAGTCCCAGAGCTGACGCAGGTTCTGGTTGTCGAGGGCGTAGAAGGAGTAATTCCTGGGAGAGGAGAGAGAACAGATCAGTTCGTTCGTGAACTGGCTTTTCTCATGCACGCGTTCCCCACACAGAGCACCCAGAAGGAAAGGCTGCAACTATGGGAGACGGCAATTAAACACAGGTTTAAAAACTATTTGCTGCATCCTCCTAAAGACTTACTGCGCCCCGCGCCCCCCCCCCGGGCCAATATGTAAAACCAGACTGACGCCAGGCCCAGATTAAGGCTCCTGGCAGCCCAGGGCTGGCCCCTTTCGTGGCACCTAGCACGGGGCCAGCGTGGAGCTGGTGGGACCCCCGGCCCAGGAGCCGGCAGACTGCCAGTCTTGGGGGCAGGGCAGGCCAGTGTGGGAGGGAAGGGGCCAGGGCCCGCTAACTGGCCAGCCGTGAGGCAGGGTTGGGGGTGCCTGCCTGGTTCTGGAGGAGGATCTAGGGCCACAGACAGGCCAGTTGTGGGGGCAGCGCAGTGCTGGGGCCATGAACATCAGCCCACCTCAGGTGTGATGAGGCACCGGCCCGTGGCGCTCGGGCCAGCCTTCATGTAATTTATTTTGGCAGGGCTCAAGACAGTGGGGTCCCCCTGAGCCTGGGGCTGCAGCCCCTAAAGTGCCCTGATTGATCTGGCCTTGACTGATGCATCTCGCGTAAAAAACGTACCCAGCTTCTAACGTCTCCCCTTTAATCAGATGGAGCTTACGAAAAAAGGAAAGAGAAACCAGAGCATAGGAGCGGCGAATTTTTAGGTAACCAGAGATTTCTTCAATCAAGCCAAGATTTGCTTCCAGCTCAGCTGCTATGTTATCTGGGGAGAGGGGAAACAACAGGGTTAGGCTCCCTGAGATCATGGGGTGAGCACTGAATCAGCTCCCGTATTTCTCTGGACAAATGGATGTTACGATAAAAGATCGCCCTGGGAATTATTCCAGGGAGGTTCTATGGCCTGTGTTCTGCAGGAAGTCAGACCGTGATCAGAGTGGCCCCTCCTAGCTTTCAATCTATGAAACTTATGTTTCAGTGACTAGCTACACAAAGTGGTTAATTCCTGCGTCACGGTGAGGTCTGAAGCAGGCTTTCTGCAAACAAGTTCTCCACATTCAAGCTTTAAAGGCCACGCAGAGACCACAGGCTCAGCTGACACTGCCTCACAGTCGTTTGGACATTCAGTTCTCTCTCCCCACTCTCCTGCTTCTCCCCGTTCGGTGAGTTCTCCCTGATACGGAGCTTACTTCCGCCACGAATGTTTATGATTAAGCTTCCATTAATGATGGTGCAGCCACGAAGCTCCTGTGCAGATGTCACTGAATCAATTATCTTCTCTTTGCCGTAGTCACAAACCTTTGGACATGGCCCTGCGCACGGAGAACAGTGCAGGCTGAAAAACAAGAGAGCGCAAAGATAGATGAGAGATGTTTTTGCAAAGCAAAATCTGGGGCTTCTCCATCAGAACTGACACACGCAGGATAACTGACTTTGACAATATGGCGAGTGCCTTACTCGCATCACGCATAGTCTACGGCTCTAAAGAGCGTCACATAACACTCGAATATTCCCCAAAGCCACCTTTTCCTTGGATGACGTCCCAGTACAGGAACACAAGATATTGGGAGAGGACAATTTCTCCTCCCCAGCCTGGATCGAAATCAGCATGAGAGATCTGATAAGGGAAGAATGATCTGAAAGTCTACGCAGCTTTGATTCTTGCTCAACAACACTGGAGAGCACAATTAACCAGCCTCCCACCCAGAAAAATCGGAATGAGAGAAGACGGAACACTGCTGAAAATTCCTCCAGCGATCAGAGAAATGACAGCTACTCTCCTTCTCACCCAGGCGTGTCTGCACGCTGTGCGCTAACTCAGATGGTATTTACTGGAGATAAACACTGTGAAGATGAGCTGGAACAAACAGCTCACTCTCCCATCTTGTTAGTATGCCAGATCCCCAACTTTGGAGTCAATCAGGTTTTCACAGTCATTCCCATGAGGGGGACAAGGATTCTTTGTCAGGACAGGGGCACAGCTTCTGCTCTTAAAGCTAATTAATGCATTTCACCCAACCCCAAGACAGCTAGGCCCATCCTCCATCCCCAAGACCTATTCAGTGGTTCCCAACCATGGCTCCATGGTCACAGGTAGAGTTTTTATTACTCTGAAGGGCCACCAGTCACCCTCCCTCTCCCCACCTCCAAGGAGATCAGCGAGGGGGCTCTCCTGTCCCCCCGGCCGCAGCAGGGAAGCCACACCCATCCTGTAGCCTCCGCACTCCGGCTGGGTCCCTAGGCAGTGGCTCCCTTCCGCAGCCAGGGGCACGAAAGATCAGTGCTCCTCCCTCTGGCTCCGGCAGGGACCCAGCACAGTGCTCTGTTGCCCTCCCTGCTACAACTGGGGGAGGAAAGTGCTCCCCTCTCACCCCTTACTTGCAGCAAGGAGCCTGGGCTTTCATCCCTGCAGCAAATCGCTCTGCCTGCGGCTGTAGGCAGCAGTGGAGGGCCACTCTGAAAGCCACTGGGGGCCACTTCTGCCCCCCCGGGCCCAAGGCTGGGAACTGATCCAATTCATTAAGAGCGTGCAGGAGAGCTCCCAGGGTTTCTCTGCTAACAGCAGGAAGGCAGTGCACAGAACTACATCTAAGGAGGTACAGAGATGTACAGTGATGTGTTATCCTGGAAGTTGGGACACCAGCTACTTCCAGGACAGCGCAGAGGAAGAGCGTCTCATCTCCGCAAGCAAAAGCCCAAAGACACTGGGAGCGAGTGCTAGTGGCACAAAGTCCGGCGTGAGCAGGGATGGGCGAGAAGAGAGCCGTGCTGCTGTACAGAGACTACCTGGGGGCTGTGGGGTCACATGTCTGAAGTACAAAACAAGAAATAGATTAAAAAATCCAGCCAGAGCAAGAATTCCCTTAAATTGCTAACCAAGGAGCGAACTGTATGTGAACACAGAGCTCCAGATAGTCACAGGAAATCTGACTCATCACAAGAGATAGTTTCATTGTGGGAGAAACACTGTTTTCTGTGGTCAACAGCATAACTGTGTAGCATTTTACTCCATTGTCCTTAAATCCCTGGGACTAGTCAGAGGGACGAACTCCCTTCTGCACACGCTGCACTTGCTTGTTACACCGTCCACTGATCACAGCAGCAGAGACTGCTCCACCCACAACTACTATTAGCAGCAACAGCTGGGGATGGGCCATTAGGTGGGAAGGGCTTTAAGTTACTACAGAAAAAAGCCCAAGGAATCTGGTGACACTTTTAAAGACTAATTTATTTATCGCATGAGCTTTCGTGAGAGAAAATCCCACTTCGGCAGACGCTTGATTTTTCTCCCACAAAAGCTCATGCGATAAATAAATGTGTCAGTCTTTAAAAGTGCCCCAGGGCACCTGGCTTGTCTTGCTGAACTAGACTGACCCGGCTCCCCCTTTCCAAGTTACTATAGAGAATTCTTTCCCAGGTACCTGGCAGGTGGGCATCTGTTGCTAACTGCTTGCCATATGTGGGGCTGGGAAAGAATTGTCCCCCAGATCCAATTAGCAGAGCTCCCCCCCTCCGCCCCCCCGAAGGATTTTCTCCCTTCTTCTGCAGCATGGGACACAGGTCCCTTGCTGGTTTGAACTACAGCAAAGAGTGGCTTCTCTGTAATGTGAAGTCTTCAGATCAGCTGAAGACACAGGAAAGAACGGCGGGTTTGTTCCAGCCAATATCACCCATCACTTACTTGCTGGAGTTCATGATGTAACCGGACGGACACTCGTGGACACACTCATTGTTGTGAATAACGTGGCACCCCGACTCCCTGGCATTCTTGCATTTGTTGTGTAGCTCCTGACAGAAGCTGAAGGTCACACAGCGCCACCCCTCGAAGCGGTAATAGTTGGCCGGGCAGGTCTCCACACATTTGCCATCGAGGTAGAAGTTACGGCAGGCCACACACTCCTCGGGGTTGCTGGGCTCCGAGCAGTTGCCCAGGCATTCGCTGTGACAGCACTGACCATCAGCGGTGCAGCCTTGGGACTTACAAGCCGGTGGACAAACTGCAAAGACAGACAGGAGAAGTGCATGAGCATTTGTTGAAAGCCTGGCTGATCCAGGGCCCCCGAGCAAGTGCCTTCACTGAACAGCACCATATCGCCTCCCTCTGCAGCTTCAGCTTCTCTACTCCACATGGAGTGAATTCTGAAACGGTTTCGTTACAATGCAACACCCCTTCTGCATGCACGAGGCATTCCCGAGTGTTTCGGACAATACTACGGTAAGAGGGAACGTCTAGGTCACACAGCGGGATCTACACATGCTACTTAGTGCACCACACACTCATTTGCTTTGGAAATCACACCCCTGTGTGATGAACACACACACTGCTCCTCTGTGAAGACTACACCTGCTGAGAAGCTGAACTGTATTTCTGATTGCCTCCTCTTGCCATTCCCACATACCAGCCTTTCAGCTGTGCTGGTCCATGCTACCTTCGGAGGCACCCACCTTGACAACTCCTTGTTCCTATTTAAATCTAAATCCCAGTTTTGTTTTTCTAGGACATGCTCTATGTTCGGCATGTTGGGACTCCCACGAGATGCATTTATGATTTTCCAATATAAAATCCAAGGTGCTAATGGATAATGAATAAGTAAGTGAGAGCTTTTAGACCGTGGGTAGCCAATTACATGGAGTAGATTCCACTTCCTCAATGCCACTAAACGAGATAGATCATCTCACATCTCCCTGAAAAGGAAGCTCCTAATGATGCAGCAAGGAATATTAGCAATGATCTTTTAACTTTGTCCTCAGCATAAGCTGGATGTTCTCAATGGTTGATCTTTCCTGGGGAAAAACAAGAGAAGAAACTGACAGCCTGAAACCCCAGGAGGGCATCCAATGTAAATACTTCCACATTCCATCCCAAAGAACCCAAGAAGGGAACTCACAAGACTTACTGCTTGAGGTTTCATGGTTTGCCATTTTAATGATCCACTCATCAGTCCTTCACAATACCCTTTAACGAGCAGTGTGGGTTGTGAGCGGGAAACCACAATGCAGTATAGCCCAGAGCAAATGCCATAACCAGCTCTGAGTGACGAACTACGGGCCGTTGAGAAAACCGAAAAGGAAGGTACATTTCTGCTGCTTGTTTGCGTAGGATCTTCATGCTTAGTCCTGTTATTCATGTTAGATTGAGGAGCAAATCAAATTCAATCGCTTCATTCAAAACACAGCCGCTGACCGTCACTTCCAATGGTTCTAGTGAAAGTCTGAGAACAACTCTAACAGAGTGATCCAGTGTGGAGAATAAAATAGCAGGAGGCAATATTTAAGGGCAGAGATGCAGCAAGCGTGGGGACTAAACTTAATTGTAGGTCGACAAATGCATTTAGACTACAGATGTCCTGCCTCATAGCCAATCAGGACACGACCCTACTCTGGCTGGAATCAACGGATGTTTTGCCAAAGGAAACTGGGCTGGTCTTTGGATGCACTCGGTGGCGTCAGCAGAACTGGTTCTCGCGGCCACGCTCGTAAGAAACATTTAGATGAACTCTACCGTGGCCTAGGGTGAGCAGACCAGGTAACTCACTCTCATTAGCAGCTGCCTCATACAAGCTTATTTTGACTTTCTACTGAAAATGGCCAAATAGTCCGTTTGTCCTTTCCACTCCTGTCCAGCCTATTCCCTAATCAGCCGGAGGAACTGTTCTTGTACTCACCACTTCCCCCCAGGTCAGGGATCCACCACATCACTCGCCTGCAGCGTCTCTGTGGACGTGCAGGACCCCCTCGCTAGACCATATTTTAAATCTCGTGAAATACACACATTGCTCATCTGAAGGGCCCAGGTCAAGTGACTGAAACGCAGCAAACAACCTCGTTTAAAATTCTTAGACTCCAGCGCATTTTCACATTCAGATTTGTGTGGGTTTTTATCTGAAAGCCACTATGTGGTCAAGACAGAACATTAGTGTGAACCCACCTACAGATACAGGCTCTAGTTACACTCACAATTTGCATAACCCTTCCCTAAACAGATAAACTACTTCACTTGCAAACACTTCACTCAATGTTAAACACTCAAGGGATAAGAATATCTGCAGGTGTAAAGCAAGGCAGGGCTCACATGGCAACAGCTGAAACCAAGCAAACTCCCAGCACTGTAAGAACCTGCCCACACCAGGGCTCAAAACTTTGCTGGGAAGAATTTTCTGTTACGGTTGCAGCATGCTTTGCCTCCGCATTTGCCATCTACAAGTGGGAAGAAAAAAACCCCATCCACGTGGTGAACCCATGGCCCGAAAGTCACGCTAGGCAAGTGTGGGTTCAAAATGAGAACGTGTGGCCGAAGCAGGGATGAGTCAGCATGGTTTGTACAAATATGGCAAACGTCACCAGATAGAACATGCTTCCATTCCATAGACCAGGGGGAACCTCAAACATGCCTCTGAACTGTACCAAAACCGTGGACACATCCAAGGTTCACACAATGCGGGGCAAGCTTAGGTCCCATCTACACAACCTGAGGGAACTTTCCTGTTCTAGGGTCTCTCCCCTAACGCACTTCTCTTTGCAGAGCAGACGGATTCCCTTGCACAGAGCTCGGCTTTCTGGATGCTGGGCATTTACGTAAAACGTGCCAACTGAGGGCGTACCAGACACATCAATGTGCGAGATTACCACACTATTTTTAACATTTTCCTAAACTGCTCAAACAGGCGAATGCCAGACTATGGCTTAGTTTTTTCAATGAAATGATCAGTATCTAGGTTCAACAGTACAACCTGACACCAATGCTTTTATAACGGGATCTCCACCTGTTAAGAAGACGAGGTGTTATTGCTGACTTCAGTACATTGCAGGGGTTTAATGCCCTTCTAGGAAGCTAGAAATGCAGGATCGGAAGGGTCCTCGATAGCCAGTTCAGCCCTCTGCATTGAGGCTAGACTACGTATTATCTGTCCCTGACGAGTGATTGTCTAACCTGTCCTTTAAAACCTCTAATGATGGGGATCCCACAGTAACTTGTTCCAGGGCTTACCTACCCTTATAGTTGCACTAACCGAAATCCCCCTTGCCCCAATCTAAGACAATTACGTCTTGCCCAGTTCTCTGTGGATGAGGAGAATAATTGAATTGTTTCCTCTTGATAACAGCCTTTTACAAACTGGAAGGTTTACGCCCCATCTCACACTTCCCTTCTCCAGACTAAACAAATCCAATTTTTTCACTCCATCTTTCCCTAGAAGAAGGACCACTGATCTATCCAGTCTTTGTAAGTCTTATGTTCAGCCACTGGGATCTAAAGTTTGAATTCGGACTGCCACAAAGCTCACGTTAATCTCTGAAGTACTCGACTGTTTCATGCAGCCTGCTTCAGGAGAATATTTCTTCATGGACCTTGTAGATTCAGCGTTTGAGCATGCACAAAACTGAGCTCATGCAAAAGAAATCACTCCGCTATTCATCTTTTAATCATGTCCGCTGATGAGGGAAATGGTGGGAGGGGACCAAGGGGAGCAATTGCCCAGGGAGCTGGTGATTTAAAAGGGGCCAGGCAGATGGAAGGGTAGATGTGTATAATCCTTTCCCCCACTCTGCTCCTTCACCAAGACCCTGGCTACGCTGGCTCTCCACCCTTCCCTCCCCTTCGCTGGGCTCATTTATTATGCAACATGCAGGTTCCCAGGTGGCTGAGGCGATGGTATCTACTACTCAGTTTCCTGGGTTCATTCCTCATCTCCCTGGGAGCCCGAGGGAACCAGGAAACTGAGTAGCAGATACAGCCTGGTGTGGCGCACAAAAAATACATACAAACTTCTGGGAGAACCTCACTCGGGCCTCAGCCATCTCTTTTGGGGCACAGGGGCGGGACAGCCTGTTCCGCCCTGGGCCCTGGAATTGCTGCCCACGTGCCTGCTTCTAATATCTTGGGAAACAGTGTGAAGATCCACAGGAACATAGGCTTTCCCAAGCTGACTCAGGCCAGTAGCAGCTGCTCAGAAAAAGAGGTGTCAAGGAACCCTCCATTCAGTTAAAAGAACCTCCCCCAGGGGAACTTTCCTCCAACCCCAACTAGCCGGGGTGTCTTGTCTTCCCGTCAAACCCTTCCTTACCTTCAATGCTCACTCTCACCACTCTAGGTTTTCTTGCTACTCTCATCCGGGCCTAACCCCTGGCTTCGGTCACCACCTGCAGTCAGCCAAGCGGGGAGGTGGCTGTTGTGCGAAAGTCTGATTTCCTTCTAATCATCCTCAACGTGGAGTCTTTCCACTCTTCCCGTGCTCTGGCGTCACCCACCTGCGCTGCGCCCTACACTCGTTATTCTGAGCATACATTTCATCTCCCGTCTGGCTAACAGGGACAAGTCCAGTCTTTTCAGTCTCTCCAGGCTCCTGATCATCCAGAACCCTTCTGTCTCGGCAATCATTCTCATAACAATTGTTTAATGACAAATATTAATGTCCTGCTCTGAGTGCAGGAGACTGGACAAAATGACATCTCAAGGGCCTTTCCAGTCGGACGTTTCCCTGACTCTACGAAACACTCAGTACAAACTCTCTGTGCTGCCCAGGCAACGATTGCCTTCACAACATTCACCAACTGAGGAAACAATTTTCTGACAGACACTCCACTGTCACCTTTTCCTTCAGGCAAGATTTCACCCTACTCAGACTAGGCTAGTTCACTTTACTTCTCTCATCACTATGCTGATTAGTTTAAACTGCAGAATATCTCTATAAGGGAAATGCCCCCCTAAATCTAACTCTGATGCTAATAAACTGGACACAGACCTACTCTTTGGTGGTTCTGGGTCTCTTGTTTTCTTCCAGGAAAGGTATGAGCAACTTTCAGCGGTAGGGTGATCAGAAAGCCAAGTGGGAAAAATAAATGTAAAAAAAAAAAAAATCAGGATGGGCATGGAGGGTAACAGGCGCTTACCGAAGACAAAGTGCTGAATATCTGGACTGTCCCTCTTTAATCGGCACATCTGGTCATTTACCCAGGGCCAAGAGGAGACAGACTGCTCCCATGTAGGTCTCTGGACTTTCATTAC
Source organism: Pelusios castaneus (assembly GCA_007922175.1). NCBI lineage: Eukaryota > Metazoa > Chordata > Testudines > Pelomedusidae > Pelusios > Pelusios castaneus. The sequence goes on from ML685800.1 coordinate 343,078, forward strand.
AAAAGGCTGAACGTTTTGATGCAGATTATCCAATTTACTCCAAAAGGCATTGTTAAGCCCACCCTAACCACAGGAAGAATCTCATGTTTCAAAGTGTTTTCATGGCAGTTTTTGCCCCTGCTTCCAAGGGAAATATCAGGATTAAGCCTGGCAAGACTGAAGCCAGCGTCTGAAGACGGAATGATTTGTGACCTGTGGGAAGACACCGGGAAGGGTAGGAACTCCAGGTGTTGAAGCTCCTGCACAATCTGCAAGTACGAAGAAAATGGAGCACTTGTCAGAGCCTGGCTTCAGAAACCGGTACTCGAACTTTCCAGGTCTACTGAAAACAGAATGCATACGAAGAGCACAAGTCACACCGTCTACAGCCATTTTGTAGGACTTCTGCAATAGCCAGCCAAGCCACCCGTTTTAATGGTCTCTGTGCCAATCCCCTACATGCCAATTTCAGAAGAGAAGAGCTTTTGCAGATAGCAATTCTCTCACAGACTGCTGAAGTAACATAATATATGAAGTTTACCACTGAAAATTGGCTGGATAACCACAGAAGAATATTATTGATTATATTTCATCTATACTTTCCGTTTCATAGATCATTCAGACCTTGTCAAATCCAGCGTTTGATGGTTTCAGCAACGCAGCTCTGGGGGAGCAGCTGCTTTCACAAGTGTGTAGTTATTGTTCTGAAGACTCACAAAAGAAACATAAAAGGGAGTCACATTTGATTGCTTCCAGCCCTGTATGACTGGAAACTTTGCAAAAGAAAAGAAACCTGTGAAAAGAAGTTTTACATCTAATTTAATAGTTTAGTTTCCTACAGAACTGTAGACTGGTCACCAGTTCATTCTCTGGCTTCAAAGCCCCAGAATTCAGAATGATTCAGGACGGAAGTAATGATTTGTAGGTAATGCACTAGCACTATCAACTACCAGAATGCTTTGCATAATTGCTATATTTTTACCAGGTGAAAAACTACTGTAGTGTTTTTTGCATCACTGAATCATCTTCCTTTTAGCACTTACAAGGGGAAAAGGCAAACGAAAACTTCTAGTTAATTATCAAAGTATAAAAAGAGAAAAGCACAGGTTTCCCAGTTCTTTAGCTCTATTTCCCATCAAAGTCAATGAGACTCTTCACACAGTAGTTGCAAGACAGAGGGAAAGAAGGCTGGATATCATTTACATTGAATCGCTCACCCACATAATTTTAAGTAGCAGTTAATTAGAGTAAATTGATACACCCACTTCAAATACAGAAATGTGGGGTCACTTCCGTTTACATTAGCAAAGCTTTTGCACTTCTACAGCAACAACACTTATTCTATGAACGTGATACTCAGAAGTGGTAATTAAGTCAAACAGGCAAATAAACAAAAACAACTTGTGGGTGATCCCTTATGCTGGGCTAAGCATAAAAATAAGCTGGTAAATTTGCCAAAAAGGCATGATTCAGGGCTTATAATTAAATGAGAGTGATACAGCAGATCAAAAGGAGAACTGTGCCTGAAAAGTGAGCAAAGAACCTGGGAACTAGTCTGGCAAGCCCTGGAAGACCCCCACCAGCCATTTACTGAAAATGTTGGCAACAGAAATACATCAACAGAAAAGTTCAGAATTTAGTCCCAAACTCTCACAAATAAACCTACCAATTCTATAGCCATCAAATGTGGAAATTTATGAAAGAGGAAAGTCTGGTCCTCTCCCCATATCTTACCATCTTTAGAGTAGTGGGAAGCTACAACTCCCTGTTTCATTTTTATACTGGTTCAGAGTGAGATACATCACACAGGCTTACTAGCATCCCAAACTACAATCTAAACCAGACTTCACAACATTAAAATCTCCAGAATGACAAAGGGGATGGAATCAGGGAGTTTTGATTTAAATTAATCCAATTTAACTCTCATTTTAATCATGGTTTAAATCTCCAAGCAGGAAATCTTGATTTAAATTTTAATCACACTATTCATTTATATGTTTCTTTTACTTATTTTCCTTTAAAAAAAAAGGTTGATTCTCATTGGTTGGTGACCATTAAAACATGTTGGTTTGCAACCAACTACATCCTTTAAGCTAAATTTGGTGCAACATTTTTGTTAACAAGGATACACTATATCTATACAAATCTACTGATGCAATTATATAGCTTGACTTACATTTATTCAGGTTCTTAATGTTTCCATTTTGTATTATGGCAGAAAACAGCGAATGATGCATTGCCTGTTTACTAGTTGATATTTTATTTACCATTTGAGTCAAGCGCCACTTGGATGGAAATTCAATTTAAAAAGACCAAAAGTGGATTTTTTTTTAAATTAAACAAAACTACCATAGGTGTGCTGGATATATAAAAATAAAGTTTCTCAAAATATGCTTTTCATTTAAAGCTAACTGATTTGTTTAAAAAACAAAAATCTTATCTTTAGCTAATAAACTGAACAGATTGTTTCTAGTCACCCTGACCTTCAAGACTTCCCAGATCTCATTCTCTCACACCTCGCTTTTATTCATAGAACGGAAGAGGAAAAAAAGCTTTCCTGCCTTTCAACTCCCAACTGGTTTCTTAACTTTGAATGAACTCATTCTTGAGATGAGCTAGTTGAATAAACTGAAATGAAGAAAAGAGTCTCTCTGCACCTGCAGGAAAGGCTCTGGCTCTAAAAAACTCGCTTAGAATTTCAACAAATTGCTAATTTATTAACATAATATTGATCTATTATTGAAACCTGGTGCAATGATTGCCAGGATTGGAATGTTGCAGCCAAGAGTTATACCCTATTTAGGAAGGATTGAGTGGGCACAAGAGTGAGAAAATATCTTGAATGCTTATGGATCAATGTCCTACCAGATACAGCACAAGATGGAGTATCTGCTCTAGACCACCAAATCATATTGGGGAATAGGGTGACCAGCTCTTTACACACCGATGTGGAAGTTGTAAGGGGAAAGATGCATGATCATGAAGGACTTTGTTTTGTGTGACCAGCAGATGTCTCGTGCAGTCGATAGCTACAGATACTCAAAATTCTAAATATTAGGGGTGACAATTTCCTAACTCAAGGAGGAATTCTATATTATTCCAGGTCTCAACAGATAAAGAAGAACTAATCACAGAACTAAAAACTGATGGTAAGTTAGGGTATGTCTACATTGCAATAAACATCCATGATGGGGACCTAGAGCCAAGGCTCCAGTGTGAGCCCAGAGATCTACACTAGAGTTTTATTGCTCTACTAACTCGGGTCTTACAAGCCCAAATCAGCTGACATGAGCCAGCCCTGGATATTTCACTGCTGTGTAGACACGCCCTTAGGTGCAAGTGATCAGGACTCGATTGCATTAATGATGTGCAAACAGAATAAAGTCCAGACCAGTGATATACAGCCTTGGTGGTTTAAAAGGGCCAATTTCTTAAAGCTGAAAACAATTATGAACCAAATCCACTGGGAAGAAGAATTTCATTAGAAAAATGTGAAGAATAATTGAGACTTGTTTAAGAACACTTTACTAGATGCAAAACAAACACACAAACACACAGTCACATAGGTTTAAAAAAAATGACCTTGTTTTGAGAGGAAGTAGCTGTGGCCTCAAACTAAATATCAAATGGCAAACAGGGAAAGTTGATAGTAATGCATACAAGTCAAAAGCTAGAAAGTGTCTAAAATCGACAAGGAAAGCCAAGGAACACAAGGAAAGATCTGTGGCCAACAGAGATAAGGACAGATCACGCTTCTCGGAACAGCTCTGAAGAAAGAAGTGCAGACAGAGCAACTCCTATTTTATTCGACATTACTTGGAAAGCGACGCTGTTTACCATGTGCTTGTCCCAGCACAGTGTGCCACAACACAAATGCTAAGGAACTTGGTTATTTTTACAATAAATACCCTCCAAGCAACATGTGCACACACCTCCGCTGAGCAGCTGTGTGGTCTCATTCCCATCACTTCACCTCTCCTCTCGCCTCCCTAAACAGGACTCAGATTGTGAAGCACTCCCTCGCTAGTGGGCCAGAGTGTCTTCTGAAGGCACAGGGAACAGTGCATTTTACAAAACCTTCTGCTTATGGATTCAAACTGGCATTTCTTCACATGACCAAGGCCCACCAGAGGGGACAGATGGGGCAGAGACTACACAGTGAATGTCAAGTCTGTGGATCTTTCACATTATTTAAATTCCTTTCCTGTGTCTCACCTGCAGACAAAAGAGATCAACCATGTCAAAAATATTCACTGGACACGAACAAGCAGAGAAAAGGGCTTCTCAAGTAAACTATCTCACCAAATGCAATTCAATCTAGATAATCCATCTGCTAATCAGGAGCCTAATCTGAATGTTTAAGCATCATAAAAATAGTTGTATTTATTGGCCCTTATTTCCTGCTTCCTTATGAAATAACAGTGTTAGCAGCACGTCTCACATTGAGTCTGAAAAAATACATGAGTTTGGAAGGGTTTTATTTCTTCTGAGTTCCCTGACATTGCTATGATTTGGACAGATATGTTCGGTGTCAACTGAGTAAATCAAAGAATGGAATATTTAACTTCTGATAGAAGTCTACATGAAATTAAATGAGTTCAAAGTATTTACAATTTATAAAAACAAATGAAAAGGAATAGTAGACCATGTGCACGGAAACTTATTTAAGATACCGTATTGTCGTCTAGTGAACCAGAAAGAAGCCCTGTTTTAGGGCTGTTTCGCTCAGGGACTGATAGGGTCGATAAAAACCCCTTCCTCCTGCAATGCTGTGTCAATATAGCTGGAACACAGACAAACAACATGGACACTGCTTGTCGGAGGACTGCCTGTTCCAACATTTTACTCTGCGCACGGCTGGACAAATCAGAAAGGAAGGGGGTCTCCTTTCCCAATTAGCAGGGTGGTTTCCAAAATTATACAAATGTGTTTTGACTACAAACAAGACAATTGAGAGAAATTGAAGGCTCCAGTTCCTCAGAAATCCAGGTCAGGAAACTATTCTGGCAGGAGAACCGCCCTCACCCTTAGCCAATGCGTTTACTGCCTAGGGTAGGGAGCCATTCAACGACTTTTTCTATCTCTGCACAGAGCAAACATGCACTTAACCCTTTGCAAACCTGATCTCTCTGTGCGGCTTTTTAACAATGCACACAGTGTGACTCACATTATGCTAATAAAATGTATGGATTGAAGGCAAGATTCTTACATCCTAGACTTTAACGTATGAAGAATGTTTATATCTAGAAGAAAAATGTAAGAAAAATTTTTGAATCCAAGGCTGACAGCGTAACACGGCTTGTTTTTGGTTGTGATCTATGCAACTCAGTGCCAGAGACCAGGTTATTGCACATTTATAGTGTAAGGTTATCACACACAAGTCAGAGTTCAAAGCCGTCATCCTACGGAAGCATTACATTGCTCTCCTTTCCCCCCCATTGCATAGTGCAGTAATTTCTCTGCTTTTACGTATATTTACACACCCACAAAACAGGGCTGAGTTACAGCTGCTGTCGGAACAACAACTTGGAATGGTTTATTGTGTATCATGTCAACAACAATGTATTAAAGGAGGAAATTAATATTTGTTAAAAAAAGAGGAAGAAACCTCTGACCACAAACTGCATTAAATGAATGCTGTCGACTTGAGCGTGCAATAACTAAATACGAATGTGTTTACTACAGTGTTTTAGATCTCTGTAGTTTGCACTTGTGGGCAGATTTTCATACGTGCCAAGTAGCCATAATTTCCACTTGGGTCAGTAGGGATTTAAAATTACTAGTGGAAACTTGCATGATCAGTGTATAATTTTCACATCTTGATTTCTCACCTGCCTTTCTTCAAAATTAGCTCATTTCTCCCCTTGCCGAGGACATGCTCTATTTGAACTTTCAGGACAGAACTCTGGATTGCCCTGGCATTCTTTGCAACTCCAAAAAGGACAACCAGAATCTGACTGAACTTTGCACGCACCAATGGCTATCTTTGACCTGAGATTATATATGCAAAATGGTTAGCTGGGCCTGGATAAGCCTCACAGAATGAAGATATGGCTGCCACAATGCTAATGAGTGTATATTATTCTGCCCGTTCAAGGACCAAACACCAAAACATACCATGAAGTGGTAGCTTTAACAAGTAAATCATGGATTAACTATTGTTGATTTTAAAAATGGATTTGCTTCTCAAAGAAATGGACTAAAAACGTTCAGCTCGCAATATAAAGACTATTAGACACTTAGGGCTTGTCTTCACTGACAGTGCGAATTGGCTGCCCTCAGATCGATCTCCCTGATTGACTCAGTTGATCAGGAGGCCAATCGAGTAAGACCACCCTGGCCAGGAGCGTAGCGCTGAGTCGGAGGGAAGCGGTTTTCCTTACTGAAGACACTGGGCAATCGGAGGGAGATACGCACGGTTTTTTAAGTGCTTTGCCTAGCTCCCTTCAATTGCCACCGAAATTGCGCCGTAGTGTAGACCAGGGCGAATCCTTTCGCAGTGAGCTAACATTTACATATACATAAAACTGGATGTGTTACACATTTTGTACAAGACATTAGTTTTGCACAGGTTCAGTATATCATGTTAGAATGGGGGGGAAAGCTTCAAATATTTATTTTAATTACTTTAGAAGCTTGCTTGTTAAAAGGAGTACAAAAAGAAGTTCTGTTGGGTTGGAGCTGGTGCCAAAAGAGGTGGAGGGAAAAGACAGAATTGTTTTAAAATGTAAACCACACACATGTCTGGGCTAGGACCATGTATATAACAAGTTTCTAGTTGAAGCAAATGTTTTATGGCAGAGTTATAAAGTCTTCAAATATAGGTGCAGAACGAAGCCTCCCCTCTCAAGGTTTAAGGATAGCTGCTTTAATACTCCTCGGAAGAGACACACCTTCCTCCGTAGCAGCTGGTAGTGACCACTTTTCGAGGCAAAATACTGCACTGGATAAACCGATGGCCTGAGCTGGTGTATCTTTCCTCGTCCTTCCCACCCATAATTTGCAATTATAATATACGTACCCAGAACAGAAAGTTCCTCCCAACCCAACCAGCTGCATCAGTTAATGCTTGACTTATGTTTTGAACTTTGAGGCTTTGTTTCCTTCTAAAAAACACTTTACTCCTTCAGCCTGATGCATTCAGATATACGCACGGGAACAAGTCGTACTGAGGGTTACAAATAAAACCGGTCGTGTTTTCACAACAGTTTACAAATGAATGGTTTGCTTTCAATATTTCTTAAGCTAACAATAACAGGAGTCAAACACAATGAGTTTACCATACACTGCACAGCGAGGAAGTACAAATATAAACCTGGACGGGGCCAGATCTGATTAAAGGTTTGTTTCAATAAGACAAGTTATGAAGTTGCCCTGTTCTCTCATTCCTAATGCTGGCCTGGCTATTTTAATTAAAAGAATTTAGTCTAGGTATGCAAACTCTGCAGCACGCTTTGTAGCCCTAGTGCAGATCACCAGGTTCAAGTTAGCACTTCTCCTGCGGTACAGGCTAACTGGATATCCTGTAGCCAAGCCAAACACTCCTACTTGGATTTACACCCCATGCACGACCCTCAGTGTCTGTGGACGTTCAAGGGTAGAGAATTTCAGTTTTGTGTGTTTCTAAGCCACTTATCTCCATAGTAGCAAAGAGCAGATCTTTGGCCCCAGGGTCCTGGCAGTTTCTGTGGACAGCAGTCTGTTCTGGAGAACATTGTGAGAGAACCCTGCTTTACGGACAGGCTGGCCAGCCACTGACTACACAATGCAGTTCAGTTCTTGCTCAGGGAGAAAAGTCCCAGTCCACCCCAGCCAAGTAATCGGTGCTGGAACTCAGCAAACGAGCACTACTGATAGCCGGGATTCAGCTACAGGACAGACAACATTTGCCCTGCAGCGTGGGTAGCTCATCTGGGTCCAGTCAATACAGGGATCCAGCTGTGCACTGAATGGAACCACTCTTCCCCTCTTCTTTACAGGACCGTTATTCTCCATTGGTTTTTAACTTGTGGGACGCTCACAGAGGCAGCCCAAGGAAAGACTCCAAAAATACTGGAGAAGCAGACAGGAGAAAACAATCAGAAAATATTTTCAGGGAGACAGAGGGTAATTGGAGTCACAAAGGGGCACCTCATTCCACAGTGACACAAGAACACGACCTGCAGCTCACACGGATTCTTCCATCTGATCTGGGGGTAAGGAAGAGGCTTTCATGGCTCAAAACTGACTTTATGGGATGTAAGCTCTGCCTAGCATATGCTGGACTCCACCCTAAACACTCACCTTTGTAGAAACACTTCCATCTCCGGAACTTGCCACCGGTTAAGCCAAGCAAAACAGGAGAAGCGTTTTTTTTAAAGAGTTCTTCTTGCTGTTTGTATTTGATGGCATCACACAGGCCATTCATTAATTAACAATGGCCGAGCGCCAATCGTAGCAAGTGCTACATAATTCTTTTAAAACCCATCATGCCAATCCATTTTCCATGTCTATTTATTTAGTAGCAACATAATGAGATGGTACCCATACTGAGTGCACATACAAGGTGCTGTCTGGGGGAGCTATAGGGATGGGCGAGGGAAGGGAATAAAAGCCTGAAAATGGGGGGAAAAACTTCACTTTCAAATACTTGAAAAACCCATTGAAATACTGGAGATTGTTATGATCAGCAAAGAACAAGTGAATATAATTCAAGGGTGTAAGATCATAGCATGGGGTTAGCCTAACTGTGGCTCATGAGCTGCATGTGGTTCTTGTTCTGTTAAAATAAGTCTCGCAGGGCCCCCTGAACTCTCCCCCATGGCGAGCTTGGGCCATCTGCCCTCTGGCAGTGTGGTGGGGCTAGAGGACTCTCCCCAGGGGGGAGGGAGGTCTCAGTAAATTTGGCCACCACTCTCATAGCCCATTTAATAAATCCTAGCTACATATAAACATGAAAGAAGAGATGGGATTAACTACTCCAGAATGGGGAGTGAGTTCAGCAGAGAGTCTAAGACGGCTGCTGTAAGGAAACAATATTCTGTAACTCTCTCTGGACTGTGCTCTGCATCCCTGAGCCATGTCTTGGCGTCACCAAGACCACTGGGGTCCAAATCCCAATGGTTGCCCCACGCAGACTAAGGGCTGCCATTTCCCAGGGCCACATCATCAAATACAAACAAAATCAAACAGTAAGTGAGCAACTGCATGAACCCAGATTTCTGGCAGCTCACACAGAGCAAAGGGAGTTCAGGGGATGGCGAAAGCGAAGCATTCTTAGGAAGCCAGAGGCAACTCAAAAGCAGTGAGCTAACTGAGCAAGTCCAATGCACGCAAGAATTGCTAACACAGCTTTCAGACAGCACGTATGCTGCTAGGGCCACCAGAGAAGCAAAAAAAAAAAAAAAAAAAAAAAAAAAAATCCAGAAAAAACTCAGAATAGGAACAGAAAACATCAAGTTCACACACTTCTTTTGCATAATGATTGTTGTTCAGCAACCAGGACAGAGAATGGTAGGTACAGTCCAACATCGGGCTGCTAACTATGGTCTCATCAATTGAAATCCAGGAATAATCATAAATTCATCATCATCATGAGGCACTAGAAAAACAAACCAGGAGTCCTGGGGCACTTTTAAAGACCAACAAATGTAATTATCTCATGAGCTTTCGTGGGAGAAATCCCACTTCAAGTTCTTCAAGCGTCTGATGAAGTGGGATTTTCTCCCACGAAAGCTCATGCATTAAATCAATTTATTAGTCTTTAAAAGTGCCCCAGGACTCCTTGTTTGTTCTGCTGAACTAGACTGACACGGCTCCCCCTTTGGAACTTGCAATAATGCTCCAGAAAAGTTTAATGTATTTTATTCATGATCTTCCAGTTAACTGCCTTGACTTTCTTTATTGGTCTCCGCTCTCTACCACACTGGACACCAACTCGTAGAGTCTCCCAAAGTGTAACAATGCACTTGCCTGGCTGAGGTGCTCTTATCAACGTACTCAGAATCTCAGCGCTTTGTATGAACTTAGTGATGAAAAAGTGCCAGATAAATTCAAGGTTTTACTATCAGCACTAAAGTAAAATGTTATTGGTAAAATAAGAAAGTACAGTACGTAACGTCATGACCCCTTTGAACTGTGAGCTGGGAATGTTAAAGGGCCTTATTTACACAGAAACAGATAAAGTTAACCACAGATGCCGCCCTTCCCAGAGACAGAGACTTCCAAAACAACATTACGGCTACTAGAATGTAAAGGGAAATCTTTCCGTTGACGTGTTTCAGACGACCACCATCATTATCTCAATGATCACCCTGGAGTAGGAAAAACATTCACCTCCAATCTTGTGAGAAGTCACATACCTGTTTGTATGGTAAGATTCTCAAGAAGGAGCAATGCCCTTTTCAAACCTTGTGCAATGCTGGGGTTTCCCTCTATGCACCCGGGGCACCTCTGTGCTCACAGTGGCCAGCCTCGCTAAGACCGAGAGCCCCAACTCATCAGCAGTGAGATCTCAGCAACCTTTATTGGACCTCTTGTGCCGCCTCAGATTTTGGGTCAGGAAAAGATGAAAAGTGATGGAGGCAGGGAAAACATGAGAGCTCATCTCTGGTTGCCAGGGTGGAAGATGTGCAGGCATTTGACAGATGGGTCAAGTGGAGAATGGGTACGTGGACAGCAGGAAAGGGACAGGAAAGAGAGGATACCAATAAGGTTGGTGGTATAGAAAGAGCCTGTCACCAGGAGGTCTAAGAGATGCCATGTAAAATAGTTCATTGGGTGCCTAAGCTGTGGGAACCTCTTCGCCCAGACCGCCCAATGTTGAAAAATTTGGCCACCCCAAACAGTATATATTAAAACAAACCAACTGGTTTTTCAGGCTCCCTCCAAGTGACTTGAGGCCTGATCTGCCGATTCTTTAGTGCCCATCGCCTGCAATTCAGATTGCCAAGAGCAACGAGCAAAAGACAGAAAAAATTCTTTTGCTATTAGTTTTAAGAACATTAGAAGCATGAAGCCCGCCAACAGTCAGCAAGTCAGTGAACTGCCGAGCTGGATACTCAAGGAGCACTCAGAGGAGCAGGCCTTCGCAGAGGTGCTAAAAGAATTCTTTACATAGCTCTTCACTGCCGAGGACGGGAGGGAGATTGTCACTCCTGAGCCATTCTCTTTACGTTACAAATCTGAGGAGCTGGTCCAGATTGAGATGTCAACAGAGGAGACTGTGGAACAGAAAATTAAAGAGTAATAAATCATCAGGACTATGAAGCGGAGTCTGAAGGAACTCCTGTAGGAAACTGCGGAACTACCAGTTGCAAAGTGTAATCTCAAGTCAGTCTCGGCACCAGATGGCTGAAGTACAGCTAATGTAACCCCGACTTAAAACCCAAAAAGCCACAGGCAACCCTGCCAGTCAGAGAGTGGTAACCCTGACGTCAGTTACCAGGCAAGCTGGTTAAAACTATAGTAAAGAACCAGAATCAGACGCAGATAAAATGGCCTGCTGGAGAAGAGCCGTCATGATGTTTTTTTTAGAGGGAAATCATATCTCACCCATCTATTAGAAGTCATTGGGGGAGTCAGCAAGGATGACCCCATCAATATAGTGTGCTTGGACTTTCAGGAAGCCTTTGACAAGTCTCACAAAGGCTCTTTACCAATGTATGGACAAGGATGACCCCATCAATATAGTGTGCTTGGACTTTCAGGAAGCCTTTGACAAGTCTCACAAAGGCTCTTTACCAAAGTAAGCAGTTATGGGCTAACTGGGAAAGTCTTTGCATGGATCAGGAACTGGTTAAACGATAGGAAACAAAGGTTAGGAATAAATGGCCATTTTTCATAACGGAGATAGGTCAATAGCAAGGTCACTCAAGGATCTGTACTGGGACCTGTGGTGTTCAACTTATTAATAAATTCACCACACGGGATGACTTGGCAACAAAATGTGAACTTGTGGAACTTATTACCAACTAGTTTTGTGAGAGAGAAAAATATACCTGGGTTCAACAACCAATTAGATAAATGCATGGAGGACAGATAGGTCCACAGTCAGGGCTGGATTAATGCACGGCCTCTATGGGCTACAGTCCAGGGCCTCGGGCTAAGGGGGCCCTGGTGCACCTCCAGCTCCTGGAGTGCTATCAGCCTGCATCGTCCCACAGTGCTGGCCAGCCTGCCCCAGGAGTGCTGCTGTGCTGGCCTGGGCCATCGCACTGCGCCAGTGTCGGGGGCCAGCCTGCCCCACCCCAGTCATAGTGGCATATCGAGGGGGGCATGCCCTGGGGAGGGGCGTGGCCAGGCCCTCAGAAGAGGAGCAGCAGCCACCTCCTGTCGCAGGGAGCCTGTGCATCCTCTGGCCCCTCCACTGGAAGCCATGGGGACCAGAGCCTAACCCTAACCCTAACCCCCCTGCTGTCCCTACAGGAGGGGGAGAGAAGGGAAATCGAGCCACAAACTCCCCCACAGTGGGGCACTGCCGATAGGGGGAGAGGGGTTACAACGGAGACCCACAGTATTTCACTGCCCTACCCTAGGCTAGCACTTCTGTGGGTACGTAAAATAGGAAGACAAGAAGTGGAACCGCTCAGCACTGAGGATGGGGTGGAAGTTAAGGATAATCTAGCCATGGCCCAATATCTAAAACAAATACTTTGCCTCCATTTTTACTGAGGCTAATGATGAGCTTGGGGATGGAGGCAGGAATTGCAGTCCATCACGGTATGTTGGATATGGGACAGCTCTCAGACAAAATAAAGAGAGTAAATGAATCCCTCATTCAACATAAAAAGAGCCACTCAATCATCTGCAGAGACTGGTAGAAATTCATTCGGCAGAAATCTTTATACCCTTTGATCCTTCAGTCACGGCAGTCCAGCTTCCCAACTGAAGCTCCTCCAGGGCTAGGAAGAGACTGTGTTGGCTGAGGACAGGATCTTGGCGAGAGGTACAGTTAGGGTTTCCAGTTTTGGTTGGATGGATTCCAGGAGGTTTCATCACATGAAATAATCTTCAATTAAAGATTAATCTTTAATTCCTGGAGGCTCCAGGACAATCCCTGTGGGCTGGCAACCCTAGGTATACAAGATCATGTGTGTCCAATGCATTTCATATTGAACTCGGCGTTTCAAGATGCCCGTTGATGTCTACTCTGCTTCAGAATTTCTTCATCCCAGCGGGAGTGGATTCAGCTAGCAGATGAACTAGAAGATTAAGTTACTGTTTGGTTCATCTCACGCTGTTAAATACCAATAAAAGGGTTTTTAATGTATATAAAATCTGGTTTATTAGCTGTCAGTATAAAGCAGAAAATTAATGGAGCCTTGCTACAACATCTCTGGGTGGAGCACCCGCACCCCGAGGAGGTAACAGCACACCTTTCTGGAGTAACTACGTTGGGGCAATGCTAGGAGGAGAAAAGTTGGTGCTTCCTGCTTTCAGACAGAAACGACAACATGGATTTAGGGCCAATTGTCAATGGAATGGGTGGTTTAGCCATGTGACACTGAGTAGCATTAATGGGAAGAGCAGCAGCTTAATTCTTGTACATTCCACAGCAAATGTTTCCCTTTGTCTGTTACAAGATGAAGCAGTCTTACCCGTGGTAAAGAAAGATGCTGCTGCTCTGCAGATGATAAATCTCCAAGCCACAAACATAACCTGCTAAATACTGCCTCCTACGTTTGCAGTAATGAAGGGAGAAACATTAGAGACTTTGCAGCTTTCACCAGAACCCTACTCTAAGCTCCCACAACGGATTGTTTCCAAAGTCGGTTGTTACTTGCAGCAAAGGTGGAGGGGAGTGTAGGAATCAATGAACAAGTATAATGAGAGATCATCTGATGCAGTCACCAAGTCATGATCTGCATGGCACCTCTGCCTGTTTGACGGACACATTATTTTACTGTCAATTTATAGAGCTCTGCAAGTAAACCACATTGATTGCTAACAGACCAAAAGACACAATTCAAGATCTTCATTTTAGTGTCTGAACCCCTCCAGAATCTCTGCTTCAGTCACTTTGCTCAGCAGCTGGAATCCACAGGAGATAAAACAGGACCTCCTTGGACCAGGTGTTCAGCTGTGGCACTCCCTTTCATCCCTCATTTTCAATCCTTAAGGCGCACAGCACGGCCCAATCATTTCAGAAACTGATTCTTGAATTTTTTTCCTCCACCCTGCCTTGTCTGGTTTTCACTCGTGCTATTCCCATTGTTTGCAGGAGGAGGAATGAACCCTCCTTGGCTGGCATGCGCTGGGCTGGCTTTACCAAATGTCCTGTGGCGGCTGTATGTATATACATTTTCTTTTTAATTTAAAAACCTCACAAAAAATGAAAAATCTAGTCCTAAACCCAGCCAGCTGTGCCAATTCTCTGAGCAAGCAAAGAGCAGCGTCGAAGTTCTAAGCGCCAGGCAATCAGAGAAGAAACTTCCAATATGGAGACTGACTTCAAACACCGCGGCGCTGCTCAGAGCAGTGTGAGTGTCACGAAGCAGAAGCAGAGAGAGAACGAAGAGAAGCTGTAAATACATGAACTACCGCTTACAACTCAGCTCTTTGATTAGTGGCTCAGGCCCTTATAATCGGTGTCCAAAATTACATGGGCGCACAGTGCAATGTGGAAGACTGGAAATGCTACAATCCCAGTTTCTTTTGTTGTTTTTAAAAATAGTCAAGCCCCAAAATAAACATTAAATCCACAAGTGGAAATCTGAGTCCAACAGACATACGGCCATATGCCAGTTAAAGAAAAACTTCAAGCTCTGCTATTTTTAGCCTTCTGATTCTTGGTGCTCAAGAACATTAACAAGCCATAGCTTCCGTTTCTCTTCTTCAGAGGTGTGAGGACCAAGGGGCAAGAAACTCCCAAATTCTAGTCCAGCTTTGGACATCAACTTGCCAGGAAGCCTCAGGCAAGTGACGTGGCCTCTCTGTAATTCCATCTGCTTATCTGGACAATAGGAAGACCACCAACTGCCTACTTGATTTGGGAAAGGGCGGCTTTGTGAGCAGTTCATGTTTTGGAGACCAAATGACTGATTCTGTCCTTGACCCCAAGAGTCGGATAATAGTAAGGTCTGTAATTTATGCTCAACTCAGAGCTGTTTCTGGGTTTCTATTTTTTTGGTTCTTTTTTTAAATAACGAAAGAAAGGGGGCACAAAATCCGCAAGGATCACAGTCTTTAAGATGATATTTGCAAAGCCATTCTAAGATGCTCTCTATTTCTCCTGCTGTCTGAGAGGAAGGAGCAGTTTGTCCACTTACCCTGACTGTGTGAACTTTCTCCTCTAAGGGGCAGGGCCTCATGACCACCTTTCCTTGTTCTATAGGACCAGCTGTCTGCTAGGCAGGGTGACTAATGTATTGGATTTCAGCTGTGATAGAAAAGCTCCTTGTCATCGCTCTGCTAAGCTCCAGAGCAAGCCCCAGCACCTAGGAAAGAAAGCACCAGGAGAAAGGCAGGTCAACTGTTCTGTCTTTCCTCATCTACAATAACTTGTCTGCTCAAATATTTATAAGGCACCATATCACATCACAGACCCTACCTAGTCACCCCCAGCAGGGATTTCACTCCAGCTTGGTTTCCCCATTCTCTGCACCCAGGGGAAGATTAAGTAGGGCTGGAGGCTGCAGGCTAGAAAGCAGTAGAAAATGCCATAAAAGAACAGGTGCTTGGAAAACAGAAAAGGGAGAATACCTTGGCACCAGGATGACTCCAAACCCAACCACTGCAGGATTAAGGTGATGGCCCAGACAGGGAAGTCTCTGCTATAAGATGATGTGTTCAGAAGACTCCCAGGAAAGATAGGTCATAGAATATAGTTGGCTTGAATCATTTTGTTGCAGTTATGCCAGATGACCCATTCCCCCCTGCTTGCTATCATCTTCTGCAATCCTGAGGGGCCTTTACATTGAAATGAAAGTGAAATTCTGGACCGATTTCAACCACAATGCAACCCAACAGTTTGCTTCTCCGTCTCTGCTGTTCTGTAGTTTAACAGTTTACTGTAAACCCCACAAAACTTCATGTTAATATTTAGCCACCTGTTACTCTCTCACGTGTTCACTTTGAAATCTAGTCACACAGCAAACCCTTCTCACCTCTCCTCAGCTCACTAGTCAGCTAGACGCACCAAAGCACTGAAGTATCATGAAGTGAAGCCAGAGAGGCCCCAGAGATCCCATTCGCGGTGGAGATTTCCACAGGATTCTTTACCCAGCAGCTTCCCTTGTTTCTGCCTTTGTAGAAAGGCAAACACCATTATTTTCAGAATGCAGACTATATCGTGAAGACGCTTTCTGCTTATACATTGCTATTTTACGCATTCTTCCCTTCAGACCTCCATCACATCTGGGAGGCAAAGAGCAGTCTAGTGTTTATAGCAAGGAGAGTTAAAAGTTCAAACTCTCGGTTAATGAATGTTTGTAAAGCAGGGTGAGATCTCAGGATGAAAGGTGTAAAATATAAATGAATAAAACTACTTACTTGATCTGAAAGCCTGATCCATCTCCTTGCCTCTTTCAGTTCCATGTAACCAGTACAGTCAGACATTTCTTATTTTGATCATGTCACTTCACTGGTTTTCCAAATAACCCCAGGGGCTTTTTTATTCCCAATCACTACAGATTTATAACTTCCAGCCCTCTTTCAACTCTTCTTTCGAAGTCTGAAGTAAGAGACTAAAGCATGATTGTGATCCAAGGGGAAAGAGCCATACAGCAACATTGTCACAGAGCAGAGGAAGAGAGATGAGAGTGTGGCATAGGGGAGATCAGGAGATGGGACTAAATGGGGTCACTGGAGTCATCTGAGGGGTTAGAGGAGGAGACCAGATCAGAAACACATGAGTCTGCAACAGGGGTGAAAGAGAGAATTGTAGAAGGGGGAGCAAGATGGACTGATTTAAAAATCAAGGTGATTTAAATCAACCATTTAAGTCATGATTTAAAATGCTAAGTAGAAAGCTGCGATTTGAATAATCACTTTTCAAGAAAGATGCATTCTCATTAGTTTATATAATCATTAAAACGTGGTGATTGACAACTAAACAGGGCCATTTAATCATATCTGGTACCTCTTTTTGCTACTTTGAAGGATACATTATAACTATGTACCTCAATAAGAACCTTAAAATATTAATTGTACATTTTTAGTATGTTAGAAAATGGTGAATACATTCATTATTTACTAGATAATTAACTTTGCTTACAATTTTTCTCAGAATTGTATCAGGATAGCAAGTAGAATTTAAATTACACAAAACAGCATATTAAATTTATCTGTATTAAACAAAACAAGCCCTCAATACAGTGCATAACCAATTGTGCCACATTTATAGAGCATGATCTCAAAAAGTTAGAGAAACTTCCCCCCTCCAATTCTGTATAGAAAAGCAGTCTGCCTAAAACTTTTTATTTTTTAAACAGAAGATCATGTATTCAGCATTTTTTTTTTAATTTAAATTTTCTGGGAGATTGTAACCAATTTAGGTCTTTTTTTAAATTCAATTCAGATTTCATTCTAAAGAGATTTTTAAAAATAAAATGTATAATAATTTAAAAAAAACAAGCCCAATTTAAATAAAAAATCCATTTTAAAAACTTAAATCACTGATTTTTATCCATCCTGCAGGAATGAACAGCAGGCTGAGGGGAGGGGAAGATCACATAGTTTGTCCATTTTCTCTTGGATGAAGTTGGTGAGATCCTGTGCTGATAGAGAAGTGGAGGCAGAAGGAAAGGAAGGTATGAAGAGCTAATCAAAGACAGCTTGAACTGTGGGCAGAGAATTCAAAATTAAGTTGGAGAATTAGAGCTGTTTAAGCAAGGAAAATGGCAGAACTCAAAAGGAGGAGAAAACAGATTTGGAGAAGAGGAAGTCAGCTTGGTCTTAAGAATTCCACAAAAGGCATTCCACATAATGAGTGGGCATCTCTCAGAACAACAGCCCAGTTATCAACCATACAATTTTCATGCTATAGCCTAGATTCTTATGCAAGCTGATATGGAAACCAGCCCTCTAAAGATTCATTGAGACGGCCATATTAATGCAAGTGATCCTATCCCAAGCCTTAAATGCATTTCTAAATTTAGATATTTTCCCCCGCAGCGATTGCACAAGTGACCAGAGAAAAACACACCAATGCAATAAACAGAAGAGGTTGTGAAAACGTCTTGCCTAGCCAAGTTCCAGAGGGGGAACTGTGTTAGTCCAGTTCAGCAAAATAAACAAGGAGTCCTGGGGCACTTTTCAAGACGAACACATTTCATGCAATAAATAAATCTGCTAGTCTTTAAGAGAGCCAGACGACTCCTTGTTTGTTTTACTTAGTCAAGTTTGTGAAGACTGTTGGTAAAGTCTTCACTAACTTCTAAAACAGAACTGCTTAATAGCCTGTTTGTAGAAATGATCATGGATAAAAGTTTCTCTCCTCAGCATCACAATCATCCAGACCCAAAGACTTCCTTCCAGAAAGGTCACTGAAAACATCCCTACCCCAGCTCCCCACACACACAACGCAGATAAGAATAAGACAGAAACCAGCACACAGTGCAAGCTTTAAAGATTTCTGCCAGCAATGGACACTAGATGGAAACATCCACCTAATCTTCATTATGATCTGATTACGGTCTTGTCCACACTTATAAAGCAGATGTGGCAGATGTCTGTACCACCCTCCTTGGGTGGATGAAACGCATCCTAACCAGGAGCACTTCCACCGATCTAAGGGACAGGGCGGGTAGTTGAGAGCCCTGGCTCTTGGGTCCCAGTGGGTTACCCCCCTAACGCCCTGGTCCCAGCCTGGGAAAGCCTTTTGGGATTTCTCCCCTCCCCTTTCCCTGCCCAGAGTTGGGGGAAGCCATTCTGAGCATTCATGGCCAAGCCAGGAAATTGACAGGGCTACCCATTCTGGAGGAGAGGAGGAGACCAGAGAAGCCATGTGGAGTTTCTCCTCACTCCTGGTAGGTGCAATGGTGTGAGAAGTCTGGGCTGTGGTCTCAGTTCTCAGCGGGGAACCAGGACAAGAAATTCAGGTGCTTTTCCACCTGCTCCCTGCCAGGGCAACCTTGTCAACGACACGGCTGAGCCCTGAAACTGACATGGATGCCTGTGCCAGCCGGCGCTTAAGCCTTTTGTGAGTTTTGGGGAAATTGACAGCAGCCGCAGCCCCATCACCAATGGGCACCGTGGCCCCAACGATGCCGACAGAAGTCCCGCAACCTCTCATCAAGGTGGCTTTATTTTGTTGAAAAACCCACAGCACATTTGTCAGCAAGGAGGCGCTTGCAGTTTGTGCACCAAGTAACGTTCTCACTTCCACTTCAGTTTAAATTCAGTCCCGCAGTGTAAACAGTCACGGAAAGAGGCGCGAAGTCAGTGCACATGTCCCACATACGCGTTGGTAAGATTTCGATCCTTTAGACAACACGCAATAGGTACAGCTCACCGTCACCTTCACATCTAAACTGCACATTCAGCAACTCAAGGAGATTACTTCGGGAACTGTAAAACAGTACGTCTCTCCCAGGGTTCTGGGAAAGGGGGGGGGGGGGAAATGTCACCCGAGGGCCAACTCCTCCAGGAAAGCTCTGAAGCGAGAGTATCCTTATGCTATGTACTTATACACTGTAGCCCAGAACTAATGTTTAGGTTGGCAGGATGCAGAAACCGTTTTAGTGTGATGTCATCTAGCATGCCACTCACATTGGCTGCTGAGGAAATGCGAGTACCCAATCTCTGTCCGGCATGCATTGCTCAGGTACAGGGTTTTACTTCTTGTGATGACAGATTGACTCTCCTGGGGACGGCAGTAGAGGCAGACAGACTCGACTGAAAGTTGTTTGGGAAGCATCCCTTTGAAGCCTGCTCCTGTGGAAGCTATCAATGATCCAACACAATCCACAGCCAGCAGCAGACAGCTAACCACGAAGCACAGTCACGCCGCTATGCCCTGTAGCTAACGTGTGAAAGGAATGACCATGGGAATAACATGGACGCTTCTACAAAAGAAAATTCTCAACCACCACTTCTTAGTGAATGCACAGAGACTTGCCAAGTGGAGACGTGTCTCAAAGTGAAATAAAAATCAATCATTTTAAAAAATTGTACATAGTTTAAAAAAATTAAATAGGATTTTCTGATTTAATTCAATATATTTTTCTTTATTTTAAATAAATCTAATTGCAAATTAAATCTGAACTTATAAGAATTTATATTAAGCCCTTAACTTGCTAGAATCTATTAAAATAATTGAAAATAAATTTTTAAAACATTTTAAAGCAAATCAAAGCACGGAAGTGGTGGTTATAGATTCATGGATTTTAAGATCAGAAGGGACCAATATGATCATCTAGTCTGACCTCCTGCGCAAGGCCAGCCACAGAACCTCCTGCCCATTGGCTAGGCCGCTAGGCAGTTGAAACCAAGGTTTGTTAAGCAGAATAGTTTTGTAAAGCGAAATGGCATCCTCATGAGGTGTGCCGTACACGTCTGGTGCATGCACAGGTGCAGTGAATGGAGAATGTCTTTTTCCAGGGCTGTCAAACTCATTTTCTACGGCGGGCCGGATTTGACTGAAATGTACGTCAAGTGGGCCGTATGCACCATGCTGGCTGCAACCGAGCCACGCTGAGCCTGAAAAGGCTTTGTTCCAAATGTGAACATGCTGGAGTGATATGGCGATCTCCTAGACTGATCCATTATCATGCAGAGGGAAACACCATGCTTTAAAATCCAAGCACTAAGCAGGCTGACATTCTGTGCTCTTCAGAGTAATACCGTATTTGATGAAGAGGTCTGCTTTTAAAAAACCTTTCAATTTTATGGGAAGTGACAGTGAAGTTACTCAAGCCAGGAGGAAGGCAGAAATACTACACAAAAATCATGTGAATGACATTGTAGATATCCTCTGCTTCCACATTACTGGGGGGGCAGCCGTGTTAGTCTAGGTCAGCAAAACAAACATGGAGTCCTGGGGCACTTTTAAAGACCAACAAATGTATTTGTTACGTGAGCTTTGCCAGTCGCTTCTGTCAGACATGCTGTGAAGAACTCGATTTCGTCTCTGACTTTTTGGGAGCTACTGAGGGCAATTCTTTTGGACACATTCAGCGTGAACCGAAGCAGTACAAACACTCCACCTTGCTTCAGAAAGACAGAGCACTTAGACGAGATTAAAGAGAAGGAGAAAACAAGCCTCATGATATTATTACCTATAATAATTATGTTGTTATAAACTCCAGCACAAACATCTTTTGTGTTCTTTCCGTGTGTAGCCAATGGCTTACAAACCAACCAGTTTCCCCTGTAACTGGAGCAGAGTCTGACCAGCAGGGCACTTCTCCAGAACCCTTAAGCAGTAAAACAAACTATGTGAAATTCTACAAAACGGCCTGAGAAATTAACCCTCCCATTTGCCAAAGAAACACTATAGCCTCCATCACACACATACTGGTGGAGACTTACCCTTTTAGATGCGACTCCGATGGGAAGAGGAATTCTAGCACCCAGGAACAACAGCCTTTGAAGCAGCCATAGCTATGGGTTGGTGTAAATTTAAGGGGTTGGTGTAAATGGCTCATGTTTGCACAGCCTTTGAAGTGCTAACCATGACCTTTAAAACAACATCACTTAAGAGAAGATTTTACGTACTTGAAAATGAGCAACTCTTTTGTACAAGATTAAAGTCACGCGTAATTCCTTAGCTGGGTTGTTATTTTCATTTCTCTGGCACCTGTCCAGAGCTCTAGGTACCTCCCAAGAACTAAAGACAAGCAGCTACGAAAGTAAAATGGAAGCCACGTTCGGTAGAGTACTTCGATTCATCAGACCCTCTCAGACACCTTAAGGACCCCCTCTCTACTCAACCAGATCATCCTTCAAATCTTCCTTCACTTGCTCCTCTTTTGAGGGAATCCCAGCCTTCCATGGTGCCTGAAAAGGAGCCTGGAGTTTGCAACATCCTTGTGGTGAGACAAAAAAGGACGGAAATATGTTCCAGGGTTGAGGATCTCACCCCAAGAGCACCCTGCCAGGAGCAATCTACCCTCCCTGGCATTGCTGGCAGAGCAATTCGAACACATTTAAAAAAGAAAGGCAGAAAACTCTTTAAATTAGAAAAGAAGTTGGAGACATATCAAACACTATGCTATTTCATTATTTAAATAGAAGCCTTGAAGAAAAATTCAGTTAAAAAAAATCTTTTATGTTCAAGGACAACAGAGTCCTGTGGCACTTTTAAAGACTAACAGATTTATTTATCGCATGAGCTTTCGTGGGAGAAAATCCCACTTCGTCAGACGCTTTGAAGATAGGAAAGTTACAACTTGCACAGATGCTATGTCAGACACTCCCCTGCATTTAATTTCCTCCCACTCTGTAACTTTCCTATCTTCAAAGCGTCTGACGAAGTGGGATTTTCTCCCACGAAAGCTCATGCGATAAATAAATCTGTTAGTCTTTAAAAGTGCCACAGGACTCTGTTGTCTTTCTACAATAGACTAACACGGCTACCCCTTTGGAATTTTATGTTCAAGTTATTCATCCCCACCACACTACAGGTGGGGGAGGAGAGAAAAAAAAATCAAGCCATGGAAAAAGCAAGTTTAAGGTCAGCTGAGTGGCCTCCACAAAAGTGCCATGGAGCTGCCAGCTTCCCATTTCACACCCGGAGAAGGTACTGACGTGCTCAGTTAACACGTCAAGTACTTGACAAGGGAACTATGAAGCACTTGCTTCCTACACAACATGCTATTAACAACTGGCAGGAGCACTGATCCACAGCAGTATCAGAATAAACCAGGCAGGTATCAAGTAGCTGGAGTCTCTGCCAAATATTAACCACAGGCACCTTCTCAGCCTCCTCCCACTCAATACTCCTTCCAGCCACCACAGAGCCACAAGATGTCCTAATAAAACAAAACACAAAACCCCAGCAAGTCCATTCGCTCCCTTCCAAGAGACAATCCCACACAATTAGAGGACATAATTTAGGAAGCACGATCTCTGAACTTTTCACCAACTATTGTTACAAGATGAGAAGGGGTTGGCGTCACTTCCTTCAGGACAGACAACTCCTTCATTAACCTCATAACAAAGTCAAAAGATCCCCAGATCCTCACGCCCTGAGCTGAGAACACCTTTCCTTTGGCCACTGTCCACCACCGTGCAGTGCTTCAACACGGCAGCTATACGCAGTACCTAATTCCTGATAGAGAAAGAGTCTCATAAAAATACACAAACTATTCCTTTTCAAAGATACAATTTTCAAGGCAATCATCTTGTTGTCAAAGATAAACGTCCCATTTATGTTCAATGCTCTTTTAAAAGATATAAAAGCCAAAGCCATTTTGATAAGCAAGTACAGAAAAAGCACCACTCTCTAAAAAAGCTCCATTCGTCTCCCATCCCAGACAGCTAGAGACAATCCTGGTTGGTTTGTGAAATTAAATGAGTACATCTAGAAGAGATCTGGCCTCCAAAGCGTATAATTAGAAGTGGAAGAAAGAAATGGAGCATAAAGTGCGGAAGGCAGTTGACTTTGGCATTTTACTGGTGCAGAACTTGAATGAGAACTTTATCCTCCAGAATGCCATCTTGCCGCTCTCTTTCTAACGCAACTCCCAGCGTCCCTCAATGTAATTTTGAGCATTACCTGAAATTCTGAACCCTAGGAGAGCAAGGGCTTGATGTGCATGTTGGCTGTAGCTAATCCAGCCTTCTCTTATCATGTACACTGTGACTGGGGTAATACATTTCAACTGCACAAGATCTACCATTTAGCTCAAAAAGACAGGCTGGATCAGTAATAGACTCTTTCAGAAATATACACAGATTCATGCCCCATAAGTGGAATTAAACTCCAGCCTTACAGGTTCACAAGAGCTATTTGCCAGGGGTTTATTACGAGGACAAATCCACTGTTTTTTCTTCACAAAGCACAATGAGCATCCATGATCTCTATTCAGTCTACAGCCTGCTTCCCAGGACGGAGCGCTGATGGACTCCAGGTGTGTTACTGAGGGGAGGTGAAGCCAAAAACTACTGAGGATCTTTCCAAGTAGAAAAAAGGCAAAGCTCTCCACAACTTGTAATTAGCGAAGATGGCGTGCCAAGAATGCTTTGGACTGAGACGATGGAACTGAAGTAGCGCAAATGTCAAGTTGTCTTGTTTACAAAAGCTGAGGAAGTGGCTTAGTCCTTGTTAGACAAAATACAGATGATTGACCGGAGAGCGGGACAGGGAGAAATTGCTCTGTGGGAGGGGAGGTGGAGACAGGTGGTCAGACCATATGGCTGTCACGGAATTTGCATTAACCAAAGGTGGGGGGGGGGGTGTTAAGGTGTGCTGCTAATACATTAGTAAGGTGAATAAAGTGAATTCACTCTTTACAGAAAATAATTTGTACTGAGATCACCTTTCTTTGCTTATGGAGCTCTATGCTAAAATTAGAAACTATTTTCTCCACGCAATTGTCAGATACGCTTTATTCTGTGTCTACATAAACCCCACGGTAAGTGCAAGATATTCCTCGTAACAGTAACACAGGCAGGGCTATTTTTCTGCCGGTGCGCACTGGTATTGCGTCCCAGCACCTATTTTTCCTTGGCTGACCCTGGCCCCCAACTGGGCGACGGGGCCGGCAGGTGCCAGGACCAGCGGCTGCAAGCCAGAATCTGGCCCACCAGGGGCTGGAATCCAGCCCGCGGATGCCAGGGAGCTGCCGGCAGGCTGCAGCTTTTTCTAATCTCCCGCCCGGAGCTGCTCAGACAGAGCGTGTTCAGGGCCGGAGCAGCCTGGCCAGGGAGCAACAGTCTGGCCAGCCTTGCAGCTCCTGCCAGGTAAGGGGGAAGGGGCCGGGAGGGGGGCAGGGAGGGGGGGGCCGAGAGAAGCAGGGAAGGGGTCCAGGGGGACGAGAGAAGTGGGGAAGGGGCCCCATGCCTCTTCCCTTCATTTGCTTGCAGCTTTCTAATGCTGGGCTCTGAAATTTGTTTGTGTCGGGACTTGACCTTGATGTAAAGCACTTCCTTGTTTTTTGTTTGACTTTTTTCCCCTCCAATGCTCTGTTTGATGCTGGCTAGATGCTTCTTTTCAATTAAAAGAGTCAAATTTTCTCTTTAACTTGGGCCAAAATTCCTAGTAATTTCCACCACTTGCCGGAAAAATTACATTTCAAACAACTGCTTCCGTTTGTATGTATGTACTGTGAAGACAGGAGGCCCCTGTAAGTTACTCTGTAGACAGAATTGGGTCAAACAAATGAACAAGGAGTCTGGTGTCACTTTTAAAGACTCACATTTATCTATCGCATGAGCCTTCAGTCAGACGGGATTTTCTCCCACGAAAGCTCATGCGATAAATAAATCTGTGAGTCTTTAAAAGTGCCACAAGACTGCTTATCTGTTTTGCTGAACTAGACGAACATGGCTCCCCCTTTGGAACAGGATTAGGTGTTCACTCTGAACTGAATTAATGACGTTGGTCGTTTTTAATTCTCTCCCTCACTGAATGTGTCCAATGTATATGGCAACAAGCACGTGAACCGCATCTTGCAAGAGACCACGGTGAGACTGTGGAAGCAGCTAATGGCAGGGTGCACCGTCCCTCAGAGAGCACAAAGAAAGTCCTGAATGACTTGATCATAAACGATCGTTTAGTACTTTTGCTAACGTCCTGGCCAAATTCCCACGCGAGGATTACGGCTGCCCCTGAGGTTTCAGAAGAACTGTTTACATCGTCTTCCTTCTTGCTGTTGTTCGGGGTTGTTACACCACATCAGTCCGCAGCTGTGTTTTGATCCTGAGCGGTCTATGAATTATTCATAAGGTGAAAAATTAGCCAGAGTACTTCCACCCCCTCTGTTTGCTGAGAGGAGAGGGCAGAAATCGTTGGGTAAGAACGAGTATCCAGTCTAGCGAACTGCACAGAGTAATAAACTAAAGACAGTTATAGCAATACTCTATTACAATTATTTTAATATTTGAAAAATAATTTTCAGAATTTGTGCTGCCTTGCCTTTAACGGTCTATAAACTATTAGCCAGTACAATCTAGCACCCCACTGCTCCACTCATTGAAAACCCTCAAGGGAGAACCCTGGTATTCGTCCTCCCTCAAACACAGTACTCGCTCAACATGAGGCAGAGCAGAAGTGATGCAAGAAACTAGTTAAAGCAGATTTTAAGGGGATTTAACACCCCCCTCCCCAACTCAAAATACCGATTCTCAAGCTTTTGCAAGTTTGCCTGAAAAGCTAGGGGTGCGTGCATCAAAGGATGAAATCATTGCCTGAATGACGTGCTACGGTAAGAAATGTAAAGTCTCTCCCTTTCAGATTCTGTTTCCTGTAGCAGTTAATAGATTTCTTTTTATACATTACTAATGTGATACTTTGCTATTTTATCATGGCCCCTTTCCAGAGAGGAGGGGTAATGGTAGAATCCTAAAGGTACAAGTATCTTTTTTTCATATCTAGTCAGTTTTTCAGAATGGCCAGAAATAAAACATCCCACCAGACCAACGAATACACAAACACCTTTTGTTCCTCTCTGTAAACTGTTTTTCTATCTACCACAGCAACACAGAATCTCAATCTCTCACACAAAGTCAGTACACGGCATTTAAAACATCAAATGATTCGCTCCCATGAGGCTTCACGGACATGGACACTGGAGCAAACCCTCCTCTGGCATCAGGGAGAGATTTAGCCTGAAAGGAGCTTTGGGCACCTAGGTCCCTTGGGCTCAGAACTGAGGCTGGGCAGAGACAGAGAAGAAATGAGAGACCCAGAGGAAGTGAAGCACCAAAATCTTCTTGCAGATTGGAGCTCTAGTCGACGTCAGACGATGCCAGGCGGCATCCCAGAATTCATGAGCAGACAGTGTTTTGTTCTCACCTGATCTCTCAGGGGTCAACACTTGCGCCACGCTCTGAGTGGCACCCGACACCCTGTCTGGGGCTGTCCTCATTTCCCCATCAATGGGGCCCCACCCCTCTTCTCTCCAACAGGGGCCCCGCCTGCAGGAAGCAGGCCCTCCATGGTCACTGGGAACCCTGCCGCCGCCCCGGCCATAGACACCACCGCCTTCCTTGTTGAGCCCTGACCCCAATCAAAGCCAGCCAGTTATTCCTGCGGAAGACAGAAAATGTGGGCGTGACTGTGATGTTTATGCCAGGTCTGAACAGGTAAAGGACTATTAACAGTCTCTGGAGAAAGGAAAGTCAGTGCAATTATGTAGAACCTGGGAATTAAAATAAGTCCCCCATATTGGGCATGGAAAGCTGGCGAGTACCGATCAGGAGACGGAAAAGAGCAGAACGTTAACTCTTTTCTAACCTCCTCAGCTATGAGGCAGTACTAATGCCTTGTCTTGGTGTGGAGCTGGGGACAGGACTCCCAGCTTGGGGGAAAAGAAACATTCTCCCACTGCACACAAACAGCTGATCACAGCTAGGCATTTCTATGGTGTCAGATGGGCACCTGCTCCCCGTCTTTAACCTGTGGCTACACTCTGTTCTCAGTGCACCAGCTCTTCAGAGCAAGTGCCCACAGGTCTTCTCAAGCTGGCAATCACAGGCCCAGCTCTACGTCCAGACGTACCTAAAAAGACTAACATGGCCCCTAGAATGAAAACGGGACCTTTCTAGCTTCCACTGGAGCAGTACGCTTGCTCCCTGTGCGCCCTTTTCTGTTCTGGCAGGGTTTACGCACTGCGGCTCTGCCACTCTGGTCTCCCAGGGAATGTCAATGCCCATTACGTGGGAGCCTTTTGCCTGGGCTGGGCACTTGTGTTCCCATTTTGAGTGTCACGGCAGCGATTCTTCTCCGCGTTAGTCAGCGTGTGTCGAAGGGCGGCTGAGGTCTCAGATGTGGGTCTTGCAGGGCCACTGGCAGAGCAGTTGGACAGGGCCTCATAGATTTAAAACAGAAAAAGAGGAAAGAAGCAAATCGAGAGAGCTGCGACTGAAGAACTGGAGAAGCAAAGTGGGATGAGAAATCGGGGTCTGCAAGCAGCAGAATGAGAGCGCTTTTGGCAAGATGGAGCTGTGTCTACTAAATCCCATGAATTCACAGACTGTTCCTCTTTTAGGCATTTGCCTGTCAAGGGAGCCACAAGAAGAAAAGTCAATGTCGACATCTGCACAGTGCTACGGGTTTTGTTTGTTTGTGCACGCTCATAAAAGTGATTTGAATAATTTATTCTAAAACGTAACTCCTCTCTCCATAATCAGTTTGTCCTCAGAACTGGGGAGCAACATCACACCACAACTCTCTGCCCTGTTCCTAATAAACTAAACTGAATTGGTTTAGGATGCCCGGCTTTTTACGAGCACCACAATAGCCTCAACCACGAGCACTGCATGTGCTCAATAAAGCTGTTGCTTGGCAAGGTTCGGAACAGACGCCCCACTGAGATTATCAGGTGTCATCTTCCATCTGGCATTTGTTAGAGCGGGGGGAATAAAGCCAATTCTTATCAGATCTCTACATAAAAAGAGTACTTCCACTCTGTGTGCTAGCAACTGGAAACATTTCTTTGTGTTTAAAATGTTAAAAATATCTTGCCCTTGAGATTGGCTAAGTCTGTTCTGTATTGCCTTCAAGGCCCTTTTCCCATATGAAGGTGATAAAACCAACTTTACGGTTAGAGAAATTCCCAGCACATACAAATCACAGGAAACTGTTGCTTAGTAATATCTGTACCCAAGTAAACATCACAAAACATTTCCCACACACACCTCTGAACTTTATTATTCAGACCCGCCTCGAAGATCTTCAGATTCAGAACTTCACACTAATTTGTATGAGTCTTGCTTGTGGAATACCTTGTCACAGGGAACAGAATAAATCTACTGTCCCCTGCCCCTCACAGCCCCTTCTTGTTTCTCCCCCACTGGTGAGACAGATGAAGATGGAGGGACTCTCCCCACCTTTCAGGCCCACTGGCTGCAGAAACATTCCAGAAGCTTGCAGAGAAAGCGCTACAACCTTGGGCCAGCTGCTTTTCCAACTATGTCCCTCTCAAAGCTTTTCAGCATGCAGATCATACCAAATCGCCGTCCCTTAGATCTACGGACTGACTCGCAGCTTACATCATCATCTTTAAGTTTCTCCCAAAGTGTTTACATATACCCTCCACTTCACGTAGCTCTACCACACACTCTAGAGCAGTGGCTCTCATCTAGGGGCCCAATCGGCACACACCTATGGCCCATTTGACATTATGAGGGCCATCCAGGTAGTACATATATCGTGTAGATATGGCCCACATAAAGAGAGCTCCATATGTGGCCCACGATGTACTCACTGGTGAAACACTCCTTCACTTTGCTTGCACAGAGACTGACAGAAAGAGCAATCCTGCAAACTCTGTAAGTAACCTGTACTAGTGAGTCACTCAGAATTCTGCTTCTGCAGATACTGGACATCACGATGTTCCTCTGCGCACCACTCAGCCACCTCTCTTCTCTTCACCTCCCATCTCCCGGTTTGTCTCCCCTCCAAGTAATTTGGGTCATGTATTCACAAAAAGGTGGATAAAAATCTATGATTTTTAACCCTTTTTTATTTAAATACATATTTATTAAAAAAAAAATCAAATATAGCTCAAGTTAGGACAATCTGTGTTAAGGTCTAAGCTTGCTATAATCTATTAAAACTGAAAAAAATGAATATTAAGCTGTACATGTGTGCTGTCAAATGTTTTCAAGAAAGTGAAACTATTGAAGTCATGGAAGTGACTGGCTATGCATCTGAAACCAATTTGTTGAAGTGGTATGCCAGCTTTTGAGAGCAGTAACCTTTTCTGCACATCCAGAGAATATTTTCTTCACGTGAGTTTATTCAACTAGTTCAGTTCAATGAACTTTGAATGACCTAGTAAGAAACCAAATGGGAACTGAAAAATCAGAAAAGCTTATTCTCTGCCACGTATGAATAAAAATTAGGTGTGGGAGGGCGAGATCTATTAGTTCTAGAATCCTAAAGGATATAGCAATCAAAAGCAATCATTAACTATGCTACATATTGTACTACTTTTGTTTAACAAATCCTCAAGTAAAAAATCATCTGGTAAATAGAAAATTACGAGTGATGCATTTCTTAACATGTAAAGTATCTGATTAAATGTATGTTAAAATATATAATTGCTTATATAAGTGTATGTAGCATATTCTCCTGGTTACCAAGAAGCACCAGCAAATGTAGTGTTAAAGTTATATTTAGTTTCAAATCAACATATTTTAATGATTACTAACTAATGAGAATCAGGTAAAACAAGATTAAAATTGATCATTTAAATCATGGGTTCCTACGTGCAGATTTAAACCATAATTAAAATTGGTGATTTAAAAATCAGTGCACTGTGGGTCACAAGTAAGTGACTGAAAACTCTTTATGGAAGAGACACCTTCTGTCCACCTGACTGCCTCAATATCTGGATGGAGAACAGGAGAGAAAAGAAACTTTTGTTCTTCCTCCAGTGGAAAAAATACTCATAGCATTTTCTTATAGTTAAATGGAAGCCACGTGGAAAAAAAAATGAAAGTGATATTTGACGAACACAGCCTGACAAATGGGAGGACAAGGGCATTACATCCTCTGTTTTACCTACTAAATTCTGCAGCCAAGACAAGATCTGGCTGGACACAGGGCAACGAGCAGTGCACTATATTTTCATGGTCATGAAAGTGGATATACAACTTCAACAATGACTGAAGAAGAACAACCCCTTTACAAAATACAGCTCTTGAACAAGATACAGATCTGGGGGTTCCATACCAAAGAAAATATGAATACTTGTCAGCATTTATCCTCTACCAGAGACATCACAATGGTCTAGATTCAAGTTCAGAATACAACACTTCTCCCCCCAAACATAAATTTTAGCAGCCTTAATTGTTAACTGAATTACATTTTCCATTAGCATCAATCACTCAAAATCAAGGAAATTGCTCAATAAACCAGCATTCATACACTGCCCAACCTTTCACACCACTTTCTACCCACCCACACACATGCGGACTCCTCTTCCCACTTGCCCACGAGACAGCATTCAGTCGGTCACAACTGCTTTCACGCACAACCTTGACTCTGACCCCAGTAAGATGGAGATCTCACTGACATAGATACTTTTACTTTAGAAATAACACTTTACAGATTTCCAATTTAAAAAAGCCTTGGCCGGAGTTAGTTATTTGTTTGAGTATGATTCAAAGACTTGGACAGGTGCCTGGTGAATAGCTGTTTGATGAAACTGAAACAGAGTTAGCTATGAAGGCGGAATCATGTTTTTAGTATTAGGACTGATAAAAATAAGAGTAAACATGTAAATAAAGAGAAACGGTAACCGTAAAATGGAGAGGAGATGTGGTGCAGACAAGGTGCTGGGGAAGCTGGGCTCGGGAGTGCATGGAGAGAATGTTAGAGAAGCAAACTGGACAGACAGAAGTTTTGCTCCCTAGGTCTGCTGGCTCCTTATCTACTCTCTCGCACCAGTCACTCAACTTTGACTTGTGTCTCTACTCAGCCTGCTCCACCAGCTTTCCTGCCGAGGCTCACTAATGGAGTACCAGCGTGACAGACCCAGTACGGCTGGTCAGATTGGGTCTCCTCTCTAGGTAGCCAAGTCGTCGAGCAAAACTAACAGGGAAGCTTGACTCAGAGCAGGGCTGGCAACACCTAAGGGAAGAGCTCGTCTTCACTACCCTGCTCCTCAGCACCACGGCCATCGATGCAGCAGCACTGATTGAAGGGGTCTGGTGAAAACACGCTCAGTTGATTGCTGAGCACTTTCCCATCGATTTGGCGTAGCGAAGACAGCACAGCTACTCAACACAAGGCACGTCGACGTCACTTAAGTAATGTAACTAACGTACCTTACATCCGTCTGGCCATACAATGAAGGCAAGCCCTCACTATTCATGTGCCAAAAGAAGGTATTTGCTGTGACTTCCAATATTGTTGTTGTTGGAAAGTAAACCATGCACGTGCTCCAAAAAGCATGCGAGAAATTCCAAGTGCGAAAGCATCACGGTAAGTAAGTTACAAAAGTCTGTAATGTAAATTTCCAAAATGAGCTGTTCCTTTATTTGCTCCTGAGTGGAAAAACATCAGTCATTCTATTAGGAGCATTACCTAAAGCTCTGCTTGCTCACTTCAAATCTGTAACTTTGGTAAGGGAAATTCCATGGTGAATAGATGTATTTGATCATGCTCTGAACATCAATCCCAGGATAACCTGAACAGCAGAGACAGAAGAGTGACTCCAGACGTACCTCTGAACTGCTCTACAAATAGCCTGCTGTGTAATACTCACAATCAGGATCAAACCGGTCTGCTTTATTTTGGGGAAAGGGCAGAAACTGAACAGTAAATTTTAAGCCTCAGATATCAAGGATGAACTGCAAGAGTTTCCTTGAAGCGAAAAGGCCAGAGACTTTCAAGCATGCTCAGCACACACACAACTTGGGCCAGATTTCGGACAAGCATATTTCAATACAGGATGAAAACTTCAACCCAGAAGGGTTTTGTAAAGGGTTTAACGTTGTTTAAAGAGGTAGTCAGCACTTTATTTTAAACAGAAATGGAAGCAACTATCCACTTTCTTAAGTCCTTGAGGGAGCTGAGCAATAGATTAAGGACAAAAATTTCTTCCTAGAAGCATATGACTCATCTTTGAGATACAGCTGTCCCTATGCGTGTGGATCTTCTATCAGTCTACGATATCTAACACGCAGCATGTGTAACTCACAACCGCTCAAACACTGAGCAGCAAGGGAGTCATCAATATACACATTATTCAGGATATTTCAGCCCAGGGAATGAAGGCAGGTTCAAGGAAGATTCAAAAGTTATTTGATGGATTTTTGTCTATGTAGCGATACAGCAATTTTTTAAAAGAAAGATTCCTGTAGCTAGAGGAAATAATGCAGTGCAGGGAATGGCAATACCTCTGCAAGAAGAAAATGAGAACAATGAACAAAGGAGGAGAGAACGCTGACATTTTAGAAAATCACACTGAAAACTAGGAAAAATTCTCCCTATCTGTTCTCTGCACTGACTCTCTACAACTCTCCCTCAAGCATTTCTAAAGCACCCATCACTTTAGCACCTAAGCACCAAATACCAAAATGAAGCACCTGCATTAACCTTCATTTATTAAACTCCAAATATAAATCTCAAAGATTTATTTTATTCCAAAACAAAGATCCTATTGAGAACTTTGACAGATCAATTGACGATGTGTGTGTGTATATGTGTATATATATATATATATATATATATATA
>ML685800.1:376427-390131 GCA_007922175.1 Pelusios castaneus
TATAAATAAATAAAGGCTAAACTTAAGAAGACTGATATGACCAAGTGCAGAAATACAGGCATCCAAGGTGCTTGGGGGTGAAATAGTTTCAGGTCACCAGGTAAGCCCTAGAAGTGCTGAGGTTCAGACTTCAAGACACCGATATCTATGCATCAGGAGGAGCCATGGAATACTCCATACAGATGAAAGCCAAAAGTACCACTCCCACAAACCTAGCTCAAGTTTAGCAAAACATTCACACTTTAAGGCCACCTTGGTTGAAGATTACTGTGGATGGCACAAGAGCAGGTTCCAGCACACACTTAGCTCAAGAAGACATCATTTAATTTCTGGATAGTTACCAGGAGACCAGTGTGAACATCTGTTAACATTTTCACCACTTATGACTGATCAAAAACAATTAACTGAAAGAAAGAAAGAAAGAAAGAAAGAAAGAAAGAAAGAAAGAAAGAAAGAAAGAAAGAAAGAAAGAAAACTTTTCCTGAGAACACCAATTGCAGAGTTCTTGAATTCAAAGATAAATTAGTCAAAATACATCTTAACAAGCATGTTTTTCCACGGTGGATGTCAATTACAAGTGTTAGCACTCTAAATATTTTGACCAAGTTTTGTAAAAGAAAATGAAACCATACAAGGAAACTTGTTGAGGAGGGGGAGAGATGATGAGTTTGCAAGCAAACAATCTAAGTGTATATTCACTTCTTTTAACTCACCATAAAACAATCAAACAGAGGTTTGAAATTTGAAGTCGGATACAGGCATATTCTTCATTTTATGAGAGAACGTGCATACAAATTATTAAGCCATTTCCAAATTTCAATCATTTGTTTTATAAAGGAAGATAAATGTCAGGTGAAGGGTGATGTTGTTTGGGGTTTGGAGGGGGGTGCCTTGAAGAAATTGCCATTAGTCAGTCAGCGGGGGGGAGGAGGGGGAGATAGATTTTTTTTTTTAATGACAGAAACAGTTTACCAAAAAAAGAAAAGAATGATTAGTTCCTAAATATTCAGGATTCAACTTAGGCTATTGCAGATGTTACAATGGGTTCCTTTTAAAAAGGAAGCTGTGCAATAAAAGGTACAAACCTTTGAAAATTTAAAATGCTTTCTTTACTGAGCTCCTTTTTACACCTAAAGAAAAATGTTAATCCACATTTGCAAGAACAAGACAGCGGTTTATGAGGGCCTGTATTAGTACTTGGATAGATAATAGTAGCAGCCAGGATGGTACCAGAGCTGCCAGCAGGGCATACTCCAAACCAAAATAATCTTTCACTGTTTTCCTACCTCTTTGACAGTGATCGTGAGTCCAGCAGCGTTCAATGAAAATGCCATTTATTACAGTGGGTGGGCAGCTGCTTTTTCCTTTCACAGTCCCAGGACACACATCTCCACACTCCTCTTTGTCATCCTTGTTGGCAACGATGTAGTTGTCCTCCACAGAGTCTAAAATCCTAGACCAGTCGATTGTGGACAAATAGCACAGTTCATTGTTCTTCTCGATCCTCACTGCACCTCGAGTAATGTTCATAAGATTATACAGGCCGATTTCTTTCAAGTGAACCATCTCAAAAATGACCAGCGCATAATTAAAGAAGAGATGAATTCCTCGAATCACAGTGAGGTTGGGGAAAAGTCCCTTTAAACTCTCTAGGCCATATACCCGGAAGAGCAGCAAGTAGTCCGTAATCATAGTCAGTTTGGGAAAGCTGAGCTCACGGAAATCTTCAGGCTTGGTTTTAAACATCAGCAATATTTGCAAGTGGCCCTCGATCACAGTGCATTTCTCAAGCATATTCAGCCGGGTCAGGTTATTGCGAATGTCCATGCTCCCGCAAACTGGAAGACAAAGAACAGAAATAATTAACTGACAATTTTCTAAAGGAACATGTCTTCTTCAACTGCTGTATATACGCCGCACTGTCAGAACGTGAGTGGGCACATTTCAAAAGTAGTGAGGGTTTACGCACTAGGAAACATCCAGGATTGTTCCCTCCAATATACGTGCCTATTGCTGTGGGCTAGAAGCCATTCATGGGTCTTTGCCATCTGCAATTTCTAGGATTTTATGCTTGCCATGAATGGACTCTCCACACGCAAACAGGAGTGCAGTCATTTACGAGAGACGAATAAGCACCTATTTAGCAGAGGATTTTTGGCAAGTATCTAAAGAGAACACCATACCTACCTCACGCCAGATTATGCAATTAATACAAAGGATTTAGTGAAAGTAATTGGGCAATTTGGCATTACACGCAGGGGATTGAGGGACGGAAGTTTTGTGAAAATGAAATTACAGAGCATATACTCTAGGCTGGCCTTTATTGAGAGGATAATGAAGGTTTTTCTGCCAACAGCTGAGAACGTGGTCTCACGTGTTCCTCTTAGATTACGTTATGTTATGTTATCACATTCAAACCTCGGAAACATTTTCCCTACAATATCCAGTAAGCACTTTATTCAACAGAGCCAATAGTCCAGAGGGAAAATTGGCAAAGTGAGTAATCACAAATTGGAAAAAGAGAGAGAAACCTAAGACAGGCACCAGTGAAACAAGTAACAAGAGAAAAAAGCTGGATGAATTTATACCTCCAGACACTGATAAAAATTCACCAAGGAGAACTGTAACAGCTGGTGTAGGAACCCCAGTCTGAGAACCATGGTAGCAAACAGGCAGTGAGCCCACCAAAAAGCCCCCCCGGAAATGAATGTCTAGCAAAGCCTGAAACGACTCAGCCAAGTATCATACAGCTGGAACCTTCCAGCTAGCTCGGGGGTCCCAACCTGTGGCCTGCACTGTCCAGCCACCGGCTGGGAGCCGGGCCACATCCACCCCACCCCCCTGCACCACTGGGAGCCCTGCTGAGACCACCCCCCTCCTCTCTGGTCCCGGCCAGGGCTCCAGGGGCTGCGGGTGCAGCGTGGCTGGGACGGGAGTGTCGGGGGGGGGGTGCGGGCCAGCGCGGAGCGGCTGTGGGGTGTGCTGGCTGCAGAGGATGGCCGCAGGCAGTGCAGCGTGACAACGGGGGGGTGTGGGGGGTGTGAATTTAATTAAATAGACTGGTAGCCCCTCAGGGTTCTAAACATTATATTTGTGGCCCTCAAGCCAAAAAGGTTAGGAACCTCTAAGAGAGCCACAATGCCAAGTGAAGGGACCAATTCTGAATCTGCAACTCAATCTCTCTCTCCTGAAGGCAACAGGAGATCCCACACTCCCTACTAACTCTTCTTCCTTTCTTTTTTCACACCAGCCTTGGCCGAACAAGCTGTATTGACTACTGCTACTCTGTTCCTGGTGACCAAGGAGTTCTCGTTTACCTGCGCTGAACACAAACGCACCACCTTATTCTTCAAATCAGCTTCACCAGCTGACCATACATTTCAGAATCAAATCACATTCCTTGCTTTTTCTTCTCTCCATGGACTTGCGCCAGCTATCCACATAGATCTCATCTCTCTCTCTAGACCTCTTTTCACCCCTTTCTACTCTTTTACCACTGACTTGCTCTGCCTTTTCACACACACAATCTTTCAACGGGTGATGCAAAATTCTTCTTGCTACACTCAGCTTCATGACCATCCTAGAACATCCTCCCTGAAACTTTCCCACTCATTGACACTTGATCACCTTCCTAGTTTCATTGAAAAGCATTCTTCCCACTCCCGCACTATCATCTGGAGTAGTTTATTGAACACTACACAATCCATGTATTATATTGAGCTCCAAAGGAAATCACAGTGAGCCCCTCCCCTCAAGGGGAAGGCTCTGAGTTACTATCAAAGGAGTTTTGAAAATGGGGAAACAACAAACAGTTCTTACGATTAATCGATTAGGCACCATAAAAATGCACATAGCACTTGCACTGATAATGCATCCAAAATGCAGGGCTCTCTGCACTTTTAACAGAAGCACCATTTCTTGGGACTGGTTTTTTTTAGGAAAAGGTTGAAGCATGGTAAGGAACACTCTGCACTGTCTAAGGGGATGGACTAATGGGAATCTTGTAACCCTCATCCATCTCTCCTTAATTTCCTTTAGGTGGGGAGAGGGGTCGGTTTGACATTTTGTCTTTTTGTGCCACAAGTTCTCTTTAAAAAAAAAAATTCTGTTCATGGAAATACTAAAACCAAGACAGTCCTGGAGTGCAAGAGGGTCTTCCAATGACAGGCCCAACTTGCCTTCTGCACAGCACTGTATACAGGGAGGACTCTACAAGTACATCCGGCCTCTGGATGGTGAGAGAGAGCATATAATAAAGAGATCACGAAGCAGAACGATCCCCTTGCTGGTAACAGCTTCCATTCCCAAATGCAGGGTAGCTGCTTCAAATGGACAGGAATGAGGAATAAGAGGGGTAACGGTCACAATGAGAAGCTCAGATCCCAGCTCTTGCCAGCGCTTGGAGGACACCCAGACCCCTTTGCACACACCCTTCCTTTCCTGCCATAGGAGAAAGATGCATGTATTCTCAGATACTTGTAAACTCTCGGCCCCCACGAAACAAAAGTCAAATGGAAAATGAGGGAGAAAGCTTACTAGAAACTAAGTCAGCATTCAATCTGGGTGGGTTTCTTGGCTTATTTGCTGTTATACATCAGCCCTACATTTTATTTGCAAGAGGCAATTTGCAGCACAGGAGCTACTGACTGGAAGGGAGTAAGATGAGACCTAACAAACCCACCTTGTAACTCCTTCAGTAATCGGTTCTAACCTCAGTATTCAGAATCCAGATGCCGTTATTTAAACACTCATGTCTCTAACAGCACTGGACACTCCAGATTGTTTAACCTCCCCAAACCCCCTTGGAAGAGTTCCTCCGAATGACCCCTGGTGGCAGCTGTTCTGATTCAGCGTCCACAGCGCCTCTCTCAAAACTTATTTCTGAACACCCAGGATTGTCAATTTGCCTTAATAACGTCAGACCAAACTCCTGTACCTGTCAAACGTAAACAATGCTACACCAACACCCAGTTATTAATAACATTTACCTGCAGGT
The DNA here is from genome assembly GCA_007922175.1 of Pelusios castaneus. NCBI lineage: Eukaryota > Metazoa > Chordata > Testudines > Pelomedusidae > Pelusios > Pelusios castaneus. Next base: position 381,424 of record ML685800.1, read on the forward strand.
CTAACGCTGAACCTGAATGCACCACGACACTGACCTGTACTTAATTAGCAACTTTCCAGGCTGCTACTAGAAAGTGATTTTGAAAACAAAACGGTATTAAAAAAAAATACCAACTTTGCACCTTTGATTTTCAATTCTATTGCAAATTATGGAACTTCTGTCTCAGTTCCAATATCCAGAGCCAGTAACTGAATTCAATTAACATACAGACTGACTGCTCTGCCTGCATCAAACAGCCATTGGAGCACGGCACGCAGGTAGTGTTCTGTTGCTGTGAGATGAGTGTTTTCGGTACAAATTGCAGGCTCTCTCTCTCGTCGGAATTCCTTTAGAAGGTCACAGTTACAGGAGAATAAATCTCTAAAAATTCTTTAAACCATGTTCTGTTCTGAAAATTCATTAGCCAAGACTCGATTCCCTTGGTGTTTAGTGACCACATTTCTCGCCACTCCCACCACCTGGGATCTCTATAGAGGTACCACAGAACGGCATCAATTCTGCCGCGATGGAATTACTTGAAGTTGTTCCTATTCATCTGAATCGGAGTCACTGAATTGTTTTTAATCGTAACAAGATTTAGACACTAAGCTTTTAGCTGGAGTAGACCTATGGAGCTCTGTTATAAACATGCACATTTATGGCATTACATCATGGAAACGTTCAGAAGAGAGGTGTTTCTGGGCCCCGGCCACGCTTATAGAACTGTTTGGAACGTACCTGTCTGTAAAACACTTAATTTGCGTAGTGCGAGCAGCGTTCATTATTAGTGGTGTTACTGAATATCCCTCAAGGCTGAATGTTGGCTAATTTTCAAAGGAACACGGACAACGGAGGCATGTTCAGTCTCAACAGGCCATTTTGTGCCTCTTCACTTTAACTTCTGTAAGGCATGTGACACATTTATCTTGATTTCTATCAGTGATGCCAACACTGCTTTCTACTGAAGTGTTAAAACGATTCTCCATAGGAATTTCATTAGCAGAAAAACACAAAACATTTCTAACTTTCATACGTCTGAATTATCTGTCCTGCCGCTCTTCCCTCTGCAAAACCCCACTGAAGTACCTTCCTGAATCAGAAAATCTACATGAGGATTAGATGGCTGAACACACATTCAGAGCCTCTTACTAACACAAGAGGCAGTGAATGTTTTTCATTATAATTAGAATAATTCAGCCGTTTTCCTAGACGATTACTTGCCAACCACATTTTTCAATTAAGTTTTGAAATAAATCTTAAAACAATACTGTCCTATTCCTGCATTCAATTCCATGGACGTATCTAGCATACACACTACTACAAAGATTTGCTTTCAGCTTAAAAGCATGGTACTTAATGAGTTGGTCTCTTTTTTTACGTTTACTTTAATAAAGCCAATAAGAGTAACATCAGACAACTGAATTCAGATTTTACCTCTTTCGTAAACACAAATTCATCAAGCTAACCACCAATCTAAGAGTACTCTTCAATGTTTGAGTCCAAAGGACAGAACACTGAATGCAAAGAGTCTATTTTACTTACTATAGAGGCCCTGCTATCCCCTTCAAATACAATCAAACCATAAAGTAAAACTAAATAGTTTTATTTAACAATTGACTGTTTAAAAGTAAACTTTAAAAAACCAGTATCACTTGGCTTCTCTAATAGAATAAAACCACCATAGCTATTTCACTCGGAAAAGAGCTCTTCCAAAAGACATGGTAATGTTTTTCTTCAATCTTTGCTTTCCGTCCAGATACATGAAAACTATATATATGCAACAACAATGTACTCTGAACTCACTTCTGTGGTCTCCTGGCAGGGATTCTTCTACCGAGCACAGATGCTGAATGAAAGACAAATGAAGCTCACGCTTCTCTGGCCATTATGGCTGGCAGGTAAGCAGTTGTTTTACGTTGTCTGTGTACACATTCTGACAACAGACCACTGATATCAGTTTGGAAATAAGAGAGTCGAGTTAATGGGTTCTCCTCTTTAAGCCATTTAGCATTTTAGATCTGGCTTGCTTGAATTTCATCAAACAAATTTGTTAGCCTTTAAAAGTGCCACAGGACTCTCTCTCTGTTTCATTTCAGCAAACTACGCTAGCAATAGAAAACAGGTGCTGCAGCTTATACAGTAATGAAGGTTGAGGGTGCACTCGTCTGCATTAATTTAAGAGTCTAACCATGCAGTCCTTATTTCCACCCATGTCCATTTGAAGCCAACTGCTCTCTCACTGTAGCCTACTGAGTCCCATTCAGATGCTAGAGTTTGGGATCCTCCAGTAACCCATGTTCAAAGTTGCATATGAAAAGGGCTCGTGGTCTAACCCAATAACACTTAAAAACACTTAGTTCAATTGTATTTGATTCATTTCAAAGCACAAGAGAGCGAAAGCTCGTGGCGAGGGCCTGCAAGAACACACTACAGCGACATCTTGTTTCCTGCAACACGAATCTCAAAGCACACCTTCAGCCACACCCCATAACATACACAAGCACCACAAATGCTGCCATTTTAAGAAGTTTCTCATTGGTCTGAGATCCTTGTGAACCTAACACACAACCTAGCAGTTTACCGACGACGAATACTCTGACCTCTCAGTTTTCCACAGGCCTCTAAAAGAAATTAAATGAAAAACAAAGTCTCACGGTAATTGTTCATAAATCTGATTCATTGCAAATAAAATGACAATATTTGGATTCTGAGCAACACTGCTCAATGGGATTTTTTGGGCATTATATGCAAATTGCTTAATAAATCATTAGCAGAAAAATGTTCAATCTACACAGCTCATCAAAATATGTGCCTTTAAAAGCTGGGACAGGAAATCTTGTGACCACCTACCAAGACCCTCCTTTACCCCACCAATGCGAAGTGGGAGGGACCCAACAAACTATCTCACTGGGCACTCAAACAGGAAATAAATTTTGGGAGAGAGAAATTAGATGGATGGTTTTAGTGTTTCATCAGAACAAATTAGAAGGGGGAGGACGCAAATACATCAGGACAACAAACCCATGTTGGGAGTGACATCATGAAGTGGGGCTTTCCCCCAAAGCCTTAAAGTTTCATATAAACTACTACAATTAACTCAGAAGTATCTCATCTACACCCCATTACTTCTGCCTGCTAGTATCTAGCTTTACCTAGCATTAGATAGAAGCTAGCAAGAAATTAAATATCCTGGGAGGGAACTGGGGGCTGGAGGGAGAAGAATACATGGTAAGGAGTTCGTGCATTCTAACAGGGCAAATGTTTTCTGTATCATTTTTCCATTTAAAAAATCAACACATTGCAAAATAAAAAAAATCTTTACATTTTTGGTCATCCCGAGGCCAGCAGCTTTGAGGCAGCATACTATTTGGGGCAACGAGGAAGAATCGGAAGAAGCAGTAACACAATTATCGATCAGTTGGAGCCCAGAAGCAAAGTTTCAACAAACTCTTCTAAGGACACTTTCAAGTGAGGAACACCCACTTCTCGGCAGCCACACACAAATTGCAAAACTGATGGCTAAGGAGGGATGTTTTCCTTTCATTACTTCCCCCACTGACAGATTCAAGAGTCGTGCCAGAAAAGGGAATATTTTCTGTCAAAGTGTATTTTCAAAAGGATTCAGGTATATTATTAAACAAGAGAGTTAAGGTATTTCTTCACGAACACAAATCAACAACCAAAGAAAAATGAAAAATAGACACTTAAACCACAGGTTTCCACGAGAAAAGGAAGAAGAACAGAAGGAAAAAACCACCATGCTATGCTGACATTCAATGCATAAACCGCAAGTGCTGTTAAGATCGGACTGGCAGGTAACACAAGAGCAGTTTAACTGTTGGTTGGTGCTTAATAAACACGCAGGTAACAAGCTGCGGGAGACACAGGAGTTATCAATGAACAGCTACTTGGATGTGTCTAAAGCTCTACTTAATGTAATTTAAATACATGCAGTTAACGTTTAGGAAATGGAAAAGACAGTAAATACTACTCAAGACTTTTCCATAGGAAAGGAATTCTTACCAAGATTAAGAGCTCATGTTTCAAGGAGACTAGACATACATGCCACAGACTGCAACGTATTTGGTCGGTGGACGCAATGATAAGGGTTAACTATCTAAGTTCTTTATCGCTGAGGAGTTAGTATTAGGTTAATCCCTAATATTAATCAGGGGGCAAGAGCTTCTTTTAAAAAAAAAAAAAAACCAGCAACTTCTTTAAAGGCACAATCTATCTACAGTTATAGCAATATTTTATGAAATTCTATTGACGCTTTTGTAGAATTTCACACTTCTGTGGAAAATTATATTGTTAAGAATGATCTCATAGACTTTAAGGTCAGAAGAGACCAGTACAATCACCTAGTCTGAGCTCCTGCAAATTTCAGGCCTCAAGACCTCCACCCACCCACTCTACTGACTTACAAGGGATTTTGCACATTACTTATAATATTCAGGTTCTCATTCCAGAGCCATCACCATGGAACGGGAACACTATTTCATGGTACAGCATTAAGTGACTGAGGTAAGAATATTTTATAAAACTTCGGAACAACAGAACAAAAAAAAAAATCACATCTTTTCTGAATATCTTTGTTGAATTCTTCTCAGCCATTTGAGCCTTCTATTTGTCTCCCGTCAGCCCTCTAACTTTGTTTTACCCAAAGGAACAAATGTTTTTTACCCTAGCTTCTCCCAGCAATACTTCTTGTTGTAGAAAAATTCAGCAACAAATCAGTATGAAAACTGGTCAAGTTAGCTCTCAGAAGAAAGACCAAAGTTCAGAAGCCAGTTATTACTGACTTTTTCTTAAAGACAAAGAAGGTTTCGAACATCAAAGAAAAACTTGTCTCAAGGGATCAAGCAGCAAATATCTGCTCCAGCATATTGCAGCTAGTAGATCCACTGCTGCTCCCACTAAAGCTGGTGACAGAATGCCCAGTGAGCCAAATTTCTAACTACTTACATCAGATAGCGAATTTGGACCACTAACCTCAATGGGAACAGGCTTAAAGCCCAGCCTGCACACACTGTCTCTGCCCCAGCCAACAGAAAGGGAGGGGACAGCAACACAAGCCAGCAGCTGTTTTGGAGGAGTAAAAAACACTCCTGTATCCTCTGTTATCAAGCGATTCAAAGTAACTTAATTTAGAAAATACACTAACAAATCATTTCATAATCAGGCCACCAAGCCAGACTTCGACAGCAAGGCACAGCAATTTTCTAAAATACATGCCATAAAGACAGGCGCCGTGTACAAACTAGTTGAGCAGCAATACCCTGAAGGTACTGACTTGGAGAAAGTCTGGAACCTAACCCTTATTTACAGTAAACAGTTTGGATAATAAATGGTAATGACTCACTACTGCAGAGCTTCATTTCTTTATCCATTAAGTCTGAGACAACACCGTACAGCTCATGAAAAGATCACAGAGCATTTAATGGAATATATTTGATTAAAACCATAGTTTTTAATATGTATACAACTTGCCTCAGTAACTGAATTATTAAAAAACAGCCATATTCATTTTGCTCAGTCCCAAAATAGGACATTTTACAACGTAAACACTTGTTTCAAAGAAGTGGGAAGAAGAAAGAGGGCTTCTGAGTGGTCATTTTTCTCACTTTTCTGAACCTAGTAACAGGGATGTCCATCTTCCCAAAGGAGCGGTCACGAGGACTATCAGCCAGGGGAGACCACAATGGAAGTGACTGAGAGCTAGTTTCCAACCTACTTGAATAATGGTTTAACAGAAACAGGATCTAGTAGTGAAAACACTTAATTGTAAACTTCAGTTGCCATCCCAAATTGTGAAGTCAGGGTGGTGGAGCAGGTTCAGATGAGGCTGTGATGGAGCTGAGAGTCAGACTCTCTCAGGTGACCTCTGAGGCGGGTGCTGCATTCATCCCTGTTGCTAAGAAAGGAGAAAACCCCTGCTGAAGCAAGACAATCCTCCTGTGTAATGAAGACTGCTTCTCCTGTGCCAGTCACACCCCCAAACCCCATAACCTGGTCTCCCACACACTGGGTTCCCCCAAACCTACCATGTTTATGTTCTAATCATTAAAGATATGGCTGGAGCCTCCTTGAGGGAAAAAACTTTACTGCTATGCCTGTCCCCCACAAAGGCGAAGGACAGACTGAAGCAATAGCGTCACAACACCAAAGAGGAATCCACTGGGTCAAGGCATGCAGAACTAATCAACTGAACGGTGAAAAAGTAAACATTAAAGGCCTTTGGGATCAGGTAGACGGCTCCCACTGACGCCAGAGGAAGCAGAATCAGGCCTCACATGTCTCCTCAGTGAGGCAGATAGGATGCCAGTTTCACAAAGGGAAACTTTCAAACACGCCACTTGCAAATGATGAGCCTGGGAGCTTAAATTCATAACTTTGCTAAACACTAAAAACCATGGTCCTAAAGACACTAGATTTACAGCTCATTACAACCCTTTAACCCCCGTTTTTGTGCTCCCTCTGCAGGAGCCTTAACAGACACTTCACCTTGAATGATCCCTTAATTTGGCCTACGTTGCACCTCTAGTCTCTGTTCAATTGGGTATTTACTTGTGACACTCTCCTACCTGCCCCAGACTTGAAAAACTCTATGTAACCTCAGAAGCTTGTTTATCTCAACAACAGATGATGATGCAATGAACTATGCCCTCACCCACCCACCCACCCTCTATAACTTTTTTCCAACAAGTTGGCCAGTCCAAGGACTGCTCTCCAAAAGGTTTACCAGGTTACTTTCGGTGATAAATTCTTCTCATCTTATGACTGCTACAGGCAGAGCGCATGGGGACAGTTTCCCTTTATAAAGGAATATTTCATGGAATCCTACAGCTGCAAGAGAGAAAGCCTGTGCACCCCAATAGAGACAACTGGCTTTTTCTATTATAAACTTCCAGGAGCAGAGTTGACTGCCAGGGTCATCATGTTTAGCATATGACAAAATTAAAAGAAGTGGAGGGAGAAGGGGACAATTTTTAAGAAGCTTTACCAAACACAAGTTTTACAGCTCTAGGAGCCTGGTTTCTATAATTTAGAAACAGATTCTCTTGGAAGAATATGCATGGCCTATGCGTGTGCAGTTTGAATTATTTTACTGCAACAAGCAGCATCCTGTTTATGGAGCAAAAATTAAATCCTCAAGAGCCTCACACTGCTTTTTTGCTCATGCAACAACTGTGCATGTATTCACCCTTCAAACTGTCTTCAGATTAAATAGTATGTTATTTTCAATCCATACTAAAATGCTTTGCAAATATAGGCGCCTGGTCTCACTGTTAAAGCAGGGAAATGAGAGTCAAGACTCTGAATAAGTGAAAACTCTTTGGTCCAAGAACCTCATCTTCCTACAGATCTGTAACACGCCTCACACACTACTGTATAAATAATAAAAGTAAGAAGTAATATCCTCAAGTTCCATCCTGGGCTCTGCCACAGTCTGACTCCTTGGGCACTGCTCCCATTTCTCTATCTGTAAACCAGAAAGAATATGTCCGTATCTCACAAGGGTGATGTGAAGATTAATTCTTGAAGCTCATAAAGGCACATGCAACCCAAGAACAAAAGGTGCTAAAGAAAGCCACAGGAGCCGCACTATCCATTTTTTGGTAAACAGTACTGACTTGTAAAGACCTTTAAGGTCACTGGATTAAAGTTATGTAAGTATTAATATGAATGTCATGCACTGGAGAGAGAAATCTTCAAAGGCCAGCGGGAGCTGCTTGCTGACTATATCTCAACTCCTAGATAAAGGAGAGTAGTAACCCTTTCCAAGATCTGTAGTTAACAAATAAATTAATTCATTTTTTAAAAGAGTGCATGTGCGGGAGGAGGGGGGACGTGTTGATTTTCCAGCAGTCAGAGGTATTTCCTGCTTTGTATTCTTCATTATGGCATGTGTTTGTGAAGAGTCCATCACTGCAGGATCTGGACTCAATCACCCTCCCAATATTCAAGTTCCAGAGGGGGAGCCGTGTTAGTCTATTGCAGAAAAATAAGAGTCTTGGGGCACTTCTAAAGACTAACAGATTTATTTATCGCATGAGCTTTCGTGGGAGAAAATCCCACTTTGTCAGACGCTCTGAAGGTGGGAAATTTACAGGATGGGAGGAAATAAATGCAGGGGAGTGTATGATACAGGATCGGGTCTGTTTGTTTCTCCTCCCAATATTGCTTCTCTTCAGGGGGAAACCTGCTGAATATAGTGACAGTCACTAAATGAACAACTGCAGCATTTACTTCTCTGGGCGCAAATATTTACTAGCGGGTCCTTTCATCTGTAAAAACAAACAGACATCCTGCACAAAGAGAAAACTCCAGCTACAGCCGTTTCCTTACGCCGGCTTCTCCCACAAACCTGCCGCAGAGAAGGTCGGGGAGAAGATAAGACAGGTGAGGCGAGACCCGGCCCTTCCCCGCGGACCCGCCCCGCGGTCTCCCCGAGCAACTTCTCCCCGCTCCCTTCGCCGGACAGCCTGAGCCCGGCCTGCGGGGTCTGTCCCTGGGCCCATGGCCCGGCCTGCGGGGGCTGTCTCTGGGCCCATGGCCCGGCGGGGCGGTGCGGGACCCTGGGAAGCGCTGCCCGGGGTTGCAATGACCCCGACCGGCGGGACGAGGCCGCAGAGGCTTGTGCACGTTTGAACCCAGGGCGGCATCGCTCGTCCGGCAGATCCCGGGGCCCGCACCCGCCTCCCTCCCTCCCGCAGCGCCCGGCCCGG
>ML685800.1:390141-419265 GCA_007922175.1 Pelusios castaneus
CGGCCCGGGGCCCGCACCCGCCTCCCTCCCGCAGCGCCCGGCCCGGGCCGGGTCCCGAGATCAGGCAGAGCCGGGCCGATAAACCCGCCCGCGGGGCCCGTGTCGGGGTGTCCCGGGCGGGGCCGGGCCGGGCTGCGTGGCAGGGCCGGTACTTACTCTCCCCGCGGCTCCGGCCGCAGCAGGTCCCCAGCAGCGCAGCCACCGCGAGCGCCGCCGCCAGCCCCATCGCGCCGGGCTCCCCGGTCACAGCCCGCCCCGCACCGCCCCGCACCGCCGCCGCCTGCCGGTAAACAAGGCGGGCCCGGCCGCGAGCCGGAGCCGGAGCCAGAGCCGGGAGCCGGGCGGCCGCAAGAGCCGGCGCGGAGTGGAGCCGGCGGGACGGGACGGGACGGGGCGGGGCGGTGCGGGAGGCGGAGGGCGGAGGGGAGGCGCCAGCACCTGCCGCCCCGCCCGGCCCACGGGCCGAGCCCTGTCCCCGCTCAGCCCCGCACCGCACCCGGCCACACACCCCTGTCCCCGGCCAGCCCCGCACCCCTTGTCCTCCCGCCGGCCCCCCTGTCCCCGCCCAGCCCCGCACCGCACCCGGCCACCCCCTGTCCCCGACCAGCCCCGCACCGCACCCGGCCACCCCCTGTCCCCGCCCAGCCCCACACCGCACCCCCCTGTCCCCTTGCCGGCCCCGCACCGCACCCGGCCACCCCCTGTCCCCACCCAGCCCCGCACCGCACCCGGCCACCCTCTGTCCCCGCCCAGCCCCGCACCGCATCCCCTGTCCCCCCGCCGGCCCTGCACCGCACCCGGCCAGCCCCGTACCACACCCCCCTGTCCCCCCGCCCAGCCCCACACCGCACCCGGCCACACACCCCTGTCCCCAGCCAGCCCCGCACCCCCTGTCCCCCCACCGGCCCCGCACCGCACCCGGCCACACACCCCTGTCCCCGGCCAGCCCCAGACCCGCCTGTCCCCCCGCCGGCCCCGCACCGCACACCCTGTCCCCCGGCCAGCCCTGCACCGCACCCGGCTGCACCCCTCTGTCCCCCGGCCAGCCCCACACCGCACCCCCCCTGTCCCCCTGGCCAGCCCCGCCCCACACCTGGCCTCACCCCCTGTCCCCCGGCCAGTCCCGCACCGCCTGTCCCCGGCCAGCCCCTCACCACACAATGACCGGCCACACCCAGCTCTCTCATGGCCCCTGCTCCGGCCACGACCCTGGCCTGTCACATGCTGGTCCCACCCGACCACCCGAAACAGCGGGGTGGAAACACCCGCCCGGGCCAGGGCGCTGGCAGTGCCGATAGAGACAAGGACCCTCCGGTCACTAGTGCCGGGGAGCTGGGGCAGTCCAGGGCGGCCAAACAAGGAGTCCTGGGGCACTTTCAAAGACCAACACCTTTATTTATTGCAGGAGCCTTCCTGGGAGAAACCCCCACTCCGTCAGATGCTTCCCAGATTTTGGTGGGATTTTCTCCCAGGAAAGCTCAGGCCATAAATAAATGTGTGAGTCTTTAAAAGTGCCCCAGCCCTGCCAGTTTGTTGGCTGACCCAGACTGACCCGGCTCCCCTTGGGAAGGAGTTAGGGCTCTTTCAGAGACTAACGTGTATTTATGGCAATGAGGGTCCATGGGAGAAACCCCACTTTCTCAGAGGGATTTCTCCCACAAAAGCTCGTGCATGCAATAAGTTCCCCCTCTTCAAAGGATCCGACGAAGTGGGATTTTCTCCCACGAAAGCGCGTTCGACAAATAAATGTGTTAGTCTTTACAAGTGGCTGAGGACTCCTTGTTAGTGCCAACCAGCCATTGCTAACCACACCTCGGACCAGAAATTGGCGTGGAAAGGAGACACACGTTTTGCTTGGAGTTCCCCACTCCCTCATCAGGTTTGCAGTTGTGAAGTTGGTTGTTTTTATAAGAGGAAGGGCTTCTGCAGCAGGGTGACCTTTTTGCAGAATAGAGCAAAGCTGTAGAAAGCCAGGATTTGTGACCTTTCCAAGATCAAGCAGTCTGGAGAGCTACCCTGATTTTCCTTTGAGTATAAATATGCCATTGCTGTAAGTCTCTCTGTGGAAATTAATTTAGTTAAGTGAAATGGCAAGTTCCTTTTCATAATCTTTAGTGATTTAAAATTTTTTTTTCATATAACGGCTCAGATGTGACAACAATTGAATATCAGATTTTTTTACCTTGTATTTGAATTAAAATCTCTTAATTTCAAGGCCATGGTAAAAAGATATATATAAATATCTTTACCCAAGATGCTACTAGTAATAATACATATTTTTAAATCCAGTTTGTTGGTCAACATTTATGTTCTTGTTTACAAAAAACCTAACAAACCAGATCAGTGTCACTTTACTCTACAAATTCCAAAGGGGTAGCCTTGTTAGTCTATTGTAGAAAGACAACAGAGTCTTGTGGCACTTTTAAAGACTAACAGATTTATTAATCGCATGAGCTTTCGTGGGAGAAAATCCCACTTCGTCAGATGCTTTGAAGATAGGAAAGTTACAGAGTGGGAGGAAATTAAATGCAGGGGAGTGTATGACATAGCATCAGGTCAGGCTGTAACAGCAAATCAAAGTAGGTGTTAGGATTCAGAACATTGGGGAACAGCACATAGAGGAGGGGGAGGTCAAATCACTTGATGTAATGCGAGAAAAATCCATAGTCCCTGTTTAACCCCAAGACAACTGAGTAAAATTTGCATATAAGTTCGAGTTCTGCAGACTCTCTTTGAAGCTGTGATTTGTTATTCATCTGTTTCAACACAGCTATTAACAAGTCGTCAAGGGAGTGAGCAGGGAGATTGAAGTGTTCCCCTACAGGTTTTGCAGTGTTGCAATTTCTGATGTCAGATTTGTGTCCATTGATTCTGTGGCGCAGAGACTGTCCTGTCTGTCCAATATATAAGGCAGAGGGGCATTTCCGGCACATGATGGCATAAATCACATTGGTGGATGAGCAGGTGAACGAACCCTTGATGGAGTAGGTGGCATGATTAGGCCCTGTGATGGTGTCATCAGTGTAGATATGAGGGCAAAGTTGGCAGCGTGGTCTGCTGCAGGGCTGTGTTCCTGCTTTAGTGTTTCTGCTCTGTGATCTGTAGTTGCTGGTAAGTATCCTTTTAAGATTAGGGGGCTATCTGAAAGCAAGGAGAGGTCTGTCTCCCAAGGCTTGAGAGAGTGAGGGATCATCTTGTAAAATAGGCTGTAGATTTTTGATGATGTGTTGAAGAGGTCTGGCTTGGGGGTTGTAGGTGGTGACCAGTGGCCTTCTGTTGTTATTTTTCATGGGCTTCTCCTGCATTACATCAAGTGAATTGACCTCCCCCTCCTCTATGTGCTGTTCCCCAGTGTTTTGAATCCTAACACCTATTTTGATTTGCTGTTACAGCCTGACCTGATGCTATGTCATACACTCCCCTGCATTTAATTTCCTCCCACTCTGTAACTTTCCTATCTTCAAAGCGTCTGATGAAGTGGGATTTTCTCCCACGAAAGCTCATGCGATAAATAAATCTGTTAGTCTTTAAAAGTGCCACAAGACTCTGTTGACTTTACTCTACAGTTAGATTTACTATATGGTTAACTTACTCAGGTACTAGGTGTAGTTCTACTGAGTATGTAAGTCTTTGCAAGTTCAGGGTCTTAGACTGCGATATTTGGCTTTCAGACACTGGTGTTGATTTGTTTTATTGTTTTGTCCAAGCTTGCATTTTAAGAACTAGCTTTGAATTCTTAAAGTGAGACGTGCATGCCGTATATGTAAGGCTTCCTGAAATAGGCATTTGCTTTCATGGGTGGTTGTCTAGCCAAGTCAGTTCTGCTCCTAGCCCTAAAACCCACATGGAAAAGAAGGTTCTTTTAAAAATCTCACTTTTACTCGCATGCTTTCATTCATTCCCAACTAAACTGCGGGGGGAGAAAAGCATTATGCAGTCAGTTCTGCTAGAGATCAGATCTGTGATGTACAGAGGTATGCGGCCTTATCCATTGGCCTACGGACCCGATCAAGATCTATGTGCCGAAGATCTGGTCATCTTCTTATTCCAGTGGGATATAGACCTTGATGCATTTCTTCCATTCTTTCCATGTTTGTTTGTCCTTGAGTTCATGCATCACAGTTCCTGACAAGCAAGGGAGTTACTTCCAAGAATTTTGTCGGCTATTTGCACAGTCCCACTTCCACAAGATATCATGATTGTGAGTTATATAAACGCTCTGAATACAGATAGTTTATAATTCTACCATGCTTTATGAACAAACAGTTGTTTCTCCCAAAATCTTTGCTGCTGCTTCTTCAGTACCACACTGGCCCCCAGACTCCTTACTTAAGTTTTGTTTTTATTGATAGGTGACCTGGGCCATAGGCAACTGAAGGACTGCAGAGCATTTACCAGGGATCTACAGACAGCTGGCTGGGGACTCGCTGTTGGTTCTCCTCTTTTTATCCACCTGTTGAATTGTATTAGAAGGGCTAAACTTATATGAAATAATTTCCCACTGTGACTTTTCCATATTAACTCTTGCTGCAGTTGCCACAGGGCTATTACACATTCATGAATGGGAGAAAAAATGGTCCACATGCTTCCAAATCACAGAACTAGTCCATGGGACTATTAAGCTGTGGTTCCTGTGAAAAAGTTTGAGGTTCCCAAGCTTGGTGATAAGAGCACAAGGCTGGGCCCAAATTCTGCTCTCTTTTACTCCCATGGCAATGAGGTGTAGCAGAGCTGGTACGTACCGAACAGGCTTCACCTTAGCCACATGTTTAGAAAGTCAAACGGTGCTGTTTAAATGGCAAGAATCAGACGCACTTTCTCAGCTGGATGACTGTTCTTCCAGCCCACTCACGTGTCAGAATTGGCCTGCTGGGAACACACTCTCCTCCACACACCTGATCTCGCTTTTTGTTCATTTTATCCACTGAAACATTCGCCTTATCTATAAGAAGTCAATTAAGGATAAATGTTTTCCTTTGAGCTGAAGACAGACAATCTCTGCCCTGGATAAAGTTCCAGGATGGTTATTCAGCCCCTTGACAGAGTGGGGGGCCTCAGCTGTGACTGCCTGAGAGAGTCTATTGTAAATATCAGGTTTCCCTTAAAGGTCATGTGTCTACACTGCAGTGTAGGCTGGGGTTCAAACTCAGGTTCAACCCTAATCCCGCTTCTGTCTAGAAGCAAATAGCACTAACCCAGGCAGGGCTCAGACCCAGAGTGCCAAGAACCGATGGAGGTCCGAGCCTGAGTCAAACTGGCATCCAGGGTTCAAGCCCTTTTGCTTTGCACGGTAGATACATTCCCCACTTGATTTGGGCTGGTGCAGTCTGTCAAAAGTATTTCACAAGCCCAGTGTTTTTGGTCTTCTGCACCCTCATGTTTTCCCACACTGCACCGTGAACAAAAGGCTAGGGCAGCCACGTTTTGGAAGGGCATGAGGAAGTCTGGGATGAGTATGTGGGTTCAGGCCTATAATGCAGGGTTGCAGTTGAGTGTAGATGCTCAAGCCCTGGGTGAACAAGCCCAGGGTCCGCTCACTTGAGTTCTGATAACCCTGGTTTTACATTGCAGTGTAGACAAACCCTGCCTGTCTATTCCTTCACCTTCAAATAGACTTGCATCCTCTGTTGGTTATCCCAGCTTCCTCTCTCTGTTTCTGTTCTTTAAAAAAAAAAAAAAATTAAAATCTTTTAATGACTATAGAAATATAGACAACAGAGTCCTGTGGCACTTTTAAAGACTAACAGATTTATTTATCGCATGAGCTTTCGTGGGAGAAAATCCCACTTCGTCAGATGCTTTGAAGAAATTTATATATATATATATATAGAGTGACATTTACAGGAGAATAATCACTCTGTACGAGAGACTTGGAACAAGTCCTGGTTCCCAATACTTAGCATATTGGGTGGGGGAGGTTTGTTTTGGGGTTTTTTAAAATCACATCAAGGTTTTCTGAAGGGTCGTGATCTTTCCAAAGCTCTGAGCACCTGCTCTCTGGGAGAAAAGTCTAAATCCTTTAAAGGGTCTCAAGTTGGACTCCCAAAAAAATCACAAGTCCAATATCTTCGCTCATATTTTAAACAAGCTTCTTTGTCTGTGTTACAAACAATTACCAAGATGATTAAAACTGAAGGAATGTTCAAAGACTCCCTTTACCTTCACCATTCTGCTACTTATTTGTATTCTGCAATGCCCTCCACGTGGACAATGAAAATGCAGCAGTGGAGATCACCACATCTTCAATTGCCTTACAATGCAAACAACCTCTAAACCCAGCACAAATAGGGCATTCCAAAGCAGAGACTCTTGCTAGTGATGGGCTCGTGGGAGAGATTCCATACTTGAAGTGCTTGGAGGCTTCAAGGAATAAAAGCAAACACATGAATCGAAATACCTGAAACCCTGATTATCGTAAAGTGTATTTGCACAAACAGTAACATGCCCTGTTCTGACTCCGAATGTGAATGAGTCTGTCGCTCACTGTCTGCTCACAGAAAGGATGTAAAACCAAACATCAGAAAGCTGTGGTGGATGTGGGATTTATAACCCGTAGCTGCAGCACAGCCTCCATTTGCTTTACTCCCTTTTACTCCAGCTGCCGTTCTGGCCCAAATCAAGTGACAAACAGGTTTGCAACTTCCCACAGAAGGATTAAAGTTACAGATTTATCTTTCACCCAGATACTATTTTCAGTTTCTAATTTCAGATTAGAACATCGGCATGCTATCACACCCACATCTCTCCCTTTCAGTCACTTTTAGGTTGTTAATGCTACAGTGCGCTGGCTACAAAGATCAGATAAACTGAGAGCAGATGTGCGGGCTCTGAGGCACAGAGCCAATACCTTTCTGTTTACGCAGTTTTTCCCTGGTGCTCCATGAGTAGCTGGACTGGATGACTTGTAAGTCTTTTCCAGGTTTAATTTCTATGGATTTCAAGATACATTGTCAAAATCATTGCGCTGATACGTTAAAAGTGCTATTCTGCTGCCTTTTTTATATCCCCACTGAAGCCCCCTCCCCTCTGGCCCCGCTCCCAATTAATGAGCTCCTTAGCAAGTTATAAAATTATGTCAAACAATGATAATTTATGAGTCTGCAAACTATTCATGACACTGAAAATATTTCAGGAATCCTTTCCAAAACAACCCTCCCACCTCATTCTGCCTCAAAAATGGTAAATGTAGAGACCCTTGGCATAGGGAAGATATATTCTTATCTGAACCAGTAACTATGCCCCCAAAGCAACCAGCTTTTTCTTTGTTGCTTGCTTCCCTAGATGATTAATTTATCTTCTAGCAATGCCAGGGAGAACTTTGAATAGTCACATTCTCCTTTCTTGTATTTAACATTACCCTTCTTGATGTAAGGCAATGTGATCCAAGTATAATGCTGTGAAAGGAAATGTGTGCATTTGTAAAACACTGAAGAGAACTAACCCATCTGGGAAAGCAGCAAGTCTCAGTCGTCCCAATGAATAGTTTACATTCCCCATGATGAGCGCAGTGGTGGTGACCTTTTGTAATGTCTCTAGAAAGTTAGTTGCAGCTTTATGGTAGCTGTGTTGGTTCCATGATATGGGAGAGACAGAGTAGGTGAAGCAATATCTTTTATTGGGATCTTACATCCATAACTCTGCTAAACACCAAATTCCATGAATTTACTAGAGACTCTGCTTTTAGGGTTTGTTACAACAGCTTGTAACGTACCAGACTGCTTGGTACCCTAATTGCCCACTTCAAATCCTTTCCGCATAACAATCTAACCCCCAATTGCCCACTTCATTCCAGATGACTGCCTTCTGCTTCACAAAGGCTCTAAAGTTACCTAGGCCAGCACCCCTGGTGCAGGCTGGTACTCTGCTCCTTGTGTTGGTGGTACACATCCTCACTAGGAGTGCTTACATCAATTGTACGGCTCTCTGGGAGAGCCTCTGAAAGCCGGTAACAGTCGCCATAAGCAATGCAGAATTGTGTTGAGTTAATTGCCCCACCCTTGACTCTACACCCCCTGTAGTGGTTATTAATTGCCATCTACTCTGTCTACACTACCGTCTGGGTTGGCAAAACGTGTGTGGCTCAGGAGGTGAAATATTCACCCCCCTGAGCATATGGGGGCAGAATTTCTCTCAGCAGAGAGCATGTTCCCAAGCTGCAGCACTGCACATGTGGACTTGAGCGAAGTCGCTGCGGGGGGCACTTCCATGTGGAGGAGTGACAGTTCAGTGAAGACACATCCATAGCTGGGTCGCAGTCAGCTGCCTCACATTGACTAGTCTGCGTAGCACCAACCAGACCTCAGAAACTCTGCTTCCTTCCCCACACCGCAAGACGTTTGTACCTTCCACTGACAGAAGTCAAACATGGCTTCACCCACCTGGTCTCTGTAGCGTGGTTAGTCTCAGGTTCTACAAACGGGGTATTTGTGCTGGCAGTTCCTTCTCGTGGATTGCAGAATGGGGCAGGAGAGGAGCAGGGCCCCTAGCCCCCACAACCCTATCTCTGGATGCTGCCTCAGTTAAGAGCCTGAACACAGATCCCACTTCGTCGGACGCTTTGACGAAGGGGAACTTGCAGGTTGGAAGCACCATGCTGTTTCTCTCGATAGTGAATTCAGTCACGGCACTTAGCACAGAGGAGGCTCTCATTCTTTTTGGCATCACTGAAGAATGAGATGCACCACGTTCTCCTGCTACTAGCCAGCCAGGGCCACAGCACAGCAGGCTGGGGCCGTTCATTGCTTTTGGCAGCTTTGATCTGCCACAGACTGAAAGGACACAAGCTGGGGAGAAGGGGGGTAACACACCCTTTTCCCTGCACTCTTCAGAGCGGCTATGCACAAGGGACCTTCCCAGCAGCTTAGAGGAACAGAGAGAGGCTGGCAGTCGCTCAGGCTCCATGCATCTTCCTCTCTGGCTGCCAGCCTGGGGAGTTCAGACCCAGACCCCACCATGGCTGCCCCTGAGCACCAGCTGGCTACAAACCAGCTTTTCCCCAGCAGCCCACACAGCGGCCCCTGAATTGGTTGGAATGGCAGCTGCTGGGAGAATCCCATCACAGATGCAAAAGCATGAATGTCCACAGGGGCCTCCCTGAACAGATTGAGATGTCAGTTTCCTCCCCACCCCACTTCTCTGAGACCACAGACGACACCCCCCAAACAGCAGCAGTGACCCCATTTCTTCTCCCCTGCCCCCCAACATGACAGCGAACAAGCCCAGTGCACTAAAGTCACGTCATGTCAGAGCGGCTCCAGCCCTTCTTGTAGGGTCAGATGTAAAAGTCCCCAGACAGCAATTTGGAGCACGGCCATGGGGGAAGCTGAGCTGTTGGACACCGAGCCAGGACAGAGACTTGCACAAATCCAGTTGCTAGGTATTCTTTACATGCTCCACAGCCATAGCAGCACTGTCCCATCTGGCTCCCACATGGAGAAGGCCATGCCACATGCAAATTGCAGCAACTGCGCTCTGGGCTCACGCAGGCCTTTACATTCTCCAGGAAGCAGCAGCCTGCAGGACCAGTCTTCTCACCTGTGGGTGGTGCCAGGCGGGAGGAGGGAACAGATGGACTTTCTTTCACTGTGCACTGGGTGCGGGTTTCCTGACGCACTGCAGCAAGTTACTATTTGCCATTCTCTGGCCCCCCTGCAGACCTGGGAAGGGAGCAGGATGCTCTGATAGCCCCAGGCCCTTGCCTAGCCCCAGAGTTCCTCTGTGCAGGTTTCAGGGGGTCACCGTATGGCCTAGAAACACGTCTGTTAGCTGCTGCAATCCCTCTGCCCTCTTTTACGGAGCTGTGCAACGGTCTTCCAGGGTACACAGCCCAGGTCCTTCACTACTAGAATGGTGACAAGTGAGGGTGTTTCCCTTTCCCTTGGCTGCACTGAAAGTCGTATAAAGGCCAGAATGGTCTCCAGGGATACCATAAACCCAAGATGTTTCAGATTATATGCCTTCAAGTGTGACGTACCTGGCACGGCTCCATGACCTGAAGAGAAACTTCAACGCATATTAGGTCACAACACACGCGGGGGCCAGCCCCCATAAGTACTTTTTCCATCCTGGGAACACTTTTCTACTGCAGATGGCAAGTGCTGAGGACTCTTTCTGGAGAGGTCTGGAGCTGCCTAACAGACTTCCTGTTCTTGGTGACACTGGAAACCTGGGATCATGCTGGTCGTCCTCCCAACGGCCTCCATCTGAAACCATGGAACTGCTTCCAAAAAAGTCTCAGCTGTCCAAGATTGATGCCATCAGAACAGGGAATTCTTCTCAAAATGCTCCCAGGCAACAAGAGCCTTACCGAACGGATTCACCTAGACAGCAGCAGACCGACTGGGTAGAGGATTTAACAGACAGCCCCCGCCGCAGTGCGACTTTGTACACCGACGCTTTCTTAGTGGATCAGGCCTGTTCCTTCAGGGCATTCAGTGCCAGAAGAACTATTTGAATCGCTTTTTTTAATTTACACTTTATGCCTGTTACATGCAGTGGCTCTACGAGAGACTGAACTGGATTCTGTTTCTCCTTGTGCACCAGCAACACAATTGTTCACTAAGTTCTATGTACAAGGCTGTTCATTCACACTAATGCAAACACACTGAACGTAGCAACTTTGCAGTGTGTCCCCAGAGTTTCATTTGTCAAATCCCTCTGTGGAATAAACTACCTCCTTTCTGACCCTCGGAGGCATGAGGGTTGTTGCCCAGAAAAACAGTCTGTGCTCATAAACTGGAACAAAGACAGCACCACAGACGGAGTACCATGATGGCAGCTGGACAGGGTGGAAGTGAACATTAACTATGGGCCCAGCTACTGCAGAGTCTTCAGTGCTACTCACTCGACACTCAGAAAAGCCAGAGACAAGAGGGAGGTGCGCTGCTGGCAGATGGCAGAGAGGGAGGGAAACTCGCCCCCATTCTAAAGCTATCTGGAGGGAACGGCCACAGCTTTTTTAATTTACCCATCCTTCATAGGGAACATATTTTGGCCAGGCTGAGCAGCCCAGGAAGGAGAGATGTGACTTCAGAGGCAAAACAGCAGCCTTGGTGAGACGCTGCAAAATCTTCACTTTTTGATTCAACAGACCTGACTGCAGCCCCAAGTGCTGGGGGAGCTCCATTGCATCACCATGGAACCAACCCAGCTCAGGTCAGAGAGAGAGACTGAGGGTCCAGACCAAAACATTCTCCTCAACAGCACTGTCCCAGGACCAGCCAAGGGAATGATCCCAGTGCGAGGCGCAACAGGAACAAAAGGGGAGCTGCATTACAGGATGCAGCTCGGTGCCTAGATAACAGTGACAGGTGCATTAGAAATGCTACTAAATTGTGAGTAAGGGACGTTCTCCCAGTAATTGATAGTTGTGTTTTATACACGATTAATCGATTCCAGGGCCGGAAGGGACCATTTTGATCGTCTTGTCTGACTTCCAGCATGACCACAGGACATAGAATGTCCCCCAAATAATTCCTAAAGCAGATCTTTTAGAAAAAAGACCCAATCTCAGTTCAAAAATGTTCAGTGACGGAGAATCTACCATGACCCAGATTGGGGTCTGCAGCTGCAAGACATTCTGCTGCTGGAAAAAAGACGCACAATGGGAAATTCCAGTTCCCTACATGGAGTATTTAAACACCTCTATGATTAGTGTTGTATAAAAGTCCAGACAGTTCATTATGGAGGGGATGGAAGTAAAAGTGCCACATGGTTCCCAAGATGCAGGAAAAGCCTAAGAGCATTTAGGGAAGCCGGGCAAGCTTTGTCATAGGAAAAACCCCTTCCTCCAACCATGAGTGAAGTGTCTGGTTCATCCATGAATCCAATCAAATCCCCTTAAGCCATCACAGAGATTAAGCTAACCATCACAATTCACGGGGGGAGGCAGGCAGAGCCACTCACCCCTCTGTGAAGAATGAGGAAAGTGGGGAAGGGAAGTTCAGGGATTCCCCAAACCCACAGTGCTGGGAGTGCCTGTCCGCCACTCTTCCCACAGGGCCATACCACTCCAGGGCTGGGAACTGGCCCCAGGTCACTAGACACGGCAGTGCAGGAGAGCCCTCTGGAAACATCCCTGCACCACCCAGGAAAAGGTGGCCTTCTTCGGAGCCAGCATAGGCTGTTCAAGCTGGTGTCTATGGCAGATTATCTTTGCGATTTACCCTGACAAGTTCATTAGTTCTCACCATGCAGCATGTGACCTGCTCGCTCTTCGGAGAAGCAGCAACACTGTGGTGGGAGCCGGCAGGAGTTGACTGGAGTCCGGATGTCGCTGGCAGGATGTCACTGTACAGGGTGCAGAATAGCCTTCTTAGTCAGGAGGCCAGTAGCTGAGCTTGCATGAGAACTGACCATGGGAAATCTGTCCCATCCTGTTCCAAGACCCACAGAGCTAGTGCCAAGTCCCCTAATGCAACAGATTTCACGTCATGGGCTAAGAGAGTTCCTTTTTCATCTTTCCTTCCGTTCGCACCCATTCCGATAACTGACTACTCAGCCACACTGCTATTGGAGGGAGAAAGATCAGAAGCTGAAGATCCTGTCGCCCCAGTGTTTTACTGTTAACACAGGAAATGCTGCCAAATCCGTTTGGACAATCCCATTGTTGAATTACCAAACACAGCCTTCGCGTAAGGTGAACATGACAGAGAGCACCACTCCTTGAACGGAATCAAGGAAGCTGGAGATGGAAGAGATCAAGGTCACATCTAGTCCATTCCCTGCTGTAGGACTGGCTCCTCTTGCATCTTTACTAGTGCTCTGCTCAGCCTTGTTTTAAAACGTCACAAATGACAGGGCAATATTCAGTCTCAGTTCCACTGAATTGTTCCTACGCATGCACCTTCCTTTCTCCCAAGAGCTACAATTCCTTTTATTGAGAGCGAGCAAACATTTAAATCCATGAGAGTAGATGGGTGACACAGCAAACTGAAATGTAACACAAACAGCAAAGTCTGACCATGTAGGGAGCTTCTTGGTAGGATTCCTTCATCTCCAGAGGTTTCTTCCACAGCTAAGCATGCACAGACAGCAGCCTTAGCAAATCCTATACCCCAGACCCATCTCATCCCCCTCTATCTTCCTGCTGCTATTACTGTTCCCACCGCTTTCCTCTGTCTGCCAGCATCGCTGTCTCACCACCTTTCCATAGAGGTCTCAAAGCAAACAATCCAGCCAGCACACATTTTTCTCCCACGAAAGCTCATGCGATAAATAAATCTGTTAGTCTTTAAAAGTGCCACAGGACTCTGTTGTCTTTCTACAATAGACTAACACGGCCACCCCTTTGGAATTTGACTACATGAATGCCAAAGAAGTAATACTGTTATTTATTATCTGGACTGCAATACCTTTCACAAAATGCTGCGTCTTTTCCAAACACAGAAGAGCTCTCAGTCTCTGCCCCCAAATGCTCACACTCACAGATAAAAGGTGGGAGGAAGGTTACATAAAGCAAACAAAATGGCCAGGATGAGCTCTGATGGAACACGGCTAGTGTCGCCAATGTTTTCTAAATGTTCGCTCCACATATATGCCCAGCTGCCTTTACCAATCTCTTATTAACTAATCTACTAGTTTGTGCTGCCAGAGAGGGAAAAAGCGCCTCAACACCAGTCTCCCTTAGGCATGTGCTGGAAAGTGGAGTTTCTACAGTCTGAACCTTCTCTAGTCCTGTCCTTGATCCGACTCAGGTTAAAGCCAAACCAGTGGGATAAACACAAAATGACACGTCCAGGGTGAAAAAACAAAACAGCATCAAAAAGCATAAAGCATTCTAAACAAAGGGAAAATGCTACAGCCACAAGGGCCCCGTCCATATGTTTTTTCCTTTGTTTTTCTAAGTTCTCCAGCTTTTCCAGGCATGGTTGTAAGCAGAGATTGCTGTGTTTAGCCCTAGACTTGAGTGGTACAGAGCTCGTGCGTTAAATAAATGCGGTAGTCTTTAAAAGTGTCACAGGACTCCTTGTTTGTTTGAACAGAGGGAGAAGGATCCATCTTTGACTCAGAGTTCGATGGATTCCACTTGCAAATCTAGCCCTGGTTTATCCAGGTGTCTAAAGTAGCAACTATCACTTTTCCCTGTGCCCCAACTTCAACAGCAAACACAATGGCAGCAGCTTAACGAGGGAACCGGTTCCCGTTACACCCTTGTAAATGCTTTCCATTTCTTCAAGGCACTTTGTAACTCAGATTCCACAGCAGAATCCTTCACCATCGCATTGAACAGGAAATGGCCATGTAAAGCCAGCTTAACTGTGTCCTATACATGACCAACACAGAGAAATATTTGCCAAACCAGCATCAGAGACAAACCACAATGTATCAGATTTCCTCCACATGCAACACAAGCAGAGTTTGGCCAATTAGGCAGCTCAATCCTCTTCCGAAAGGGAATTGAATGCTAATGTGGATGAGACAGCAATCCTTGCACTACCTTGGTGTGCTGCGCACCAGGCCCTTACATTTAGAAACCTCGTTTGTACAACGGGAAATCAATACAGCAGCAGTCAACGCGCCAGAAGGCAGTGTGCTATGAACGCACCTAACCTACCTCCCAAAACATGCTCTCCATGACCCAGGACACACAAGGGCACGTGCCTGCAGGGGATCTTTGTTACGCCTTGTCTAAGCACAAAACTTCTACCAACTTAGCTGAATTAGTTTAAATTGATGGAGCTAAATCAGTACAAGCTCTCACACACATCTTATGTGCACATTCTTAAATCCAGCAGGGAACCACACAGGTCCACTCCTTACAGATTTAAGTTAAATAAATACAAGACAATCGATAGCTGATTTAAGTGCCCACAAAGAGACGGCTCTGATTCAGCCACATCAGTTTCTAAACCGAGTCTGCTCAATTGGTAGCTCCTGTTAACAGCCGTAACATGGTAGCAGACCAGGCGAGTAAGTGTGGGCAGGTCGTCAAGTGAGCTGCAGAGCTCAAGACTCAGGCCAGGTCTACACTGGTGGCAAAATTCAGTGGCAGAGCAGTTTGGGTAACTCCCCTTCAGCTCTGTGTCTTCCCTGCACTGCACCAACGTGAAGTGTGTTCCCATTGATGCAGCGTGACTCGACTTGAGAGGGTGGTTTTATTACGTTGGTTTCTAGATTAATTTAGCGGGTCTTAACTGACCGCTAAGTCGATCTGGAAAGATCGATCCGACAGTGGGGGATTGCAGGCTGTCAGTGATTGACAGCATGGGGAAAATATCCTTATGATCCATGGCTCAGGGGAACTTTGATTTTGCATCACCACACCCTGACATAAAGGACCACTTCCACCTCCATGCGCAAACACACAAAGTTCCAGAGCATACAATGTGACAGAGGATCCTAGACACTGCCAAAGATGAGAGGCAAGTAAAGAAACACCACACCGTTCAGATGATGATGCAAGAGGGGAGATCTGTAGCAAAGGGGTGAGAAATGGCAACTACAGACTCAGACTTAGAGGGTAAGGACAGAGTGAAAGAAGCTGGTGTCTTTGGCTTGCTAATTTTTAGCTGCTTTCCCTGCCTTAAGATGCCCCTGTTGAATCTGGAGCTGTGTGTCACTGGAACTGATTTTTTGGCAGGGGCCGTGGTTGACATGGGTGGGCCCAAGTCTCATGTCACAAGAAAACAGACTGATAAAAACACAGGATGAATTGCTTAAAATCTGATTGGGTGGGCCTGCTCCCAAAGTGGGTGGGGCATGGCCCACCCATAGCTACACCACTCTTTTTCTTCACCTCAGGTTCAATTTCGCCTCCATGGGAGATTTACTGTGTAATGTGCAAAGCCTGCTTCACCCACATTTATCTTCATAGGGTTTCCTCCCACACCTTCCCCTTCTTGGTCTATTTCTGCCCTAATTCAGGTGTCTCAGGGATGCTCGGTGTCTGCTCTACGTCCAGGTGAGATTTCATCACCAGCTTTTTTTTAGGTAGGGAGTGCAGGACTATGGGATGCTGTAGAAGGGCACCAGAGTCCTGTGTCACTTTTAAAGACTAACACATTTATTTATCGCATGAGCTTTCGTAGGGAGAAAATCCACTTCGTCAGACGCTTTGAAGATGGGAAACTTATGTGCAATGGATGAATTAGTTACAGCACTTTGCTGCAGCCAACAGCCCATGATATCACTGCTGTTGCACGGAGCTGTTGGCTCATTGCGAGAATGAAATGCAAGGACTGCGTGCGTATCAGCGGAGACCCGAGGGAGGCACCAGCACAGGACCACACTCAGGACTTCGAGACAGTAAATGCTCCAACCCCAGACCTTCTACCAGCTGCTAGAGTAACACTGAGGTAGAGAGCGACGAGTGGCCAAGCACTACGTCCGGGCATGGCCAGTCCAATGGAAGGGAGGAAACGAACTTATGCTTTGGGAGATGCTACTGTTCAGTGCCTTCCCCCCTGTGTCATTCTCTCCTCTTTTCGTGATGGCCCCTTTCATTTGGCACCCTAAGGTCAGCAAAGAATCTGGTGCTGGAGATCATGTTTTCTCTCCACCAGTGTGAGGGCTGCTGCAGTACCGTCCCCATTCATGCTAGGAAATATACCTTTTACATCCCACTCCTCTGTGTGATGCTATCAAGGTTGAGATGGGATTGGGCACTCCCCCAGCAGTTGAGAAGCATGAGCCTCACACGGGTGAGGTATCCCCCTGTTTTTACAATGGCAGCAGAGAAGGGAAGGGACTTGCCCAGCGCCAAAAGGTGAGCCTACGGCAGAGCAAAGAATACAACTCTGGGTTCCCATCTGCCGCTTTCACTGTTGGACAAACTGCCCCTGCTGGCCATGAGTATTACACAGAGACTTTGTAGGCCAGAGCCAACCAGACATACTTAGGGCCAGCTGAGCTACCAGCCAGCCATGGGTCCACTGCTCACTTCCTGCTTCCATGGCCATGCGGACACCCTCCAGGCATTCACTTCAGAAAGCCCCTAAACCAGCTGCTCTAGCTGTGGTGAGGACTGGGCTCTGCAATGGATATTCCAAGAGCCCCCACCGAGAATTGCTGCCAACAAAGCTCCCACTGAAGCACAGCCAGTTGCTGCCAAGTCTGCTGGGCTTACTGGCCTGACATGACCCAGGTCTTCACTTCACTGCTGACACCAGGTAACCTCCCAAAACAGCTGGCCTCTCTTGGAGACACACAGACCTGTGCCTGACAAATGCACCCCCATTAGGACAACCCACTGTCTTAGGGAAAATAAGCAATTCTCAATGAACTGAATTGTATGGTCTGTGACCAGGAAGAAGCCCGTGTTTCTGAACCGGTTGATCCATTACATGAGGAACAGCCTCTCCTGAAGCTGTGGAGCTCCAGGAAGCTGGCAGCAGCAAACCATTATATATTGATATAAATCAGAAGGGATCAATTGTTACAAAACAGATTTCATGTGGAGCAGTATACACCCTTCCAAGACACTTAACAATAAGTCTGTGTCTGGGTACTGATTTGCATGCTAGAAACACAACCTGAGATCTAACATTCTAGCTACCAATTTAAAAGGGGCTGGAAGATACCTGGCTGTGATAATGCAGTGAAAGACTCTGTGTCTCTGCTCCTAAGCTAAAAATTTCTTTGTTTGTTGTCCCCCCCCCCCCGCCCCCCGAGACTATATATTTTTTTTACCTATTAAGGGAGAGGAAGTTCCAGACGATGGCTAAGCAGCCGCACCTATGCCGTATCAGTCTGCTGTCCAAAGTAACCAGGTGCTGCCTTCAGACTCCACTACGAGGCGACTGCACCATAAGGGTGTCTCGGGTTAAACAGTAAACAAGCAGGTGGATAAATGCAAGTTTGTAAATAACACCCACTATTTCAGCTGCATATGTCATGATGGTTTAATCTCACAACTCGAGGTCTGACCAACTGAAGTTTCTCACAAATTAACTGTTCATTTCTCAGATGTCACTGAAGGTAACTGGTTGCTCAGGAATTAGGTCACCATTTATCATAAAGGCAGGTGAGTAGCCACAAGACAGGTTCTGTACAGCTGAAAGAAGAAATCTGATAACCTGTTTGTGAATTAACAGAAGAGGCTGGTGTAGACACAAAGTAAAAGACACTTAAGTCCAATTGTTATCACCTTTCCCAAGAGTGTTTTCTTGCTCAGTCCTCTCACTAGGCAGCCCCCAGACAGTAGTCAGACTCATCTGCCACCAGCCTTGATGACTGTAAATTATACAACTATTCCTAGCAAGCCTCCCGTGAAGAGAAGCAGAGTGCAGCAGGCATGAGCAGTGGTAACACAGCCATCTAGTGGTTCAGAGGGGCAGTGGGGGTACCAATTTCCTGGCCCATACAAAGGATCTCTTCTGTTACTTTCCCTTCCTCACAAGGCTTAAAAATCTCAAGACACGCCTATCTAGCTGTCACCTGCAAGTACACTCAAAGGAGTTATGCAAGTCCTGCCTAGATTTGGAAGAATCATTTTCCAAGTGTCTGAGACAACTTCGAAGCAAAATATTTCTCTGTCTGTTTTGCACGCACAAGTCTCTCTTTGCCTTGGGACCTGGACCCTAGCTTTTTCCAGTAGGGAATAGCTGCTTTCCAAGTACTCTCATTGTGATCTGGGTTTTGGATTGTACAGGCAGCGCTTGTCTCTCACCTCTACACACACTTTATCACGGTCACGCTCACAAAGTGTCATTTCAATAGCACCCCCATTTCAGTCTGTACACAGTAGGCCTTTATGACATCAAGTCAAGTCTTCCCAATCCTACCGGGCTCTAAATTGATGGTTCTCTCTGTATATCATCACAGCCTCATTCTGCAGGATGTAGGGCGAAGGGTTTGTCAGCAAATACAGCCTAGACCAAAGTCAGCCTTGACACAAGTCGGCGCAAATCTCTCTGCCGTCAACGGCGTTTCATTCACTTATGGCCAGCCTAGATTTGGCTCACTTCAGCTCTGATCCTACATGAAGAACATTACAGGTTGAGCTGCATCACCCCCACCAGAGCCCTAACAGCGTCCTGTCCAGCTCCCACTGTATGAGCAGAGGCCTAGACATAAGGCATTACAAAGGAGCCCAGGGAGGCATCCTTCAGCTTTCCTCTGAGAGGCACCAGGGGAAGGCAGAAGGTTGGAACAGTCACTGTTTTCTAACAATTTGATGTTGTTACGGAGGGTTGGTACAACATTACACGGTGCCCATTCTAGTATGGATGGGCTTGCTGTTAAAACCACATCATCTGCAGGAATACACCCCCAGAATACTGCTGCACAGCGCTGTGCAATATTCACTAGCCACATTGAAAGAAGATAGCAGTGCCTTCTGGTTACGAAAGGAAGATAAACCAATACAAGCTTGTACAAAATAGACAGCAATACCGACTCCCAACAGCAACCATCTGCAAGAGGGAGACAGATTTAAACAGAGGTGAAGGCAGCCTGCAGTCCTGGTGCTCTGAGAGAGACAGACAAACAGAATATCACTCTCTGTTTGAGCAGGTTGGGTGGAATGACTACACCTCTGTCTTTCTCATCCTGTCCAGCAGGCTAGCACTTCATCAAGGGCAGAATGTGGCTGAAAACTCTATGCTATTCCACTAGAAAATGATGGGAGTTCAGGAGGCAAACATTGAAATAAGCACAGCTCAGAAGGTACTAGCTAACTTTTTCCTTAGGTAAATGCCTTCATTAAAGAGAAACCAGCTTCCTCTGCTCTCCTTTTTCAATGAAGTGAGAAGATGCACAAGCAGGCAGGGTTTGCACCGTCTGACACTGGAGGGAACACTGCCTGTTTAGGGCTGAACAGCAGATGTCAGCTACTTCCTGTTTCAATCAATGTTTCGGATTGTAAGAAGAGATGAGCAGGTGTGTTCTAAATTCCCAAACTATGTTCTTCCAACATCTGGCTTCTCCCTAACGCCATACTTCAGGAGACTTCAGAGCCCAGTGTCCAATAGGCACAAGGGCAAAGCTGTGAAGTTAATTTTCTTTCTTGCCAACTCTGATCCAAGGAGCCTCCTCGATAACAATGGTCCCTCCGCACTTGCTACAGGCTAGATATAAAGACAATTGCAGCAAGAGCCCTGTTAAAAGTCACTGGGTTTCTAAAGAGCAAATATTGTCTTTAATCCGTTAGTTGTGTACTGTTTCTATGAAAGAAAACAGCCTCGTAGAGGAACCATAATATCTGCTTTAGCAACATCAAAAGTTGAGGGCAGATATCTACCCACGCACCTGCAAGGATGTTTCCAGGGATATTCCACTGAAAGTGCCGTTTTTATTGCAATTCCTTTCTCCAGAAAGAAACAACATTAGCCAAGCATAAGGAATAACAAGGGACCCAGCCTAGGGAGCCTCACAAGTTGTCCCACTGATTCCTGTAAGGGCACAAGGAAGGGATTCCAGACTGAGCCTTTGGTGACCCCCTTCCGGATATGACCAGAGGCAGGTCAATGCCTTACAGTGAGTGTTTACCAAACTGGTCTAAGAGACTAACTGGCAATGATCCGAGTGTTGCATGCTGCCTGGGTTTCCCACCTCTTGTTCCTGGAGGACGTAGAATTTATCTTAGTTTAGGGAAAATTCTGATAAAGAGGATCATGCTAATAAAAATAAAACAAACTACAATTAACATTATCCAGAGTAGCCAGTTGACAGATTTCTTTGCGTGCTGCTCAAGGCGTTCAGATTCATCCTTCAGCTTTCCAAAGTTCTGGTCTGCCATCCTGAGAGAGTGAGATAATGTCTAGGGAATAAAGAGAAAGCAAGCTGTAAGTCAGATTTGATTTGCAAGATGAGAAAGACCTCTTAGGGCTTGTCAAAGATTAAGTTTGGTTGAATTGATGCAGCCTGAACTGTAGGAGCCATGTTTCAACAATGAAAGGATGATCAGGGCAGCTATAAAAACCATATACTGCAATTTTCAAAGCTTTGTACTTAAAAATAACCCTCCTCTAAAGCCACCTGGAGAGACCCAAGTAGAAATGCTCTGATTGTCGAAGGTGGAAGTACCTGCAACTCCCACTGACTTCAGTAGGATTTGTGGGTGCTCAGGCCACTTTTTTTTCAGGCACCCAGATTTGAAAGTTTCACATACTTATTACAAAACCAATAAATCTACAGCGAGGTCCAGTTGCACTATGGAGGACAGAGAGACCCTTCTGGCAAACTCCCCACGCAGCCCCATTTAGAATTAAGTTACAGATACTACGGTTTACCCCATATCTTAGCGCATTAATATTATGGATTGCAGTTCTTAGAATCTGAACAATTTCTTGCTCTTCAGTTTGGGTTACCTGGTTATCTCGTTTAATAACGTTCTGTGCTGCGACGGTGTTGTTTTTGAGATTGCGAGCCAGACTCAACATTTCTTCAGCTAGCTTCTCCTGCATGCTGCGATGGTGCTGTAACACAGAATCCAGCTCAGTCGCTGATTGCTTCTCTGCAGATTCCAGGCCTCTGAAATTAGGGATTCATTGAGAGTCCTCGTGGACTGCTCTCGCCATGGTTTTCAGATCACCATTAGATAATGGCAGAGTTACATTACAGCTCATAAATCAGATTAATGGCAAGAAAATTTCAGAGCAGCAGTTTTTAAAAACAGCCAATAAGACATCATTCGTATTTAATTCTTTTACAAATGGGAATTAAAACCTGTCTGTCTGAATTAATAAAGTACATTCTGGAGTCAAAGGCCCTATCACAGAGAGTCAAAATATTGAACTGTGACTTACTTCCGTTGCCTTAAATTTAGCTCCTCAGAATCTGAAAAAAAAAAAAAAAACCACGAAAAACTCTAAGTTGGGTAGTGGGCAGAGGTTTAAATCAGTGTGGGTGTATGCATCAGATGAAAAGGGTTTAGAAAGCCCTGCCTCTCAATGGGGTACAGAAATCATGCTCTAGTGCCATGCAGTGTCACACCTGCATGCAAAGGAGAGGCAAACACACAAAAGCAGGATTGGGCTCATATTCACAAGTGAGAGCACCTCCAGCTGGCCTCGCACCAGCTACTTTACCAGTATTTAACGAAACTGCCCACCGATATGGCCAGACAGAGGGCAGTGAGGGTTATTTATTCATATGTTTAGAAGGGTTAATATTAGATGCAATCAAACTATACAAGGCACTAGAGCTCATGGAGGTATGTGATCTTGTTATGTCAGGGGGAGAGCATAGATAACATTAAAAACTGGCTTGTTGCCTCTAGTGCTGAATTAGATTTATAACTGTTCCAGGCAAAGACTGCATCTCCACAGAACCTAGCACAATGGATTCCTGATCCAAACTGGGTGCTACTGCAACCTCAATGATCAGGCAGACAATTGATTGTTTTATCTGGTGATTCAAAAAAGTCTCACGGCAGCAAACTAACAACAACGCAGAGCATGCTCTGGCTTGGCAGCAGGTTTGTCATCTCTTGTTCCTCTCCTTCCTCCTCCCCAGACTCTAGCCATCTCCTTTGAGGGAAAAAAAAGTGTGTATCAAACTTACCATTGACGGACAAGGGATTCTGGGGACACAGAGGAGGAGGGGAGGGGAGAGAGAAAGACAGTAAAATTACAGATGAAGTGCCCTGTGGTCTTGCATCAACCAACCCCCATATCCTAGACAGAGTATTGTCTGTTCCCAACATTTCCCATCAGACACTCCAGTGCCAAGACACAGGGGTCTGCTCCCCAAGGAGTCCGGCACAAGAGGTGAAAATATCCCAGGCACAGAACTGTGGCTCAGCCCTCTGAAGGCAGCAGGCTGCCAGCAGAGTCTGTGCTCTCCAGGGGAGAAGGCTGGTTGTAATCTCTGTATGCGGGGCTGCAGAGCACGGTGCATTGAGAAGAAAATGTTTTTAAGAGATTCCATTTCACCAGAGGCACCACAATTCCCCTTGGCTGTGCTCCTAACCCTCCTCTGGAACTAGATGGCTGAGCAGTGGTGCTAAGCAGAGCCCTGTTGAATTAGCAATAGCAACAAGCCAGCAGAAGAACGTACCGTTCCAAGCAGCTCACTCCTCATCGTGCCCGTGTACCGAGCCTTTGTCTGCAGATGAACCATTTTAGTAGCAGGGGTTCGCTCTTTGGTTGTAGTGGGAGTTCGTCCGGGGGCCAGGAATTGGTTTGCCAGAGCCTTTTCTGCTGAGGACGACTACAAAGAGAAGGGCCAAATTAATCTTGTGCTCTGAAGTGGATCTTAGAGAATAACTAGAGAGTTCTGCTGCTGCTGCTGTGTGGTTTGCTGAAATAGACTAAGACGACCCCTCTAGAACTGTTTGAATTGACCTTGCAGCCCACCCTTCTCTGCATGTGTGTATACGCCTGACATGCTGCAGTTTCCATTTCATGCCTCTGGTGAAATAGGATTATGCCCACGGAAGCTCATGAGATATATATATTCGTTGGTCTTTAAAAGCGGTTTGTTTTGCTGAACTAGACTGACACGGCTCCCCCTCTGGAGATTGTACAAAGGACAAATGATGCTGAACAAAGAGCATCTGCCCCCAGTAGCTCACAGTTCAAAGGCAAAGGAGATACCATAAAACACAGAGGAAATACTTGCCTTCTTGGTGGATCTCAGAGAGGGGAAGGGGGGAGAGAAAGAGTTCATAACTCTAAATATCAACATCTTACATTTAACAGATGGCAAGATCCCAAAACACATTTACTCATAATTTTGAGAGGACTGTGCATGTGTGCACAAAGAGGACTGTTTAGCGTTTTGGGGTATGGTAGAGACAGACCCCAAATGCTCAGCAGTCACTTCAGGATGGACAGAGGGTGCTTACCAGTTTTTCAGCTTCTAACATTCCTTTTAAGAAGTCCACTTTGCGAGAGTATTCATTCAGCAGTTCAGGGGCAGGTTTGCTGCGAGAGTCAAATGAAACCATGAACGCCAGAGGAGTCAGTACTTCCTACTGCAAACATTTCAGAAAGTCACAAGCACATAGAACAGCTGAGTGATGAAGGCAGCATCTTTCAGCAGAAACAGCTCAAAGCTAGGGTCACTGGTACGCTCTGAAGAACTGTGGAGTGAACTGGACAGAGCGATCTAGAGTCGGCCTTCCTAGGAGATGGCTGAGATGCAACAGTTAGGGATGGTGAGCATGAAAGATGTATATTGCTGATCTGTTGCTCATGGTGCACCTTTTTGAGTGACCATTGCTTGTATTTTCATGGGGATGACGAGTGCAGAAAGGCATAATGGAGTTACAGAGTGCCAGAGCACCTGGGAAATGCTGGAGGTTCTTTAGTTTACATCACCCAGTAAGATACAGACACTTCGGTGCCACCTGTATGGCTCGTCTATTAGGCTATGAAGGCTTTGGGGCTGGGATCGTGACTTCTGTCCATTTGTACAGCATAGTGGGGCTCAGGTCAGAACTGGGGCCTTCAAAGGGGAACAACGGTCCCTGAAGCTGTCTTCTCCAATATTGGCACATGCCCTCCCCACAACAAAAATCTTGCAGACATAAGTAAGCTCTAGGGTTATAGCCACGAAGGGCAGCCCCCATGCACAAACCTTTCGGTGATCACGTCAGCCCTAAGTATCTCCCAGCTTCAGTTTTCCTGGACTGTGTCCATTTCCCATACAATGGGTTACTGTGAAAAGAACACAGAATTTCCTTCCAACCTCAGCCTCAGAGACAGCATCTCACCTTGGGTGTTTCTTTATGGCAAGGAGCATCTCTTCAAGCGCACCCACATACTAAAAAAACAAGAATGGACATTTGTAAGAGTTAGCATTAACAAGAAGTAGTATGATGAATGCTGAGAGCTTTCAGAGATTAAATACTAGTGTTAAGGTTTTCACAGGTAGCATCATTCAATATTACTTTCACCTGCGTTAATGTGGCTTGCTTTTAAAAGGCAGCTTTATGACGTTCTATCCGTCAGTCTGACACACACACACCTTTTAGAGTCTACATTTATAGACCCAAAGGCTCATCACTGGGAGACAGGTTGAGGGAATGCAAAGTAGAGAAGCCTGATCTTATACATGGCACTTCTGAACTAATAAGGTAAAACTAAGCACTGTGGGATACTTCCAGCATCTCTCTCCTCCCTCCAGTTAACGGCAGACTGACGAAGCATACTGCTGGACTCTTTAAACCAAAATTTACTTCTCACAGATGCAAATAAACCTCCAAGAACAACAATCAGCTTGAAACTGAAGATGCAAAATCCGATTTAGCAAGTTTCAGATGCTATACCTGCCATTCCGGCTCCCTGCCAACTTCTGTGATTTCACAATTTATTTATTTTTTAAAAAGTTTCTCCTTCATTACTGCTGTGTTGAGGAGAGACACTGATTGGAGGCCACGGACTACACAGGGAGAACAGTCAAACTGACTACACCAACGTATGCAGTGTTGTAATATGCCCAACATGCACTGAAAATACTCTTAGTTTTTCACATGTAGAGACCAGATGTAAATACTAATTCTAGCAGGTACAAGGATTTCAGACAGTGATTTTTAAATTGGAAAGAACCCTTTAGAATTCAAGAACCCCCACCCTCTGGGATCTGCAGCAAGCCAGACTGGAATCCTGCAGTGAGGCCCTCTGGTTTCTGAGAGTTACTGTGCAGAATACAATGATCCCTTGCAGCCTTGGAATCTGTGAATTCTGCAGTAAGGTCAAGTAAATTAGAAGTGAGGGAGAGGGTTTATGGAATTAAATATGAGAATGAGAAATGCAGTCAGTACGTGATTCCCAAAGTGCTATGCCATGCTTTCGTAAGCAAGCATGTACCAATGTATTGTGAGAGCTGTCAGGGAAGGACACTAGAGATTTTGGCAACTGGGTAGGAGGCCACTAAAGATTCTGATATATTGAAGTAGGCAGAAGTGAAGAGTTTTCACTCCAGTTCCCCATCCTAAGAGCCAGATGCTCCACAGAATAGTTCTTTGAAGTCTGAGGGAACAATCATAACATCTTCACTTCAGCAGGAATAAGGCATCTTTGCAGTAGGTTTTGAAGCACTGTGGGCTGGAGAAAGGCCTAAACAGAAAGGCCCTGCTTCCAAGCAGCAGGATCGAGTTCTGCACCTCTCTGAACAGGCCAAGGTCTGCTCTACCAGCTCAGTTTACTCTCCATAAATAGTCACCCACTTGATGCAACTGGCAGAGCAACCAAGCTATCGACTGGAAACCATTAAAACTGGGCAAGTTAAACTGGGGATTAGTGAAGTGTTGCCTATCTGGCTGCAGTCATCATCCCACCCTGTTTCCGGCTGGGAGATGTTCGCGTCCCATTTCCATCCAGTACATCCTATTTATTATAGTGTCCCTCCAGTAGAGAGTGAACAAAAATTCACATTCCTGGGAGAAAACTGGCAAAACATACAAAACAAAACTGAGGCAGAAGGCCAATTGCTAAGACAAGATTCAAGTGGAAGGGAGTCCCTCCACAGAGACAGCTCCTTGGTTCCTAGGTGCAGATATGGAACCACAGAGGAAGAAACCGGCATAAAAGAAGCAACACCTGCTCTCCTGTGTCTCAGAAGTCTCCTGCCTACGCTGTCCAAGGACACACTGTGGAATATAATCCCAGTTATAAGAGACTACTTTGAAGTTTATTCCCAAATCTTAAAACTCCTTCACAAAGGGGAATTCTAGTGATGGTCTGACAGTACACGCCTTCCCCCACAACTGTCTGTGTTATTTATCACAACCACAGAAGCCATGGACTGGTGTTGATTAATTCCCAGGTGCACCTCATCTAGCTGTAAGCCAAGAAATTGCACCTTATGCAAAGGCTTTTGCCCCCTTTGAAGTCCCACGCATATATTTCAAACAGGAACTCACACTGCTCTGTGGCTTATACACTACAAAGCCGTGTTATATCACAAGTTACAGGACCAAAAGCGATGCGACACATAGAATAAATCAGAGGCTGCTGGGTGCTATTTTGATATGGGTCCCTCTACTTCCATAGAGCAGTAAGGTCCCTCCTTCATCAAACACAAAGGACTGACATACAAGGGGTGTGAGTGTCACTGAGAGGCTGCATGTATCTTGGAATGTTCTTGCTTATTGCTTATATTAACTTTTCCTAGAAAAGTTGGGTAAGTATCTAATTTCCTTCACGGGGATGACAATAAAAGGCTTGGTTTTTGAGAGCAGGATTCCCTCAACTTTGAATCTCCATCTGTTCATATGGAAGCAGGTGGTCTGGCAATAACAAGAAGGTTTTTAAAGAAAAAGGAAGTGTCAGCTCCCTATGTATGGAGTAAGGTTGACATCTAGTGGCCACAGTCAATATGATTTTAGGCAAACATCCTTTAATTCTTGGCAGATTCACTGCTCCTTTCTTCACAGCAGAATAGTACAGAATAAGTTAGGCTATATCTGAGAGGCTACTATTCAGTAAGTTTAAGAGGGTCCAAGTGAAACACTGCAGTGAAGCAAGTCAGATACTTAAGGATCTAACAAAAAAAGTTCAACACACAAAGTGGGTAATTAGTTCCAGAGGGGGAGCCATGTTAGTCTGTGTACAGCAAAAACAACCAGTGTCCTATGGCACCTTGGAGACGAACAAATTTCCTCCAGCATAAGCTCTCAAGGGCTGCAACCCACTTCCTCAGATGCAAGTGAGTGATTAATATCTTTCATTGGACCGATTTCTGTTGGTGAAAGAGACAAGCTAGGAGTTTCCCACACCTGAAGAACTCTGCCTTGTTTCTCTCACCAGCAGCTCCTGGTCCAAGAAGAAATATTACCTCCTTCACCCTGTATAATATCCTGGGACCAACACAGTTATAGCACTGCGTACACAAGTCTTTCTTCAGATTTGACGCGCTGAAAGTCTCAGACTAAAGCTCGCGGAATCTCTGGCAGAAACATGACGAGGTTTTTAATTCTGTTCCAAAGCAGCAACTAAGGCAGGGG
Organism: Pelusios castaneus; assembly: GCA_007922175.1. Lineage (NCBI taxonomy): Eukaryota > Metazoa > Chordata > Testudines > Pelomedusidae > Pelusios > Pelusios castaneus. Next base: position 417,974 of record ML685800.1, read on the forward strand.
TTGGCAACCTTTCCCGACCACTGTGCTGGCCTCTCCTCCTTGACCCTCAGCTGGTACCGATGGCCCATGTGTGGAAAGAAGCCACCTGGAGTGGCTCCTCTCGGCAGCGTGCCTGAGGACCCCTAACCCAGTCACGCCATGGAAGGAAGTTGCCAGGATTGACTCCTTTTGGCAGCGGCACACCCCAGCGAGGAGCCGCTCTGGGCGGCTTCTTTACACGGTATCCTGGGGCATGGACGTGGCAGGGACCTCGCACTGCAGCCGCCCCCGAAAGAAGCTACTTGGAGTGTCTTTTGGTGGCAGGAGCGGCAATTTCCGTGGTGCCAGAGGATGCGGAGTGCGGCTCCGAATGGGCCTACCCCTGCTCCAAGGACACGCAAACCAGAACCGACCCCAGGACAGCCGGAAAAGCCGCCTCTCCCGCCAAGGGGCCGGGCCTCGCCCAGCAAGGCGAACAGGGCCCGTGTGGGACTTCCAGCGACTCCGCCGCGGCTCAGGCCGTCAGTCCCCGCTCAACGGCCCCTCCCCGCCCCGGCTGCCGTTCCCGGGTACGCGGGGCTCGCTGGGAACCGGCACCTTCCCCAGGCGCCACTCGTCCGGCTCCCGCCGCTCGGCCGCCAGCGCCTCACAGCGGCTCAGCAGCCGCTGCACGTTCAGCTCCAGGCGGGGGGCCGCGGCCATCCCCAGCCACGGTCGAGTCGGCCCGCACCCCGCCGCCACCGCCGAGCCCCGCCCCGCCCCGCCCCGCCCCGCCCCTGGCGGACTACGAGCGGAAGTGACGTCCAAAAGCGCGACCGGAGCAAACCCAATCCGGTTGCCTGGACAGGGATGACGAATTTTGCACTTCCGGAGCCAGGCGCGTTCGTGTCTCCTCCGCAAAACAGCGGATGGAACGTTTCCGGTTCCAGTTCGGACAGGCCCCGGAAGTGCGCGGGGATGCCCCGCCCCCACTAAACGGAAGTGTGCGCGGGAAGGCGGGAAACAAGCCGCCGATAATCTTAAACCGTTGCGACGTAACAGTGACGGCGGCGTTCTAAGCGCGGGGCGGGGCTTCGGCGGAACCGGCCCGCCCCCAAACCCGCCAGTGGGCGGAGCTGAGCGGAGAGCGCTCCGAGGCGGCGGGCCCGATCCCGCCGCGCGCCAAGCCCTAGGGGCGGTGGCAGAGCAGAGTCGGGCTCGATGTCTCGCTCTATCCGGGCAAGTGATGCTTCGAACAGCCTGACTGCACCCTCCGCCCCGCCCCGCGGGCCCGGCCCTAGTCGGTGCCCGGGGCTTTACTCCGCCCCGCGCCG
>ML685800.1:431442-484965 GCA_007922175.1 Pelusios castaneus
CAGCACAGCACAGCACAGCACAGCACAGCACAGCACAGCACAGCACAGCACAGCACAGCACAGCACAAGATTTTAAGTGACTTTGGAAGTACTCAAGACACCCCTGGGAATTGTTCTGCATACTTTGCTGTATTGTGGAAGATGACAGCTATGAAGTTATTCGATTAAGAGATTAAATTAATTTAGTATGCAAACCAGGAAGCCAATTTAGTATAAAGCAGCTTTTTCTGATAGGAGGATCCAGTAGCAACTACTACTGTGGGATTCCATCCCTGGCTGGGGACTTTGTGCTTTACTGCTATAAAAAAATTATACTCACTGCACGCTCTTGCTTTCGTTTCTTCTTCTGGGCTTTGCTTTGCTGCAATCAGATACACAATGGTACATGAGTCGAACTCCAGAGATTTCCTCTCCTCTATCACAACTTTACAGCCCCTACTCCACCTCCAGCTTCATGTGAGGCCCCACACTGCAGTCTCCACCAACTGGCAAAAGGATAAAATACCTGTCTGACCTCAAACCATCTCCAGATTTGCCAGAGGGGTAACTGTAACAATGCAGTGGAATTGATGCATCCAACCAAGAAGTTTGGAGGTATTGGAAAAATCCTTCCCAACTTGATGTTAATATTTTCAATATCTTGAAAAAATGCATAATGATGATAAATAAATATCAAAGAACTTGCGCCAAACCCATAAAAATCTATTGCCATGAGCTGGATTAAGGCTTAATACATGGAAAAAGTTGCCAAGAGAAGGCAAGGCCTCTATAGGAAAATGTTTTGCAGTAACACGGACTCCGTATGTTGATGAAAATGGGAACCTCTCTAAAGAGTTTAAACAGATCTCAACCATCATACGATCAGCAGGAAGGAAGTACTGCACCTTATGCTGCTCTGACTCTTCTTTTTTTACATATCCTCCAGAAAATTCATCAAGAAGGGATTGGAAGAGATTTAAAACCAGTTTGACGTCTTTCGCTTTCCTCTCTTTTGCGAGATTTGTAACTAGAAGCTGGTAGTTTTCGAATAAATCTTTATAGCCAACGTGGATTTGCCCATTCTAGTGGAAATAAAGGCATTATTCAAATATGATTGATGAGTGCAATCATGTGCATTGTTCTTCTTTTCAGCCATTAATATTAACGTCAAAACACTAATGGACAATTTTTCATGGTCACCCACTGGATAATTAATACAGCAACAGAAATGAGCAGATGACAGTAAAGTCTACACATCTTTGCTGGAGCAGTTTAATCAGTGGCCAGGAGAGGGGATGCAAGAGGGAGATAAAGAAATATGGCTATCTGCAGGAGTGATAGTTTGCAGCAATTGGCATTTGTATCCTAATTGCATCACTGAGATAAAAAAGTACCGAAATATTTAATCAGTGTTAGCAATTCCCCTTCGAATGCTGAAAAAGTAAGAACACCACAAACAAGTAAAGCTAGAGCATACTCTTCAAATGATTAACTTCAGCTCGTCTTTGCAAAATCTGTTAGTGGGATATTTACATTGCTTTTAGGGCTAACAAGATTTATAACTTACAGGAGCAGAGTACATTGTTTTAATGTTTCTTCTAAACTTTTCTGTGGCTTCAAAAAACAAGCATTCAACAGCAGACTTCTGAGAGTTCAGGTCATTTATCTGAAAGGCAATGATATTTGTCACGAAAGTATTTAAAGAGAGTATCCAGTTTGTACTAAATTTAAGCTAACCCCTTTTGGAATGGATATGTCTGAGGCTTCCAGTTATCAAAAATGTGATTTCCTGATTCATCTTGATAAAACTAAGTTCTATCCCAGTTGGAAAGATAATATTTGTCATCTCTGCCTCCTTCTCCAATGACTGTGTTCTTCTTATCCATACAATCCTGTTCATGTCACCTTAGTGTCTACTTCCAAGAATGAAGGTGACTTGCCAGGGAGGGAAACACCCTGTGCATTAGGAACACCTGAATTGAGCAAACAAATCATCAAGCATGATCTAGTTTGTGTCAGCAAAACAAACAAGGAGTCCTGTGGCACTTTTAAAGACTAAAATTTATTTATCGCATGAGATTTTGTGGGAGAAAATCCCACTTCATCAGACGCTTCCCTCCTCCCCTTAAGTCATCACTGAAGCTGATGCCTGGGAGAGGCATCCCACACTAGTTGATCTGGGCACCTCCAGGTTATGAGGAGGGGCAAGGGAATTCTTTCAAACCAATCGGATGCTTCTACTCAGCACCTGCACTCTCTTTTTGTAAGAGATCTCACAAGCAACAATTTCAGATTTACATTTTGAGCTTTTCATTCAGTGGCCAGTCCTGACACGAGCAATAGTATTTGGAAAAAACAGCTAAAGACCCTACTTCCACAGCCACTCTTCTCATGGAACTCCCCACATATAACAGCTACAAAACAGGTCAGAAAGATACTTCCAAGGTCCATTCATAGAACCGTTTTAAGCAGACAACATCTTAGAAGGTGAGCAAATATAAAATGTAAAATATCAATAATGAAAACTCTCACTCCCGTTTATATTGACTGGCAACCCGTAAAAACTGAGTGCGAAAAACCATAAATAACTGGTCCTATAACATTGATCTGCGTTCCACTCTACTTCACTGCATCTTACCTTGTTTAGAAGGAACTCATCAAGGTTTTTCAGCTCATTGGCGTTTGTGATCTCACGGGACCCCGAAATTTGCCACTTCTCAGACACGGTTGCAATCTTGCTGGTTTTAACTGTACGGTTCCTTTTTCCTTTGCGCGTTTCTTTCACACGCTGCTCTCTTGCCTGGGAACGACCTAGGTGTCCAGGAGGAACTGGGAAAAAGAAAAAATAAATAGGCAAGAAGCTGGAATTCTATAGCTCCCTTGTACTGCACAGTGGGAAGTAGAGCACTAACAAAATGGGAAGGAGCATGACTATTTTATAATCAAAGCAGGTGCTTTTAAACAATTCGTTTCACACTGATATCCAGTAAACATAAGGCCAAGTCAAATCCATACCATCAGAAATATTTAAGAGTAAACAAAAAAGTCTAAAATTATCTTGTTTTCTACACAAACTTTTAGGATCAGGTACAAAACCACACTGGAAATGCAGTTTGTAGAAAACTGTTTTGGATTCCAAGATGAGACTTTGACAAGTCTCTAGCTTTGCGGTTTTCCCTTTGTGACTGAGATCATTTGGGGCATTTATATTGTTACAAACTAAAAAGAAATCACCGCTAAATTCAAGGAAGCAAGGAAATTCTGAACACGCCCAATTGCATTTAGCTGGAGTGGGTAGATCTATACAGAACATACTGGTGGAATATCCATCGAGAGTGAGTTTTAGATTCATTCACCTTTGGCCTTTAAAATGTGTTTAGAGCAGAAGAGTAAAAGCAGATTTTGTTCTTTTTAGAACTTTAATTCACCTTTCCAAATAAACACTCTTGCAACTTGGACGCGTCAATCACATTTGAACACAAAATTACTGTTTCACACGCTGTCATTTTGCTGAAAAAGTCTGGCTAAATGTATCATTAAGACTAAGAGCTTGGGCTACACTACAGATGATGTTGAAATAATGTCTGTTGTTCAGGAATGTGAATAAACCACCCCCTCCTCCAACTGGGCAACGTAAGTTACTCCGAGATAAGCATCAGTGTGGACAGGGCTATGTCGCTGGGAGAACTTCACCAGACGTGCTCCTGCACTGCAGCTGGGTCACTACAACCCCGCAGACTATACTAGAGAAGAGCCTCGAAGACAATCAAGGTCGGAAACTGTGTAGATTACGTTGCAATGGGGGAGCCGGGTTAGTCATTTGCAGATAAACGAACAGAGTCCTGTGGCACGTTTAAAGACCAACAGATTTATTTATTGTATGAGCTTTTGTGAGCGAAAACCCCACTTCGTCAGTCGCTTTGAAGATAAATGCGATAAATAAATCTGTTAGCCTTTAAAAGTGCCACAGGACTCTGTTTGTGTAGATTACTTCACTTTTGCACAGGAAAATGCAGCTTATTTAGTAAATTAGAAGGGTTATTCAGAAACATTGCCTCAATGGGAAGCAGAACAGAATCTAAAGTTTTGCATTAATCAGATATGATTTGATTATTTTGAAAAATGAAGATAACTTTTGATCCCACAAAAGATTTCTAACACTTGCGGAATCTTACTTTCCACGAACACACACGGGTAAGCTGCCATCCGGAGGTACCATTGGGAATTTGAAAAGGACAGGTTTTAAGAGGTTCACTACAGCACTAGTGCTGTGAAAGTTCTGCACTGAACTAATTTTTCATTTCAACTGCTTGTACATCCCTGGCTGAACCGGAGCTGAGACTACTCACCTTCTGATAATTTTTGTGGGCCCACTGCTTCTGGTATGAGAATACAGGACAGAAGAGGGAAAGTGTCTCCTTCCTCCATTGCATCAGGACTCTCTTTAAGGTACTTCTTATCTGGTTTCTTTCCCAAGAGCCTTCGCAGCGGGCTTTTAAATGTGGGTCTGAAGATAAAAGCAGATGGCATGTTTCTTTCACATATTTGTAGTGGAAACCTGTTTTACACAAACACAGACTGGCTTTAAGAGAAAGCGTGCTTAGCTGAACAATTAATGCCCATGATACAGAGGAGTAAATCTCCAGAGCATAAGTTCCAAGCAATAGCGAGGTAAAGCATGAGATAATGGAAGAAAAGGGAAAGAAGGAATGTCTATCTGGATTGCATTTACGAGACACATTAATTCACAGCTTTCTAGAATGCAAAGAGGGCAAATGGTCAATCAATAAATAAATTATAGATGTATATAATAAAGATCATTTTCCCAAAAATGTTGTTCAAACCAAAGATCCAGGTACAATGAATGCACCAAAAATGCAGTTCCTGACTATCACTGGTGCTAACACATTTTTGCTGGTTGGCTGAGAAAAATGTGTCTAGCTTCTCCTTACCTTGCCCCACTGCACTATAACCAGACTCTGCAATGCCTGGGGATAAGAGGACATGCTATGGAAAGAGCCAGGTCTTTGGTTTGTTTGGTTGAAGTCAGTCCCACAGACACACACAGAACACATACTTGGCATCCATTGGCTGGCTAGGTAGCTGCAGTGAAGCAGCTGAGTCCGAGGGAGATAACTGCGCATTGAACTTCTTTTGCACCATCTGTTTCTTGTTGCCCTTCTCCTCTGTTGTTTCTAGAGATGGCTACAGAATATTAAAGAAATAGGACACTTTAAAATCCAGTCCATGAAGAAAGTGCCAGTTCACATATTTTAGTTTTATCTTTCAAGAAATCTACCACCAGGTTGTTTTTATACAAAAATTGAAAAAATCCACTTCATTCAATTTGTAGGTCCCTTATTTGGTGAGATGATGCCTCATTTGTTATATATATTGCCTCATCTGCGACTCCATTTATGAAAGCATATAAAATGCAGTGCACAAATTGCTGTGTAATAGCTAGCAAAGGAAATCTTCAGTATTATATGGAAATTAAGCCAAAGGTTGATTTTAAAAGTTGGATATATAGTACACACTGCAGTTCAACTATACACAAGTCCCTATACATCACAGGCCTAATAAGGCAACTAAGGAAACGGAAAAAGAGTGTGAATACCTGAATTATGGTGCCAGACTGGGCAAGGCTAGCGATATCATCCAGTGAAGAAGTAGTTCCCTTCCTTCTGTAAAATTACAAAAATATTACTCTGCATTGAAAAAGCAGATTTTCTATTTTAAGAATCGAAGTTCATATGGTCAAAGTTCAGGACAAACTTCCCATAAAACAGTTATAACCTGCAGAGAAGTATCCTTCAGATATCAGCATTTTAAAAAAATCCCACCTGTTGATTTTTCATCTATATAGGAGAGTCTTAATTGACATGTATTATTATAATCCACCTTTCTTCCCATATATTTGCATATAAAAATCAAAGATTCCTGACTTTAAATTTCATCTACCATACCCAGGGAACCAATGCTGTAGATCTGGAGAGGTTGGCCATTTTGAAGCAACATTTTATCCAGTGATCTAGGAAGGGAAGTTCTTTGAAAGATGCAGACTAACAGCATGCACTAATGTACTCACTAAGACACCAGTACTCAAACTGGATCCATGCATTAGCACTGGATCCTTTACAAAACCCCTTTAGTTTCAAGGGAGCTTGGCCAGGATATGAGGTTCTCTTTTCATGGACCTAACTTCAGGATCAGGGCATTGGAACCCAGGAATGGCAGATTTTTAAGCACAGAATTTTCTCCCCTCACCCTGGGACCAAGTGCACAGACCACCAAACTATCCCCAGCCTTTATTTTAAATATTTTAATTGGATTTCTTTAAAGTCAAATGCTACAGATCACAGATTGGTCAAAGTAATCAGGAAGCTGTTCTTACTCTAGTAGGGTGTGCAGAGATTGGCCAGCTCTGTTTCTTTCATCCAAAGATTGGCTCAGCACATCATTCTGACCAGCCTCTGACTGCCTCTTTCCTTTCCATTTCTCCCGTTTGTCCCTCAGTTTCTCTGGATCATCCAGATACCTCTGGATTTGGAAAGAGGAGGGGCTGTCCAGATCTTTGGCCACCTTCAGGATTTGGTGTTTCTCTCTCTCATTCTCATCTGGAGTTCGAAAACTTCTGGTGATAGCAAGAGTATTTTTATGGTTCTGTGTGAGATCTGATGGCCTTTCAGAAAAGGTGAAGCTTTGGCTGCCTTTTATTTGATTCCTTTGGTTCTCTTGCATTTTCATTGTATCAATATCCTTATCATCTAGTATTTTCTGTTTTGATTCATTGGGAAAGGAGACACCACCATCTAGTATTTCATATGGGACCTGTGTGTCTGAAAGGGTTTTGTTTTCTTCCACTGGCATTTTTTCTTCCTCTGTACCTTTTGGAAGAACTGTGTCTTCTGCTGTGAATTTGTTTAGCTCCTGGACTTTTTCTGGAGTCTCTTTAGAAGAAGTTTCTTCTTCATGACACACTAAAGTCTGCTCCTCTAAAGGAAATAGGACATGTTTATTCTGTAATTTATTATGTTCCAGACCCCTTTGTCGGCGAGATTCCCGTTTCTCCCGACAGCTTGTGACCTTCTCGTGGCCATCTGTTATATTCTTGTGAGAAGGAATGGCCTTTTCAATAGCTTGGCTCAGTTTTTCATTTTGATTATTCCAAGTTTCATCCACGCCAGAGTCCATCTGTTCAGCACCTTGATCCATCTGCATTTCAGATTTTACAGCCAACTGCTCCAACGCCAGTACATCACCACCTTTTTGGCATATCCTATTCTCTTCCTCTTGAGCTTGTTGCATTTCCTTGGTCTTCTGCTTTTCCACAATCATTTGTTGAAATCTGGTTTGAAACACAACATTAAAGACAGGGCACGTAAAGGTTTAACTCAGAAGTGTCCAAGAAGCATTGCTGTGGGCTAAGTATTGCTCACAGATTACAACCAGTAGGTACCCTCAATTTTGAAATCCCAGCATGGCTGCTTGGAGCACTAGTTATTTGGGGCCTTGTAAACTCTGCAGCTCTTTACTAATACTTAGGACATCTGCGACCTGCTCCATTCTAGTGCAACCCTTGCATTCTAGGCAAGCTAACTTTGTAGCTTGCTTGGGCACCCTGGCTTAACCTGTAAAATCAGTGCTGGCTGTCACTTCCCAATTTAAATCTGGCCATTTTAGCATCAAATAAAGAAATGTGCAGTTTTTACTCTTCTTTCTTAAGGGATGATGGACAGATTGTCACCAGTGACTGGGAGGGTCAATGCACCATAATGAATTCATAACTGTAACCCTAGCAAACTAGCAGTGAAACAGCCTGAGAGGTATCTGTATTTAGGCCTGGCAGAACCAGATCACTCCTTTCCCTTTACCTTTTACGCTGCAGATGCCCTTTGACTAGAGCCTGCACAAGGCAGATTTTCTTCCTCTGCTGAAGGTAGGATTCTCTGACTTTGTATCCTCTCCACACTGACTGAATGTAAATGGCAGCATTCGTCCTCTCCAATGCTCTCCTAGTACAGTATGATCGCCAACAAGTCTAGAAGTAAGATTTTTATTGATCAGAGGCAGCCACATACGAGTTTTTGATGGCGATTTGCAGCTCACGCTAAAATCAAGTAACACACACCTGCAGAGTCACGGCTGCCTGACGCATTCTGAGAAAGTGTCTCCTTTCCAAAACCATCCGGAGCCAGCTCTGAAGGAGAACAATCTTTCTGACTACTTCTTTATGTAGTGTGTCCTGTAGCATTTGTCGGTCAGCCTCCTTCATAAACACCTGCTCAGTTAAAAAAAACCAAAAAAAACCAGAAGAGGACACATGAGCATTAATCAGCACCAATCTGCTCCACCTCTTCGAAGGATAAATCCCAGGGATACTATTCTAACGGAGTATGCATATCCTTTGCTTTAAAGGTACAAGAGTATTGCATTTCCAGTTACAGTCATGTCTAACCTTTTAACCTTCCAAACAGCTGGGGCTGCCTCCAGCCACATAACATCTGGTCATTATAGCTGAAGGCAGCACAAATCTCTTCCTAAGTGGAACCACTGATCTTTGTAATAAAAGCCACAGAGCCAATGTCCTTCAAGTATAAAAGCTGTCTCTGCAGGATAAAACCCTGTTCCGAGTCAAGGATGCTGTCCTAATAAGGGATAAGAAATTGAGATATCCTGGAGAAGAGCGAGTCAATTTTTTTAAATGGCTGTTTTTTCTGTGGACAGCAGAGGGAAAAAAATTAAAATATATGTTAGGGTTCCCCAGCAAGTTGTGCAGACTCAGCACATTAGCATTTCTGACAGGGACTCAGGTGAAGGACACATTTTACAGACCTTGGTCTTCCCTATTTGGTAGTTGCTTTTGTCCAGCTTCAGTTTATTCAGGTGAGCCGAGATCTCTTCCTTCGAGGCTTTGGCATTTTTGGGAAGTAATACTTGGAACTGGTCTATGAAAGCCTGTGTAGGTAAGGAGTACAGACAGTGAGAGACCAGAGCAGGCAGACAACTCAGGAGTCTGCAGTTCCAACAAGCTCTACCTTCCTAATCTTTGCCGCCCAAATGATTTGGCTTAATTTTAGGAAGTACTAATTTCACTAATATCAATATTCCAAAATTCCACTAACCCTTTTAACCAGCAAAACGTTGGTCCCTTCCAGTTTGGAATCCGAGTTAATGTTTAGCACATGGCCATGTGTGTAACTGCCATATCCAGAAGATAGAAGTATATTAACTTCATAAATGGGATAGGCCTATTCTTATGTACAGAGCTGAGACATTAAGCTTCGTTACATGCAATAAAGAGAACAGCATAGATAATGCTCAAAGCAGTTCAGCTTGTGCCTTATCAGCATACACAGGACCTATCTAGATAAATGAGACATGCTTTCAGATAGATTTCATTGATGTTTCAGAACTAGATTAAGCAAATATTTCTTAGGAGAAAAATTGAAACCACATTCAAATAGGCACCAGCTGCATCCATTGTGAAGACACTTGTATACGGCATACTGTCTTTTCCCAAAGAGCAGATGCATCCCAAATGACACAGGTCTATTCCAACCCCACCTCAAGTACCTGGAATGTGTATTTGGCACTGTAACCAGATCTGCGGATCCGCACAGTCTCCAACATGCCGGTGTACCTCAACTGCTGCAACACTAATCCCTCATCAAAGAACAGCTCCCTCTGAAAGACACACAGAGAAACAGAGACCTAAACAAAAGACACAATTTACACCATCTTCTCCGAGACAAGACCTCTTACTGAGAATGTACAGTGATTCCTTTCTCCGACTCACCTAAAGCAAGCTACCCCTCAACGTTTACATTTCCTCTCTCCAGATACACAAGCTGGAGAGAGTATTGTTAAGACAAGAAGCACAAAGGGGCACTGTATAGTCTTTAAAGATTGGTTTAGGATGAGTGGTGTAGAATCTGTAAAGAAATGCTGTATTGCTAATTTTGGGATGTGGGTTCTTTGAAGAAGCATGGAGAAGTTTGCTCTTTGCCTTCATTTCTCTAGTTAGAGTTCCTGGGGCAGAGCTGCTTCCTGGAACCTGGTGTTTGTATTAAGATGCCCGACTAAGCATACTACAGGCAGTTTATGACCTCCTCACTTCAAGGACGGGGATCTACAGTGTAAATGAAAAAGCTGTGGTAAGAAAAACACCAACTTTGTTATTGCTGATTTCTCCTCCGCCAAAGGGAAACAAACCAGCAAGACGCTGGCATCTCCTACCACTTGACCGAAAGGCAAAAGCACTTTAGCCATCGAGTAAGAAAAAATGAGAGTAACCCAGTAATACAAAGAATTGGGTGTTTGTTACTTTTCGTCTTTGGATTCTCCCTGGTACTTCTCCTAAAACTAACCAGGGAAGGGTAAGCTCTAATGGTCATTCCTGAGATGCAGACATCAACACTCCAAGAACTGTATCGAGACCCACACAGCTATCTGATGGTAACTGCCCCCTTCCGTTACCGACCTGAGCAGAGCGAGAACTGGTTGCCAGTCCCTTAATCCACAAGGTTTGCTGTGATGACAAGTTTTATAAGACAGCATCTTGACCAAAGCCATTTGCTGATGGCATCGAGTCATGGAGTCACTCCCCACAACAAACAAAATTCCCTTGCTTTCATTATATTCTCTTCAAAAACTAAGAAAGGGCTAAGCGTTACTTCATGCATGACTATATTTCTGTCAAGTATCTGAGAAAACACAGCTTGCTTTTACACCTGCTAGTTGCATGCTCCCTTAATGCAAAGTAAAGTCTAACATGCCGACAACTGTACATTGCTGGGGATGCTTGTCTGTCCACCCAGTAATCAGACCAACTTAGAACTGGGAGGCAAAGCGACCTACCTTCTCAGCATTGGAGCGGATGCAGCGGATGAAAAATGGCTCAGCTTTTCCCAGGGTCTCCAGTAGTTTATTGAGGGAGTTCTGGAATGAGACATTCAGTACACTCATTCTTTAAATATCACTGTTTGGCTTTTCCTTTGGCACTAGCTTTGAATGTTCTTGAGCCAGGTTGCCAAAATGGAAAAACACTCCAAGCATGCTGTGCTCTCATACTGCCCATCAATCTATGAAACTATCTGGCATCACCCACAGGGCTGCCCAGAGATTAGTGGATTCACAGGATAAAGTCTGGGAACTTCACTTCATGATGCCTGGTGTGATGCTATCACCTGTGGTCACCCTTGTTGGTGCTACAGTCCCTAGTGGTCTGTGTGTATGGCAGGAGCAGACCTCCTTCCTCTGACAAGTTCCCTCCGCTGTTATGGCTAATTAACCACAATTTATCTATCTAACAGGGGCCTTGGGTGTCACCACTTCATCTCTTTGCATTAGTTTTTTTTCCCTTTTTTGCCAGGAACATCAAGGACTCCTTCACCTCTAATCCTTGGGGATCCTGAAAGAATGGCAAGAACCAAGTGTTCTGTAAGCTACTATTGATCTTTTACCTCCTACTGCAGGGGCGTTGACTGCCAGATGGTCTATTTTTTTTTCTTTTAGTGACACAGGGCAATCAGACCACAAGTGTCAGGAGACTGCATATGAGCCAAGCGAATGAGCTAATCATCTATATAAAGAATTTGTAAAGTGATTTAGGAAATAAAAGAGAAGTCAGATCTGTTCAGGGGTCCTGGGTGGTGTGCATTCACTGCATACTCCATGGCATAGCAGTGGTCTCTGATTCTGTATCTCCAGTTCAGATACTCATTTACCTGAAACTGTGCACTTATGCTAGGTGGTTTCTTCTTTTTGTGCATGTGCAAGAGGGATTTCGTCGTACGATCATGCAGAGTCATGCTCACTATAAGCTTCAGAGACTTGGAGTCCAGTAAGTTCTAAGACAGAGAGATTTGCTGTTTTCACAAATCAGTCAATACACATCTATATAAACCATGATCACACTTGTCATATGGAGAATGCTGAAGTCAGTAAGTCTCAGGATTTTTATTTTAAACCTACATCTTTCTGTTCCAAATACCGAAACCAATTCCTCTTCAAGGACAGGAAAGGAAAACAGCCTCCCACCTAACTGATGCATCTGAGCCTTGTGGGGTGCTCGGTGGCTGCTGCACACACAGGTACCTTCCACCCACAGGTAGTGCCCACTGTTCTGCTGAGCCACAGTTCACCTGTGGACACTGCCTATTACATTCATGTATCTATTCAGATGAAGAACAAGTTTTACCTACGAAGCCAACTCAACTTTTGGTTGTGAAAGGGAGGTTTAAAGGGGTAATGAGAGATGGAGATTTCTCTATAGTCTAGAACAGTTTTTCCTGATGCAACATGTATATTCTTTATTCACAAAACCAAAGCCACCTAAAATGGGCTAAATAACTTTACCTTGGGAATGATCTGCTTTTGTCTGGCACCTCTACTCTTCCTGTTAAAATATTAAAGATTGTTTCAGAAAAAACACAAATGATTTTTGTTAGTTCAGCTTGTTAGCCATGCCTTGCAAATTAGCAGAGCAGAGGAGAATGAGTGCAACAGCTTCAAGGTGTTCATGCATACCCAGGAATTCCTCGTAACTGATTAATGCAGGGAACGCAAGCCACTTTGCGAGGAGACTGTTTTGTCAATTACCAATACCTGCAGTATTTGCAGGAAAGAAATGTTTTGTCTACAGATATAACCCACAGCTGTTAGAGAAACCTACATTGTTGCATATGCTGTATTTGTTTAAAAACACAACACAACACATGCTCTTAGTCCAAAGTCATTGGAAGTCTCCTTCTCGCATTGATGCTTTGCCAAAGGAAAGGTTCCAACTAACAGACATTTCTGCTGGTTCCAGCTTTGCACTGGGAAATCCTGGGCTGTTTGCAGCTGGACAGCAGATGCCCCAACATGTCATTCTGGAATTCTTAGGCTTGACTAACAGGTTCATTTCCAGGACTTCCTAGACCAGGGCACAAAGATACCAAACAGAACGCAGCAGTGAATGGGAACATGACTCCCTCCAGAATGAGGCTGCATTTCATTCTCTGCTAATCCCTGCAGCCTTAACCTTCGATGGAAGGCAATGGCTTGCCCCCTGCTGCTGCTGCCGAAAGACTAGAATGTATTGTTCAAAGATGAAATTGTTGGGTGCAGGCATAAATGGCTTTTTTTCAACTGGATCTGGAGGAAAAAAGTGTGAAAACCACTGGTGTAAGATGTCCCCCAGCTCAGTGTCATGCAATTGATATACCATTATGCAGCAACCTATTATAGATTAATTTTCATACATATAGACAGTTAGAGACACTGGATCTAGGGGCCTACGTTCTGCTCTTTGGGAAACTATTAAGTAAATCCAAACGAAGTTGTGAAACTTGGTTTTTTGCAGTGTTCCAATAACTGATTTGTCTGACAACTTGGTGCAGAATTTGGCCTTAGCGAGTGCAAAGGAAGCAGGGTAACAACCATAGGTAGTGCAGTTCTACAAAGGAAATACTCTGCTCGGTTTCTGCTTTTTTTAATTTAATCTCAAGAAAGGCTTGCTGTACTGTTAGAAAGCAACAATCACACTTTGGTTCTGGATTGTAGTAACTGCTTCATTGATGTTGCACTTGCAAAGCAATACCCAGAGCGCCAAAACTCACAGAAAATGGAAGCGAGGTTGTTGAAGCCGGCTGAGCGACCGAAGCAGCCTACAGGGATCTTCACCCTGCCAGGGAAGTCCTTTTATACTCTTGATTATTTGGTCATGTAAGTCTCTAAACGATCCATAGCCACAGACAGCCACAAAGGAGAAAACAAGGAGATAAAACAAGAAGTCCCATCACCCAGTATGCTCTTAATAACAGCAGGTTGATCCCAGGCTACTTTTTCCTAAACATGAACATTTCTTGAAGAGAAAGAGCTGGCTTGATTTGTATCAATTAGACTGCCCACATTTTAATCATCAGGGTTAAGTGTCAAGTTATTTTTTAGGACTCCTCTCCGCTGGAAGCACCCTGTTGGGTCATCAATTCTGAATGCATGAAGGATCACAGCTTTTTACCAAAAGAAGTAAATACAGTCAGCAAGTCCTTAACAAGATGACCCAGGAAAAGAGTGTGCAAACACACACCTAGGAGCCAAGGAGAAAAATGACCCACAAGTGGCCAATGGGAATTGCTCCATCCTACAGAAATAAAATTTAAAGTGGTTTAACAAGTGCAAAGCTATCTGAATGGCAATATTTGAAACTTTTTTGCACTTAATCTACTAATAGATATAAATATTCACTGAATAGCTTCAATATGTCTGAATTTCAAAGGGGTAGCCAAATTAGTCTATTGTAGAAAAACAACAGAGTCCTGTGGCACTTTTAAAGACTAACAGATTTATTTATCGCATGAGCTTTGGTGGGACTGTTGGCCTGCTTAACACGTCACTAGAAAACAGACCAGAAAGATAGACGTTTCAGGAGTACCAGAAACTGAATCAATGACGTTCTCCTTTTCCCATTTCCAGTTCAAATTTTTAAAAAATTCATGTTTAGCTTTTAAAAGTCAACCTGGGATGGTCTCTAATTAGTGCTTGAATCAATCAGTTTAACCATGCACCATGCTAGAGCTGTCACGTCGTGGCATAAAACTTACCTTCTTTACTTTCCAGAGAGGCACAAACCAAATATATAACAGAAGCGTAAGAGGTCATTTCTGGCCATAAAATGCCATCACCATTCTAAGCTACCCAGCAAGGCAGTAATTTTTTTTTATAAAAGGTATTCATTCATTGTCTCTAGTTCCTTTGACAGTCCTTTTTAATAAAGCTGTTAGTTTATTTTATTTTTGCATTAAAGAACCTCAAGGAAATGACTGACACTACAGCTGACAGCTTTATCGATCTATTGACTTCAGAGGCACTTGATTGAGGCTGTCCAATTTGCTATGAACTAGTTATTTTATGGGGTGTAACACTTTGCAGCTTGATTTCTGCCCTGAACATGCTCAGAAGCTGCATTTGCTCAGGAATGTGCCTCCCTGGTCTCCAACTACAAAGTCTTCTTACTTCTACTTACTTCTTGCTTTCATAAAAAGCAATGATGTCTTCAAAAGCATTAATATCGAAATCCTCAGAGCAATCAAATGAGAAATCAAGCAGTGAACAGCTGCAAAAGGAACATGTATAGAACCTAAATATTTAGTGGAAAGGCAAACATGCAGACATAGAGCAATGTTTGGAACCAGCTCTGTGAGGAATTTCTTTGCTCCCAAACATTTCACTGCATTTTCAGTGATCACTTCCATACTCCTAGAAACAAGGCTACAAAAACATGGGCACTCATGGATTCTTCAGATTTCAGGATACAAAAGCATAAGAAGGAATGTACACCACAGTCTTTTAGCAGTACTCTTTTGGGTAGTGCACATGCAGAATGTATCTCGCAATGGCATCAGCACAACTTTGGTGTGCGCATGACCCCATCGCCACAGTTCCTTTTCTATCAGAGTCCACTAATTGAACTCCAAAGTAGAGGGGAGAAGGGTGGGTAGTGGAGCACCCACATCTCGAAGAACATCAGTTACTGCAGGTGAGCAATCACGTCATCTTCCACTCGTGTCCCAATGGGTGGTCCACCTTAGGTGACTGTGTAGCAGTGACCACTGATCAGTGGAGGGACTTTGTTGCACAGATGAAAGGACAGTTCTCCCTATGGTGGCATCACCAGCACAGGCTTCATCTATACATAGTGGCTGGTGAACGTATGAAGTAACGTCCGCACAGCTGCCTTGCCTATGTCCGAGAGGGCAACATTGCTGAGGAATGCTATTGGTAGTGGCAATTGCCTTCCTGGAATGCATTCGTACGCCTCGGTGGAGGCTGCATTTCTATTTGCTAATAACACGTGTGAATACAATCTTTCATTTGCTTTGACTGGATACCGCCTCACCCTTTGAGCATTCAGCCAGAACCACAATCTATTAGATTTTCTGAATGTTTTTGTTCCTTCTAGGTGGAAGGACAGGGCCTGTCTGACATCCAACGTGCAAAGTGCTGCTTCCTGATGATTCACATGTGGTTTGGGGTAGAAGATACTCAAATGGATAGTTTGGTTGATGTGGGAATCAGATAATTTTTGGAAGAAACTTGTGATGAGGCCTAAGCCTCATGTCCTCTGGTTTCCACCGTAAGAGGGAGTCTTTGATGCTGTTTATTACTGAGAAATGTTTGCTGAGGCCATGTCTGTTAGGTCTGTAAGCTGTGGATAGCCACATCTGGAAAGCTCTCACATGTAGCCTCGTGTGTGATACCACAGATGTTTTGGCTTCCATGTAACTCATGAATTGTAGGAATACTTGCGCCATTATCCTCAGTGTGATTCTTATTTCTGATATGATATCTATGATTGTCTGGATCTGGGGAATGATGCCTTTGCTGTTATTGAATTGAGCAGTGTTCCAATAAATCTGAGTTCCTGTGTTGGTTTAGGTGTCAATATTTCAGCATTTATTTTGAGTCTCAATTGTCGAAAAACAGTAATACTTTGTGCTGCGGCAAGTGTGGCTGCAATTTCATTTGTTGCTGTTAAGATACGGGAAGTTGGTAACCCCTTACGTCCTTAGATGTGTGGTGACAACCTTTCGGACTTTGGAAAAAATGCATGGTGCCATCGAGAGGCAGTCATCTATCCTGAATCTCAGAAACCACCTGTGGGGAGGGTGAATGGTACCATAAAAATAAGCATATTTGAGGTTGAGGGCTGAGACCCAGTCCCCTTGTCACAGAATAGGGTTTATCGCGGATAGTGTAACCATCTTCAACTTCTGTCATCTCACATACTCTGTTTAATACCCTAGGTCCAAAATGTGTCTCCATCCCCAGTTCTCTTTCTGAAATACAAAATAGCGGGAATAAAAGCCCTTGCCCCTGTGGTGAGAAGGAACCAATTCTAGAGCCCTTATTTGTAGCAGATGGTCTATTTCTTAGTGCAAAATTCGCAAAATTCAGGGGTCCCTGAAAAGGGACAGGAAAGGGGGTGTGGATGGCTGGGGAACAGATAAAAACAGGATCGAGTACCTGGATTTGACATTTTTAATCAATTTGGCCAATGTAATTGCAGACAAGTTTTGATGGAAACATGAGAGACAGAATTCAAAGTCTATGAGGGGTGAATCTGATGCTGCATAGCGAGAAGGATTTCTCAGGACCTCTACCAATGAATCAAAATTCCTATTTTGTAGATGCCAACTGGGATTCTGATGTTGTTTGTGGTGGCTACGTTTGTATCCTCTGTTTTCCCCTTTGTTGTTTATATTGCCTATGCTGGCAGTTAAGCTGATATTGACAGGTATAAGGTAGGTACTCACATGGCTTCTTTTTAGGGGTAGGTGTATAAATTCCTAGGGTCCTTAGCATGGCCCTAGAATCCTTTACTGAATGCAAGACCTCATCTGTCTTTTCGGACAACAGTTGGTTGTTGTCAAATGGAAGATCTTCTTTTCTTGTTTGTCCATCTCTTGGCAGTGCTGAAGCATGAAGTCCTGCACACGACTACAGCAGTAGCAGTGGTCCTAGCTGCTTTATCTGACATATCTAGGGAGGCGTGCAGGCAAGTCCTGCCCAGAAGTTGACCTTTAGTGAGTAGTGCCTTAAACTGTTCTCTTGCTGTCTGGGAGGTCTGTCTTAAACTGGATAAGTTTGTCAGATATGGTATAGCCATAATTACAGAGTAGAGCTGAATAATTAGCTACTATCATTGGGAAAGTGGCATCCAATCCTTGTCTTGAACTTTGTTTGTTTGCCATTTTGGTTGGTTGTCATTAATGCCGGTGAGCGTGGGAATAGAAAATCCATTGTAGTACCTCCTGTCATTGAGTTTGTTAGTGCGAAGAATCGTGGCTGGCATCTGCCATATTATATTGGCAGATTCTATTAACACCTCATCCAGGGGGAGTGAGATTTTTGGAGATGCCATAGGATGCAGAATTTTCAGTAGCTTGTGCTAGGACTCAGTTACCTTCTGCAACGGGATCTCTAGCTCCTTTTGAGTAAGTCACTGAATTGTTTTGGATTGTCTGCAAGGGTGAGGTAGGTGGGATAACTGCTTCGCCTGGTGAAGAAGATGCATCGTGTAAAGGGGGAAGTGGTTCTTGATCCCCACTTGTCTCAGAAGTGTGTGAATGTTCCAGTGCAATTGCAGAAGTGGTTGGGCGAGGTTCACTAGGTGACCTGTGTCTAGCAGTGTGAGAGCTGGTAGGTCTAGCAGGCTCTGGAGTATGAGGAACAGGCTTCCCAATCTCACAAACCCATCTGGCATGGCATATGTGGGTGACAGCAAGCTGCCCTGGACCCTGTCTGAGTTTAGAGGGCTGTGATTCCAATGACAATTGGGTGGGTGAAGAGTTCTCTTAACAAAATTGAGTTTCTTCTGCGTCACTGTGCTCTGACCACAGGGAATGCATCAGTGAGAGCTCCTCTAGAGCAAGTTGTACTGGGGACTGATGCCCTTCTGAGTGTGGAGAGGACATAACATGGTATTGCTCATGTATCCTCTTTCGTGTCAGCCTGTTGTTGGTGCTGAATGTATCCCTGGGGCCAGCTGAAGCGCGTGGGGCACTGTCGGTACCATGTGTGGTTCTGGGGCCGAGAGGTGTCTCGGTGCCAGGTCTACCTTGGGTGCCATTGTAACTGCCGTCGTCTGTGACGATGCCATAGCTGGCACCACTGGAGTGCCAGGCCTCTGGTTGCTGCCTCCCTTTCAGTGCCGTGTCTGAGTAGGAGTGTCAATGTCCAATCACTGACTCCTCACCCAGATGTTTTCAGTCCTTGGGCTTCACAGGAACAGTACTACGGTACTGCTGGTCAGAACTATGTCTTAGAGACATTTTGTTGGACAAGCATCTTCTCTTTGACGCTCCAGTCTCCAGTGGCGATGAAGCTCTCCTTCCGGTACCATGAGGCAAGTTTTCTGCGGGAAGTTTGTCAGGTCCCAGATTGGAGGAGGGTATGAGGGTCTTTTCCATGAGGATAAGTTTTACCTCAAGTCTCTATCCTTTCTCGTCCTTGCACTCAAGCTTCCACAGTGGCTACATTTTTAGGTCATGTGGGTTTCCCCCAGGCAGCAAACACACTGCCAATGCCCATTGGAAGCAGGCATAGCCTCCTTACAAGAGAAACACTGCCTGAACCCTGATGAGCTTGGCATATTAAGGCCTAACACTGGAAAGAACAATCAGGAGAATTAACTGAAACTATGAAGAGGAATAACTGGTTCACAATTATTTTTTTGGTTAGCAAACACTAACTAGGTAAGAAAAAGCTGACTAAAACCAACTAAAGGCTGACTAGATTAAGTATTTTTTTTCCCAACAATTAACATTTAGGGTCAAGAAAGCTTCTCTGCTTTGAGGCTCCCCCTTCAACTGTGGACAGCCGAAAAGGAACTGAGGAGAGGGGGTTGCGAGCACGCAGAAGCCACATTGAGGCTGTTGCAAGGTACATTCTGTGTGTGCATGACCCAGACAAGTACTGCTAAAAGACCTCTGATCAACAGCATGGGATGCAATGACACCTAGAGTTATACCCCTGTGGATGCTCTACTTTAAGAAGCCATTTTCATTACCCATCTCTGGATTATTATTCCAGATTAAGAATGAGTAGGAAGTGTGGAGTTCCATAGCAGTAACAGGATGAGGGGAAGTTGACACAAAAGTGGTATCTAGACAAGACAGAGCATATATACAGCCCCAGCTCTCTTCATAGTGCCCCTTTGCATCATATTGTTATCCCATGCTGTCAGATCCATTGATGAGAACTGTCTTAGTCAGATGTGTACAGCGTTTAGTATTGCAGGACCCCGATGCTTAATTTAGACCTTTAGGCATTACTGTAACATATAATTTGACCGCATGCACAGAAATGCAGAGACCATCTTCCTCAGTGTCTGCAAGCAAGGCCAGATTAATACAGGGGCTAAAGCCTGGGCCTCGGCCTAAAGGGAGGCCCCAAGTTCCAGCCCCTAAACCTGCTCATCTACTCTTCCACCCCCCTTTCTCAGCGCCAGCAGGGCAGGGGCAGCGCTCAGAGTGCTCCAGCCCTGCCAGCACTGGGAGGATGGGGGGTGCCCTGGGGTCATAGGCCGGCCTCTGGGCGCTGAGGGACTGACCCTCCCACCTCATGCCCCATCCGGCCCCACCCCAAAGGAAGACTGGCAGGAGCAGGACCAGGCGGGAGCGCTGTCTGGCCCCAGCCCCTCCCACCTCAAGCAACAGCTTCCCACAGGCTGCCATGCTGGGGAACAAGGAGATGAGGTGGGCGGAAGCCTGGGGCCCCCAGGCCAGTTAATCCAGCACTGTCCGCAAAGTGGCTAGCAAATGGACGGTGCTCCTGTATACATGGAACAAAACTTATCCAAGTTTCCTGCCCAGCACCTTGGATCTTGTTCACTGGATCCCCCACAGCAAGGCAGTGCTAAGCTCTGTTTCCTTCCACATGCTACCCTCTACACATGGAGCTAATTCTCAATGGCAGCCCAGCTTCCTCCCCAGACTCTCTTCTTCCAAACCCCTCCTAGAACCCACTTCTTCCACAAGTCCATGAACATTCATTGGACATCGTTCAAGCATCCTTGACCTTCCAACATTTTAGAAGTGGGGTACCTAAATATAGATATTTCAGGTGAACAGCAGTTTCCCATTGGGATTTATACAGACTAAGCGTACTGCCCATGCGTAAGTAGAGAGGAATTATGCCTAATCTACCAATTCTCTTTTTTGTGCTATTTCGATTGCTTGTTTGTATTAATAGGAAGACCCCAATACAACTGCCACGATGCTGAAAAAAATTAATTAGTTGTCAGTTAAGTTTGTGTATAGCGCTGATGCATGGTACCGTGTGGAATGTGGCCCAAGAGCCCAAGGCCTTTCCCACACGACATAGCAACTCTTGCCTAAAATGCTTAGGAAACTGCCCATTATTCTGTTTAAATAGCTCAGGCTTAGAGGCCAAGCATATGTTTCTCACCGATAAATTTTTTCTACTGGCCTGTTTGCTCTCTGCAGTTCTCCAAGAGGAACCCGGAGTCCATGACGCACAACGCCTGTTGTGAAAAGTGAAGAAGAGTCCTCATTAATTTTGACAAATATATTCACAAACTGGAACATAAAGCATTCCAATCACTAGTAATGAAATATACCTGAGCGCCAAAAGTTTTGCTCCAACTATAAATGGCAAACTCATCTGTTCAAAAAAGCTCTTATGACTAAGTATTAATATTAAAAGGTGAAACAATCTTACTATAAAAACTTGGGATCTCCGTGGGGCCTGGGAAGCCTGATCAAACTCCACTAAATAAGCAGTGACAGGTAGATAACACCTACTAAACATCAGAATTGCCTGCAACACCAGGCCATTAAAAATACTTTATCATAACTATTATTTCACACACTGTTTCTATAAGCATGTGTTGGCGGCAACAGGCTTTCATGCTGGGCATAACCATAAACCGGGGCTTAAAGACAAGAATTCCTGACTTCTGAACTCATGTATAATATCAAAGCCCTTTTGGCCTTGGGCAACTTACTTAACCCCCAAGACTCAATTTCCCCTTCAGCATTACACTTTAATATTTTCCATCCAATGTCTGTTAAGACCTTCAGCTCCCCTAGGCTTGTTGATATGAAGATAACACCAACTGTTCAAAAAATTTCAGTGGTTTCTCTGTGCTCAATACCTGCAGTTTTCTGGGCTCTCTGACGTCCTGCTTCTGCAAAGACAGCCATTGCTCGAATTGCTGCCCGCAGAATAGCCCAGCGGAATACTGCAACAGGGTCCATTCCTATCAGCTCGCGAACATAGGCACTGTCACTACTTCGCAGTAAAGCAACCATATCTGGTCTCATGTAATCCATGTTCTTCTCTCGGAAATCCTGCAGAACAGAATCACCAAGCCCCAAACACAAGGGAAACACTAAATCAGAAAGGATTTCTGTGGAACTGTGTTTTGACTAAAGGGATATGTCAGTCTTCACTCCAAGACTAGCACAAAAAAAAAAAAAAAAAAAAAAGTAACCCAAGTCTAGCAACACACCAAGTTTAATCCAAAGACGCAACAGATTTTCTGTTTATGATAAATTGCAGGGAAGGGAATGGAAAATTGACTTTTCATGACTATTCAAAAACTGCTACATACCTTTATATTATATTTAACTTTCCCTGCAAAGTGTCGAATGATAAAAGCAGGTTCCTTCACTGGTGTCCCAACAAAGAATTTGTTCTCCTCATGCTGCTGCTTGAACTTTGCAAGTAGAGTCTGACTGGTGGCGTGTGGAAAGCTAGGGACACAAGGTAGGAAACAGAGTGGGAAATGTCCACTTC
Organism: Pelusios castaneus; assembly: GCA_007922175.1. NCBI lineage: Eukaryota > Metazoa > Chordata > Testudines > Pelomedusidae > Pelusios > Pelusios castaneus. The sequence continues at coordinate 453,730 of ML685800.1, forward strand.
TTGCTCTCATAGTATGAATGGCAGTACCTGCTCATACCAAGAGGAGTGATCTGACAGCCTGAAAAAATCTCACTAGCAGTGACAAACTAGATCAGTATGCCCAACACAGGGATAAGCAGCTAACAGTCCTGCTTGGGCAGCAAAGACATGAGAGCTATAAAGGTAACTTTTAAGCAGAAAGGAGTCCACAGCAAATTAGGGAATTTAGAAGTGTCTATTGAACATATATTTACCTCTTACCCACCCTCCACTATCAAGCTTTGTATGTACTGGTACTAATTACATACAATATTGATTACAATTGTTACAGCACTTTCATAAATACATTCCCCAGCCATGTGCTTTATACCATTTGCATAATTATACAGTAGGAACTCAAACATTAAAGTGTGAATTTCTGCTCTTAAGCCAAGTTTTGTTTACGGCAGCATTACACACTGGAGTAATTTCTCAAAGAGGAATCTTATTTAGCTACACTTACAATGGTCCCGCCCCACTCCATAATCTGCTGTCTACCATAACTGTCAACTTCCTTTATTTTTGTAGCTATTTATGACCTTTTCCCTTATGACACGCAGAGCAATTCTTGAGGAAGAAACTTGACGCTTACTTGCTTTCTTCATCTAGCAGATAGAAGAGCCCAGTGGGCTTCTTGCTGATTAAGTGAATGCAGGCCACATTATCTGTATAGTCAATATTGTGCCAGGCGATCCCTTCACTTTGATACTCCTCCTGTGCAAGTCAAAACATTTTCCATATCAGCAGAGCAGCCAAACTTGTCAAGCCTGGAAAACTAAACATTGCCTCTCACATCAGGGCTTCTTTAGATGGATACTGTCTGGTTCCAAGTTTGTAAGTTCACACAGGAGCAGCCAGAACCAGAAAAAAAATTAATTCATAGATACCAAAACACAGATTCTCTGATTAGTATATTATTTAATCTCTGTGTGATAAATTCCATAAGCCTTGGGAGTGAGAGATGGATATGGAATCAATTTCTCTAAGTGCACCTGGCTAATATGTCTTACCAGCAGCTAGCACTGCCTAGGTTTACAAGATTTGGAGTTTTGTTTGATAAAGCTGTGCAAAGTACACCTCCACAGAGATTTGTGCCAAACACCACAATCAGCTTTTCTTCATGTTGTGAATTCCAGAGACAAAACTAATTGGGGGATAATACACTTACAATCCTGAATAACATTAAACATGTGGTTCTGTTTAATACCTGGGTGTATAAAAAGAGAGAAAGAGCAGAATGTGAAATAGGAGGTGCTTTCCGCATGATGTTAGAAAACATATCCTTGTCAAATCTGAATCTGCCCCCAATTTATCTATTCTGTATGATTTATAGGCACAATATACTGCAAAAAATGGTATTTAAGTTCTATAAACATGTCCCTGTTTGAAAGGATATGTATAAAGAATCCCAAAGGGGACCTATACAGACAGATAGGGGAAATGGGTTACTTAAGGATTTGGAGGAAAAGAATTAGAAGACAAAATAGCATACAACTACTTATTCTGGTTAGTCTGGATTATAAAACCTCTTCTATATTACTAAACTGCCAGCGCTCTGCTGTATTTGTTTATGAAATTTGTTAGTTTGGGCAACGTTCTCTTTTAATGTTTTGTTTGAAGTTATTCACATACTGTTCATAAGATACAGAACAACAACTCTCTTCAGGCACATTACCATAGGACAGTTTTTTGGGCATGATCTAGAACATAGTTTCTCAACCTGTGGTACGAGTACTTCTGGGAGTATGCCAGACACTGGCTGGGGTACACATGGCAGCCTCCTGCTTCCCCCAGTCCCAGCTGGGAGGCAGTTGAGTGTTGGGAGTAGTTATTCAAATTTTCAGAAGTTAGGGGGTATTTGCTATTTAAAAGGTTGAGAAACCTTGATCCAGAAAAAGATTTTTTTTTGTTTTGTTTTGTTTTTCTAAAGCTGGAAGCAAGAAAACAAAGGAACAACCACCCTAAAGCTAGGGACAGAAGAATTTATTCTAATTTCAAAGGCTTTACCACACATCAAAGCACTCTGTAAAATCAAATACCAGACACATACAAAATTCACTAGCTCATTTCACAGGACACACAGCATGTAACTGATACATATCCATGCAGCTAAGCACGTTCTCTAACTACAATCAGGATGCAACAAGAAATACCAAATATTTTGAATGTGTTAATGATTATGTTTAAAATGAGGAAAGTGATATAGAATCATAGAATCATAGAATAATAGGGTTGGAAGGGACCTCACGAGGTCATCTAGTCCAACCCCCTGCTAAAAAGCAGGACCACTCCCCCTAAATTATCCCAGCCAGGGTTTTGTCTAACCGAGCCTTAAAAATCTCCAAAGATGAAGATTCTACCACCTCCCTAGATAGCCCATTCCAATGCTTCACCACCCTCCTAGTGAGAAAGCTTTTCCTAATATCCAACCTTGACCTCCCCAGCTGTAATTTGAAACCATTGCTCCTTGTTCTGTCCTCTGTTACCCTCGAGAACAGCCTAGCTCCCTCCTCTTTGGAGCAACCCTTCAAGTAGTTGAAGGTTGCTATCAAATCTCCCCTCAGTCTTCTCTTCTGTAGACTAAATAAGCCTAGTTCCTTCAGTCTCTCCTCATAAGTCATGTGCCCCAGCCCCCTAATCATTTTTGTTGCCCTCCGCTGGACTCTTTCTAATTTGTCCACATCCTTTCTGTAGTGGGCCACATCCTTTCTGTAGTGATATGTTGTTCCCAGACTGCGAAGTAGAAGATGCAGCACACCGTATCATTAGAAGCTATTTCTATTTCTATGCTCTAGAGAAAGATTTGTATTGTTTATGCTAAATTCTGCATAAGTTAAAGCCAGGGCACAAAAAGATAAAACTCTTGTATCATTGAGCAAATAAATTGGACTTCTCTCAAGCACTGTCCTGCAGTTAAATACAAATTCGTAAGTAACTGGACCAACAGGAGAAATAGCCAACCAGCCTACTTTCATATCGTTAGCTTCTGACATCACAGAGACTGGGGAAACATCTATCCAGAGACTTCTTGTCAGTCAAGCTGTTACAGAAAGGTTAAAGATGTAGAAAAGTTTATATTCTCAGTGGTAAACATAAACCACACTCTGGCTTAGATCCTGTCTGTTTTACTATTATTGTATACGATTTTTTGTTCTGTTTCTACAGAGTCCAGCTCAAGGGGGGTCCTGATCCCTGACTAAGACTCCTATCTGCTACAGTAATAATAATGGTTTTTAATGCCTTCACTTCTATATGCCATGTAAACAAGCTGTGGATATGCTGGGAATCTCCTTTGAATCTCTCATTCTGATTCATTTAGAAAATCAACCACATTTAATGGGTACCTCATATTTAAAAAATACAAGTGCACACATGATTGCATTAATTTCACCCCACGGCCACACACTCAGAGCACGACTCGTTTATTTTAATTGCATTAAGACTAGTTCACTGCAGGGTACCCCAAATACAACAACCAGATCAAAGTCACAACCTCAGTAAGGACCAAGACCGTGGAAAAGTAAAGTTAAGAGGCCATTTGAGTTTCTAGAGCTCAAAAAGCATTTGAAATATTTATGAATTTATTAAATAATTTGACCTGAAGCTCAAGAGCTTTTCCAAACTAAGTGCCTTGTTGGCTACAGGAAGTTGATGAAGTTTCAGTCCTAAAATATGTAGCTTAGTCTCACTGTTACCTTGTGCTCTGTGGTCTCCCATGTTCTATCTAGACTGAGCTCTCTGAGGAGCTTTGGCTCTGCATATACAATGCCTGGTATAATGGGACTCTGGTACCTGAATAGGGCTTATACCATAATACGAACAAACTCCAGAAAATAAAGTGGGGCCTGAGAACAGGATTTTTAACCAAGAACTACTTTCACAATTATTATGTTACAGCCACAGCATTTTGGAGAGGGATTCTTTTAATTTTCTGCAATGGATAGGTGCTTTATAAACCATCACAAATCATGAATAAAAATTTTTACTATTCCACCCTTCGCCAAAAAAAAACTTTTGTTGGGAACTCATTCTTTCAATATGTGTTTTCTTACCTGTTCTAATTTGAAAATGTGTTGATTGAAGTAATACTGAAGCTGCTCATTTGCATAATTTATGCAGAACTGTTCAAAACTGTTGGTTTCGAAATCTTCAAATCCAAATATATCAAGCACACCAATGGACAAACACTAAGAAAACAATGCAGAAATCCTGTTAGGCAGGGCCTCACGAAAGTAACCTAATCACACCATTGATCATGCACCAACCCTAAGTAACATTGTCTATTCCAATATGACTGGTATGCTAAAAATTTGAGAAATACTTATTTCAAGATGATAGATGATCACTGCCTTTTCGACACCTATGCTGAAATCCTGGCCCTAGTCAAGTCATTGGTAACATTACCATTAACGGCAAAATGGTGAGGGTTTACCGCATATGTTTGAGCATACTGTCTGGTAGGGGATTCTTTTTAGTGCTACCTACACAACTGAAATAGCTGAGTTTAGAACAACATTGGTTTTGGTGAAGAACTTACTGTAACAGATTCTTCCATATCCTTCTTATTAAGAAGTGCATGATTAATTCGCAAAACAATCCAGTCAAACAGGGCGCTGTACAGTGACTTTGCCATTGAATCACGAGCTGTTATAGCCTGCAGATGAAAAGCAGTTAATCGCTTTGGACTAGTCTAGGAAGACTTTTGTACAATGGTGCATCATCAGTCAGAAAGGATGAAGATTACTCCACTGTTGACCCTTTCCCTGGTACAGTATAAGGGCTTTACGGTCCTAGCTGTGGTTTTTAAATTTTTATTTTAACATTTGTACGGAACCCACTAAACCCCTATAATACACAACTTTTCCCACCAACTGACAACGGCATTTTGGCCATGTTTATTAACAATGTACATTTAAGTCAGTAAAGTAAAATTCCCACTGCCACATAACATATTTGACAACTAGGGTGTAATCAGAGGCTATTTCCTGATTAGTGATTTTAAGGAGTGAGAAAAGGCCAAGCATTTACGCCACCAGGGTCTCAATGCAGGTCAGATAGAGGGTCAACGGCCAACTTCCACCGCCCATAGCCACTCACCTCGCTGAGACTATACGGCAGGATGAGTTTGTCATTAGCAGTCACTGTTTTTCTTTTAGTCAGCACTTCCACTAAAATTTCTCGTTTGACCTTCACACAAAAAGCGAGAACAAGAATTACTGACAGTCTGAACCATTAGATATCTGACAAACAGCAACAGGGCGACAGTGGTAATTACTAATTCCCCAGAGACCCAAGTCAAACTCTTCAGACAACAGCTACAGCTGAGGTTGAATGCTAAATTTAACAACATTTTTGAGCTTTTTAAAATCCCTTTTTCAGGTTCCATGAATTAAGATTGATTTCCATGATGGGAAGGCCCCAGTGTTGACAAGCTAAGCTCCACTTCTCTGATCCTGAGGCAGAGCTGATGTGCTAAGTGAGTAACCAGATTTTACCATTCCCATCTTTTGGGCTGCATTTTCCCCATTTTAGCTCTCTGTCCCCATGAAAGTCACCCACAGTATGCACATTGTTATTTAGTATGATAAGCCGGCTCCCTCCCACCAAGAAGTTACCCCCCACAATACTTCTATACTGGTTCTGTGGCATAATAAATTTGAGCAACAAAATGCTCCTAAGAAGTTACTACGGTAGAAAATGACTGTGGCTTAATGTTTATGGCGCACATTGAAGAGAATACACTACCTTCAGAAGCTGAGAGAGGGTATCCAGTACCGCTGGGGGTCCCACTTCCAAGCCCTCATCCCGACCTGTAGCTCTTTTCTTGTAGGTAACATTGCCCAAGTAAAGAATAGCGGAGAGTACTGAAAAGATCCTGAAGAGTAAAACAGTAGCGACTTTTTAAAAATTAATATTCTGATTTAAGTTACAGAAACACAGCCACATCTATCTGAAAGGACTATGGCAGCCCACAAAAACAGCCCTCTGCTCTCCCTGTTTCCTAATGGGCTTAGCAAAGCAACTGTAATTTTGGTGTTCTGCAAATTAGCACAACACACACCGTTCTCTTCATAATGTACTTCTACAGCACAGACAGCAATACAGTCTACCCTGCATCAATTTCACTGCAATACATGAATGCTAACCAGCTGTCTGCAGGAAGAGGCTAAACAATTCTACTTACTGTTTCTTTGTTGCTGGAAGAAAGCCAACCATCTCCATGGCTTGTTTTAATCTTTCGAAGTCATGGCGGAGATCTTCCCCATCTTCAATTTTCAAGTTATGCTACAGAAGAGCCCCACAATAATTCAGTTCACATAAATACACTTAACAAGAGAAATTCTGGCAAAACTCCTGTGCAACCACTCTAATGAAGGAAGATGAATCATCCAAAGCACAGGCCTGATGCAACTTTTGTTTTGCTCTGGCAAAGTCATGAATTTCATTTTATTTCAATTTTCTTACATCAGCAGCAATACCAAGCTCTTATTTCAAATGCATACTCTGTCCTGTTTCTCCAACCTGTCTCCTGCTGAATGATGTTATAAATGCAATTTCAGATAAGAAGCACAGTCTAATTACTGATATCAAATTTGAGAATATCTCAAAAGGAAATGTCAATATAGTGCTCATAGGCATGGGTACTCTTCACCCCCTGGCTTGAAGTGGCTTCATTGGTATACAGGGTTTAAAGTTTGGTTCAATAGCTCTCGGTACCCCCTCTGCTCATTGGTTCATCTTTAGAACCTGCAGTTCTCTCTAATAGGGGGGTCAAATTTAGTGAAGGTTAAGTTCATCCACAGACTCATTTCAGAGAGAAGAGTAATGAGTGGTTCATACCAAGATCTGTGCTCATATTGCTGCACAGCTAAGCAGAAGCATTTGCCATTTGAACTAGTTAATCAAAGGATACGAGAGGAAACAAAGATGCTTTGCTCTGGTGCCCTTTATCATTACGCTTCAGAGAGGGAAAGGGCACATTAATTGCTGAAATTAAACAGGGTGCCAATATTTACCTGATTGAGGTAGAAATAATCTTCAGGCTGCTTGAAGTGAAATTCTTTACGTTCTTCCTCGCTGACTCCAAGTAACAAATAATAAAACACATGGTAGTTCCTACAGAGTCAAAAGCATTTCTATTTAATGAAGGCATGAGATTGGTCACTCTAAGCTTTACATGTTTCCAAACTAAGAAGGCACACATGCCACAATTACTACATTACGTACCTTTAATGAAACATGTAGCAGTTAGAAAAATCCTAAGCAAGAAAATTACTCTTATCCCCTCTCATTTGTTCTTTATTACTAAAGTAATAAATTAAAACTGATACCTCTATTGCAGAGAATGCACTTAAAAAAAGTAAAAAGTGCATCATCTGCCCAGCTTGTGCATTCAGATACACAGCATTGCTTTAATGATCACTTGTGTAATGAATTAGCTCAGAGGACTGACAGAGGTTCTAGAATGAGTTTAAGTATTCAAAATGCCTTCAGTATTTTCTTCTTCTGGTCCACTCTCACAAATTCATTTGCATGTAGCAATGTGCGAGTACACACAAGGAAGGTGTTTAAAGGTGTCTTGTAATGGGAAAAGAATTGGGCTGGTGTCGGTTTTTCTTTTATGACGACTGGAAAACAAGTGGAACTTCACAAGAGCCAAGAAACAGCATTTTAACTTCTACTGCTAGTTAATATTGCAGCTAAGGCAGGCTTTGTATTCCCAGCCCCATTAACGTCTCAGAGCTCACAAATGATCTGAGACAGACCCCAGCCTCCAAACAGTTCTTCCAGCAAAACTAGACTTGATAGTTCAGATAAACAAGCAGAAAAGTGATATTAAAAATCTCCAGGTCTTCTAAGTCATAAGTAACAAAAAAAGCACAAAGCCTAATTTGCAAAAAATCTTGTGCAGGTCACCTTTAAGATCAATCATAGAAGATGAGGATGGGAAGGGACTTCAGGAGGCCATCTAGTCCAACCCCTGCTCAACGCAGAACCAATCCCAACTAGATCATCCCAGCTAGGGATTTGTCAAGACGGGCCTTAAAAACCTTTAAGGATACAGAGTCTATCACCTTCCTAAGTAAACCCATTCCAGTGCTTCACCAACCTCCATGTGAAAAAGAACAGAGTCCTGCGGCAGTTTTAAAGACTAACATTTATTTATTGCATGAGCTTTCGTGGGAGAAAATCGCACTTTGTCAGTCGCTTTGACAAATCTTCAAAGCGTCTGATGAAGTGAGATTTTTCTCCCACGAAAGCTCCTGCAATAAAGAAATCTGTTAGTCTTTAGAAGTGCTACAGGACTCTCTTCTTTTTCTGCAATAGACTAACACGGCTACCCCTTTGGAACTTGTGAAAACAGTTTTCCTAATAGCCACCCTAGACCTCCCCCACTGTAACTTGAGACCACTGCTCCTTGTTCAGTGATCTGCTACCACCACCAAGAGCCTGGCTCTATCCTCCCTGGAACACCCTTTCAGGGAGTTAGACTGCTTTTAACCCCACTTATTCTTCTTTTCTGCAGACTACAGAAGGCCAGTTGTCTCAGCCTCTCCTCATAAGTCGTGCTCCAGCCCCCTAATCATTTTTGTTGCCCACTGCTGGACTTTCTTCAATTTGTTCACAATTCAACAAAAAATGTCTAATATATAGTAGCTCTAAGAATTACTGGCACCACGACATGACTTAGCTCACTTTATTTTCATAACCCCAAATAATCTCAGTTACCTTAACAGGATTGACAGCCTTCATGCTACGAGTATGTTTCTAGGGATCAGTATTCATTTGGGTTCAGCCCAGTTTTGACAGAGATACAAATTGCTGACGACCTGCCCACATGTACCAGCAATGCACCCCAAGCCCTTCACTGTGAACAAGTCTCTTTTTGGCAGGAGAATTAAACAATTTCTGCAGAATTTCATTTATATCAAAAGACTGTACTTGGAGAAGCGGACATCACTGCTTGTGGAAGAGACATTCAACCGACAGTACAAAATATGAATCTTCTTTTACCTTTCATCCTTTTCCTGAGAGACCAGGCGAGATTTTTCAAGCAGATATTTTTCAACCACAGCCCTGCAACTCCCCAAAAGAAATAAAACATGAATGGGGCAACAGAGTCAAACTGGAGCACTAAACAGCAACTAGCTATAAGTGAGTTAAAGATTTCATATACACTGCTCGCTCGAAACAAAACCTCAGCAGGTATTGTGTTGGCTTTGAGCGACACAATGAGAATGCTTGAAATGGGCGGCTATCCCTGAGGAACATTGATCTTTTTGGTGCTTTACCTTGGCAGATATGAATGGAAAACAATGAAACCAACATTAGATGTTGCTGTAAAACCACAAGAACTGTGCACAACTCGGCTTTGTAATAGACCAGCTTATCAGGTTAGGGACTCATACAAACCCTGTAACATGTAGAAAGAATGTAAGAGAAACGTTGTTGCCAGACTTCCTGAATGTGCTGGCCCATACTGGTCCACCCCACCAGCCACAGCCGGAGGCCAGACAGCAGGGAATTATTTTGGAAACTGTACCGTGAGTAAGCTAAAAAACTGCTAAAAAGCTACTCTTCCATAGAGGATACACAGGGACAAAGAATAAAGCCAGAGCTAAAGTGGACATGCTGGACAGAAAACAAATGGATTCACATGGCACCAATCTTCTGATTTTCAGTGACTTCATCCGTAAAGACGTCAGTTCTATGCAGAATAATAGTCAAAGCACTCAGAGTGGAGGTTTGTTGTTATTCTCTGAAGTTTATGAAACAGCAATGACTAACAAAACTTTTCAATGGAACAATGCATTGAAACCCCAGAAGTTTGTAGCTGTTACAGTTTCCGTACCTGGTATAAGACACACAGGCTTGCAACATAAGCCAGAACTTCTCCCCTGTGTTCTGAACTCCCTCAATCTATCGCACGAAAGCAGAACTTGAATTTGTTAAAGAAACATGTGGGGTGATGCTGCTATATATACCGCATCCATACAGGAGTAAAAGCAAAGTTTATACACCAAGACAGAAATAGCTTTCAGAGTGTAACAGTTGGATAATTAAGTGCAAAGACATCATATAAGAGGGAATTTTTGGACAAACACTGTTCACTTGCAGTCAAGGGTCCCATATCACACCTAGTTGTTGCTGTAGTAAATAACCCTTAATCACTTTGTTATAAAGTTACTCCGCTTCTTTATATGAGCGCTCCGAAAGAATAAACTGCAATATGTGGTGTCTATTGCAGAGTTCAAGTTGTATTTAGATACTATCATACTGATTTTTTTTTCAATGTGTTTTGTAACTATGATCCACTAACCAAAAGAATCTACATTTGGGAACATTTTTCTCCACCACACAGGTACATCAGATTTTCCACTCCTCTTCAGCATTGATCCCAAATGATAGCTAACGCATGTATACAGAGTTTTAACTGTCTCATTTAGAGTCCTCTTTTTTTCCTGCACCTGTCTTTCAACTGATGTGTAAATTACTTCTAAAAAACAAGACCTCATCACTACTATTTCATTTCTCCTTAAATTCTTTACAAATAGTAGATTCAAAATTATTTTACAGTACAATATGGAGAGAACAATTGATGATATGGAACAGCCACTGTTTAGCAGGAAATTTAATATCCAGTGTCAATCTTACCTTGTATTAAATTGTTAATGGCATTATTAATTTAAACTGTCTTATTAAAAACATGGCTGGATAGGAATATTTTCCAAAGCGATTAATTACCTTGGGTAATGTGACCTAACAGATAGAGCACTGGACTGGATTCAGGACATCTGGGTCTATGTCCAGCTCTGCCACTGGCATGCTGGGTGAAGTTGGGCAAACCCCTTCCCCTTTATGTGCCTCAGCAAACTGGGAATAATGAAACTGATACTGACCTCAGGTTACTGAGGAAAAATATTAGATATTGTTATTACATGAAAATATATGTATATGTTATTACATGAAAAATCCAAAGAAATGAAGTTATGTACCTTTGAAACCACCCCCCACAGTAGCAGATCATTCACATATGAGGAATGCACACACAAACAGATATTTCAGACTCCATCAAGTCACAGAAAACTTTTAAAACATACTCCAGAAAGAACTTCATGTCATGCTTACCCTCGGACAATACCATTCTCCAAATAATTGACTTGAATGAATTTTCCAAAACGACTGGAGTTGTTGTTATGAGCTGTTTTTGCATTTCCAAAAGCCTGTAATAAAGCAGAGCGAGTCTATATTTTGATCAGGGAACAGAGTAAGCTGGTGCATAGCTTCTACTTCTCACTGTTCACCCAACTACAACTACCCAACTACACCCAAAATCTCAATGGAAGAGCAACATGCATGTGCTACAAGAATTAAGAGTTGCTGAGATACCTTTCTTATTTGTCATATATCTGTGCATTGTGCTCATGAAATAAAATTTCCAGCTTTGAGGAAAGGGGCTGGTAAATTTATTAGAAATTACTTTCATATGCTGTATAAAGAGTCAAGATTAGAGAAGTTTTACATGGGAAAGCTCAGTTGAACAGTCTGAATGCGTTAGAAAGCAAGTATGAGCTTAGAGAAGGACCTGGTATAGGGGAATAAAGCTGCAACTACCAAGGAATTACCTCTTCTATAGTCAAAACTATGAAGTGAGCAAGCTTCCCCTTCCTGTTCCCAAAGCCAAACCCTACCTCTACCATACAAAGTAATGTAAAAGTGGCTTTTTTTTTTTAAAAGAGAAAATATGAAATCAAAATCTGGTTTGCAAGGTTAGCCCATTTTAATTCTGAATTAATTAGTCATTAACTAACTAACTAATCAGACTAATCTTGTATGAAAAACAGAAGTTTCCAGAGATGGCTTTGGTTTGCAGAAACTTATCCTGGAATTGCACTCAGAGTGGACGGGACCTTTCAACATATCTTTCAACTAACACATGAATTTTAGGTTCATTAGCATTTGTCAGGAAGACACTTGCATAAGCAGCTTTTGGGAGCAGAATTCTGTCTGACAGTCTGAAAACTCTACTATACAGAGACCAAAAATTAAGCTGGTAGAATTTGTTTCCTCTTTTCTCACTTTCATGAATAACCTTCCCCAGGCTCAGAGAATGATGGAAGAGGAACAACGAATACTACAGCCATGACACTGAAGACAGTAGATCCCTAACCTCCAATGACCAGTCTTCAGCATGGCATGCCCCAACAGGGTGTCTGTGATGAGGTCCCAATTTAAATTTATTTAACCCTCCTATCCAAACTCTGCCTGTATTGCTCTTAAAATTATAGTTCAGATTTGGTCTAAAATTATTTGAACAACCTTCCCACTGTGGTCCCGGTTACAGACCAGACAGCAGTACATTTACTGATCTTGACAGCGTGACATTCAGACTGAAATACTTCAGCAGCAATTTTATTGCCTTTAACCAGAGTGGAGTTAAGATATAACATCCAAGAGTGACCGTTTGCCTTCAGTTAATTTTCTGCCATAAAATTCAGGGGGTTTCAAGTCCCAGCTACTGGACTTTGAGGAAAATCCATGATTGGCAGCCCAGCTGTAGAAGACTGGTGGAAAAACCAAAGGATTAACTTGAGACCAGGTGAGGGCAGGGAGCTAGGGATCGGGGGAAGGGTCAAAGGGAGTGGGAATTCTTGGAATGAGGATGCATATGTGGAATGAGCAGGGGGAAAGGATGTGTGTGCATGATGAGCAGGGAATGAATTATATGTGGAATAGGTATAGGGAGAACAGGTGGATCGGACATTATGTATGAAGAGTGGATGAATGGGAGCAAAATTAGAGCGTGCACAACTAAATGGATGTAGGAACAGAGAATTTTGTCTGTGGCATGCAGATGTAATGACTTGGGGTAAACTGGAAGTGGGTATGTAATATTTGTGTCGAATGAGTAAGTGGGAAAAATGGCAACATATATTCACAAATATACATGCAAATTAATGTAAATGACTGCAAACATATTTAAAATAGAATATGCTAGGTTTTGTCTGTCTTCTGTTGGCAGGTATGGGCTCCCATTTGTCTAACTGCCACCAGACGTTAAGACTTTAAGGTGTATTCCATGCCAGGCAGTCTCCTTGTGGGATCTGTACCCTAGAAGTGTCCACGAATTTCTTTATTCTTCAGTTATGATAGCTCTGGGATGCTTGGTCATGCAAAAAAGAGGAGGTTACTTACTGAAAATGAAGGTTCTTTGACCTGTAGGGTCCCTATTTATATTGCACACAGGTGGAATACACACAGGGACCAGCACCTGTAGAAGATGGATGTGTCTCTGTGTATATTAATGGATGGTCATTAATGGACTGGTCACTGTGTTGAGGAAAAATTCAAAGTATGGAATATATTTAAAAAGAAACAATACATTTTAGAGATTTTGTAAGAATGGTAAAAAGATAAATCCTGACTTTCTAAAGTAGTGATAAACATCACTGGCAGCAGCTTCCCAGTAAGAGCCATTCTTGGCAAACTAACTTGCCTTATTTGGGAGTAGTAGAAATTCATCTTAAATGCTTACTTTTGAAAGACAGCTAAACATTAATTCAGTTTCCAAAACCAAATATTGATACCTCTGAATATCCTGGAACCATTACAATAATGACCTTCCTAATTCAATGAAGTTATAAAGGTTGGTGCCCTCTGAAGAAGAGGACAATATCAGACTCTGAAATGGACTGAAGTGCTTCTTTGATTGTGTAACAATTTTGATTCTTGTCTTACTTTGATTTGGCAGGAGGATTCCAGGTTACTCAAGGATATTGTGGAGGTGACAGATAAAATAAAAACAGCACTGGCTACACTTCTGCCATAACATGTTCCTAAAACTTAATGATCTTCAAAGGATGGTTCCAAATAACAAGTGTGGACCAAGCCATCCCAAGAGGGGTAAACAGTGTATTCACTTTCTTCACACCATTCACAATTTTATAGATCTCTATCAAATCCCACCCTCTCAATTGTCTCTTTTCTAAACTGAACTACCCCAGTATTTTAATACCATTAATACTCCCTGTTTCTCTTGTAAACCACATGCTGTAATACATCAAAATTGCAAAAAGAGAATTAATACGACAGCACAATGCCGAAGGGAGAAAAAGGGGCTTTCCCAGAGCCTAGCCAATTCATACTAGTGAGAAGCTGCTAAAGTTAATTATGGAAAATAAAGCTCTCAATTGCCAGCCCGCTAGAAATGGAAAACATAGAAACAGTTTGAGCTTCTTGCCAACCCTCAGTCTCCTATATTACAGATCTGCTGAGCCTGTTATGTTGGTCTGAGGTAGGCCAAGACTGGTACTTCAATTCTGGTTTCTAGTCACATTTGCTGCAAAAGCCTACATAATATATTTAGTGGGTGTAGAGGATGTTCTATTAAAAGTAGATGCTATTCTGAGGACATTATCCACATATGGCTTTTAAATGACCATAGTACTTCCTCACATTTGTTTGAAACCTGCTGCCTATTACTTCCACAGGTGACCCTGTTGTGTTATGTGAAGGGGGGTAAACAATGCTTCCTTATTCACTTTCTCCACTATAGATCTCTACCAAACCTTCCCCCCCACCCCTGAGAGTTGTCTCTTTTCTAAACTGAACATTCCCAATCTTTTAAGTCTCTCCTCCTTTGGAAGCCGTTCTATACCTATAACCCTTTTTTATTGCTCTTCTCTATACTTTTTCCAATCCCCATTCATCTTTTTGAAATGGCGTGACCAGAACTGCCAAGAATATTCAAGGTGTGGACATCCCAAGGATTTATATAATGGCATTATGACACTTTATGTCTTATTAACTATACCTTTCCTAATGGTTCCTACCATTAATAGCCTTTTGACTGCTGCTGCACATTGACCAGATGTTTTTTGCCAACTATCTACAACTCCAAAATCTGTGTTTTGAGTGATGACAGCTAATTTACACCCCACCATTTTGTAAATATAGCTAGGATTATGTTTTCCAAAGTGCCTTACTTTACATTTATCAACACGGAATTTCATTTGCCATTCTATTGTCCTGTCACCCAGTTTTATGAGATCCCCTTGTAACTCTTTACAATCAACTTTGGATCTGAGTAATTTTATATTGTCTGCAAAGCCAAAGTGATTCTAACTATAAATTCAACTCTTGATACAGAAAATTCAGTTGCTAAGAATTCAGTCTCTATAAGATAATGTTTGCTAAAAAGTTTTCTCCTATTAAACTCATAGTTGACTTAAGTATTCATCACCATTTAACAGAACAGGAATTTAGACTAAGAGCACATCTACACAAAGAAACTTGGGACTCAATTCTCCACTAGATCACCTCCAGCTGTGATAACAATGGAGGCAGTGGCACAGATAGAACCCGAGTAGTTTTTATCATATCGTCTAATCCGGCTGTAAAAACGTGAGTTGTGTACACTTCAATCCTTTACTTCTGCCATTGACACTCAAGCTGCCCTCTTGGAGAATTATGGGTCCTAATCTTC
Organism: Pelusios castaneus; assembly: GCA_007922175.1. Lineage (NCBI taxonomy): Eukaryota > Metazoa > Chordata > Testudines > Pelomedusidae > Pelusios > Pelusios castaneus. Next base: position 469,235 of record ML685800.1, read on the forward strand.
CTATTGCAGATATAACCAGACTCATATTACTTAGAGTCATTTATGCCTCAGAAAATTCTTGATGGACAGGACTGCACTGCTTTTCATACATCTACAAAGGCTTTATTTCCTCCCTACTGGTTTCAAGCTGATCAGCAGCACCTTTCATACAACTTATGCTCAGATCTCCAAGATGTTTTGGGATACAGTTACACTGCACTGTTACTTTTGTAAGAAGCAAATGAAGGGATGATTTATGAAAGTACAGCTGCAAATAAAGTTTAGGTTGAATCAATGCGTGATTCAAATGCCTTTAAAGCATGAAAATATTTCTTTTCTAGTTCAGACAAAAATTTATTAAATCCTAAATTTTAGATGGCATGTTAAAATGTCATCTTTATATAAAAGTTTTTTAGAAAATTCCCACATTTAGGTTTTAATCTTTAGTCATATTTCGAGCAAGCAATGGTTCCTTTATGATGCACCCAACAAGGAAGTCTGAATCAATGTCTAAGAATGTTTGAATAAAACAGCATTTATCTTTGACTGAAGCACAGACAATTTCAAATCTAGTTGCTGAAGCTTGGGGTACTTGCATTTCTCATTCAGTTGGCAAAACAATGTAATTTCAGGCCCCTCTACCTCATTTAATTACACTGTACCACATCCTGCAAACGAAAGTCCGAAATAGTTAATAGTATGAAATGCAGCAAATCAGCTGACTAACTAGCGCTTTCCACAGTGACCCCTTCCTGTTTTCTGTTCTACTCTGCAAACTTGAGCTCCAGCAACTAGCAAACCTCAAATTCTACTTCTGCTTTCAAGTAGCAGAAAGCAGGACAGACACTAGCATGTACTCCATTTTGTAAAGCATCATGGGTAACTTTTCAAAAGCACCTAAGTGACTCACATAGGGAAATGATAAGACAAAAAGCACCTTATCACCAGCAGAGGAACACTTTTCACAAAGCCATCCCTCCCTCCGTATCTGACCTCTCGGCCTTTATCCTCAAAGGAAAGCTGCAAAGCACCTTCAAAAGACAAGCCTGGGAGCTTAACTTCGTAACTTTTCTAGACACTAACAATCATGGGCTACATTCAGGCAGGCCACTTATCTGATTTTTAAGTCAACAGTCCTGCTTTTATAATGTTTGTCCCCTTTCCGGCACTAAGACAAAAGGGAAGGGACATGAGGTAATTGAGAACTTGAAATCCTTCACAAATCATTGCATTAAAACTTGTATACACTATTTGAATACAATTCCTTGCCAGCATCAGAATTAATTCCCTCAGCATTTCTCCTGCTATTACTCATTCATTCACTCGTGGATAACTGGAGGATCATCTGTATCCTGCAAAGTTACTATTTCAGAAACAGACTAATACAGAGTAAAAAAAATGGAAGAGACTAAATTAGAGAACCATTTACATTTATCCTCTTGTTATCGCTCACTCTTCTAGAGCGATTTTACTCAGATACGAGACTGATGGTTGCTGTCTTTCCTTCTACTGGAACTGATGCTCAGAACACTTAAGAGTTAATTAAAATGCCTCCACAACTGAGAATACACTTCTGTCTGAAGCACACATTTACAGCAGAGAAATAAATCCTTGTGAAAGGGAGTTCACAATGGCAATGCTTCAAACATCCTCACCATGCACAAAAGCAGCAATAGCTTATTATTTCAATGGAGAGCTATTTACTTATGAAAACACTCCCCATATTCTTTATTCAGTGGAACCATGTGACTGGTTCTGCTTGACCCTAGACTGTACTAAGTAGAGACATCCAATGAATCCTTCATCCCAGCACACTGAGCTCTGGCTATGAAAATATTACCAGTCCAAACTGACATCTTTGAAGTCAAGAATATAAATTTGAGCAAAAGCAAAACAGAGGAATAGCTTATTTCAGAAGAGGACTAAATGGTCTACTCTATTTATGCAGAAAGTTAGTTGAAAGGAAGAATGAGATTTAAAAAAATCATTTAAAAATCTGTCTTCAAAGCATCAGTTCCTCACCAAGATAGATTTTCAATGCCTCTGCATGGACAACGCTTTCAAAATGCTGTCTAAAAATGGCACATGCCAGTGATTATTTGTAATGTTTTTAAGAAGTTAACTGTGCAAAGAAAGACTGCAGTCTAAATTTACCTCCAGTACTGGTCCAGCTCCCAAAATAGTTCTCTCCACACCACTTGCGTACCCTTTCTGACTCAGTGCAGTGAGGCAGTGAATTAAAAAGTTTGTACTTTGAGTCTTCCCAGAGCCACTTTCACCTGAAATGACTATGCACTGGTTGACATGTTTTTTAAGCATTGTGTGATAAGCTACATCAGCTATGGCAAAAATATGGGGCTCCAACTTCCCAAGTTGGTGATTATCGTACATCTTGACATACTTGGGGTTATAAATGGGCAAGAACCTGAAGGGGTTGATGGCAATCAGAATGCTTCCTGCGTAAGTATAAATCTTCTGTTTTAGAAAGCGGTGTTTGAGATTCTCTAGGAGTGTCGTTTCTGTTAAATTGGAGAGATTGCATAAATCATCAAAGTCTTCCTGATGCCATGGAAGAAAACCTCTTTCAACTAATCGTCGAGCATCATTCTCCTTGGACACCAACTGCATATGGACATATTTGATGGTCCCATCAGTATCCCTCTCTTGCAAAAGGAAGTAGTACCCATCATTTTGTGGATGCTCATCCTGAGCCCGGCGTGGCCAAAGCAAAACCCGATGAACAGGAGAGTCATTCAAATCAAGTACCCATTCTTCACCTCCTGATTCCTTCACCTCCACAAGCACATAATGCTTTGAGACATCCAAATTCAAAATATTGATCACATCCTTGATTACATCTGAAGTGGTGCTGTCCTTGCTTGCGGTCACTCTGCAGCAGGCGGCGCTTTCTGTGGAGAGCCTGGGGTAAATATGAAGATTATATGCCGCCTTCTCCTGGCAAACTGCACTGCCAGCATCTTTTAAACTCATTCTGCCCCAAACCTGGCTTCAGCATACCGTCCAAACTTGCTGCTCAGTGCCCATTACCTGGAAAAGGAGAGTGAAGAGAGTCAGATATCAAAAAGCATAGATAACCTGTTCAATAGGTTTCCCTGAAATACAAAAGCAACTGAATTAAAAAATAAGTGACCTGAAGACAAGATGCAGTTATTAAACAGGCACATTTATGGAAAGTATGGCATTTTCTGAATGTCAGCGATGTTATCTAAAACAGAAACTACCCATTTTTATTTCAGATCTCTCAATGGAAAGGTCTGCTTTACAAGTGAGACTCAGATGGCAGAGGTTAGGGCAGCAAGCATCTGAACATCTGGGTTTCACTAGCTGTTCATTCCAGTCTGCATTTGAGTTCTCTCCTCACAAAAGCACAGCAACACAAGGGCTATTTCTTCAGCAGCACAGCAAGTACTGAGAAGAGAGATAATGCCCAAAGACTGATTCTTGCTTTTCACCTATTTGAGGAAGAGCTCATCTAAAATTAGTCCAATGCTGGCACATTTCAATTATGATTTTGTAAGTGGCTCACCTAGCATTCCCAGCTCCCTTCTTTCACTCCAGACCCCAAAGAACCCTCTACTTCATTCTCATACCCGTCTTTCTAACTATTGCCTTATCTCTATTTGCTTTCAAGTTCTTCATGCTCCAAACTCCTGTAGTGTCATTGATTTCCACTATCTTGATTTCCTCTCCTCAAGCGCTATTGAACCCCTGCTCTCTCCATTCCCATGAAACTGATTGTATGGAAGCCAAGTGAAGAAATGCTGGTCTGTACTCTTTGAGCCACCCTGAATCACTGTCCTTCACTACAGTGTGCTGCTTTAACAGGCATTTAACTGCCACCTAGTTAAGGTCCATGGATAGTTCCACTGCAAGACCAAACCATTAAGACTGTGATGCACTAAGTTTAATGATCTTCATTATTAACTTGTCAGTGGTGAGCAGTTTCCTAAGGGGAATCTTACACTTTAGGCAGATGGACAATGAAGCACTTTAATGAGTAATTTAATGTGCTCTAGAAGAGGGTATTCAGTAGATGCTATTTTAAACTAAATGTCTGGACAGGTGACCAAATACAAGTCACAAATTAAACCAGAACAGTACAATATGAGAAAGTCATTTCAAGTTACAAATTAACACGCAGTCATTTTCAATGGCAGACAGCATTAGTCCAAAATAGGAGGAGTTCTAAATAAAATCCACAGACAGTTGGAAACATTCTTTAGTTGGCATTTCCACTGCAGGTAGCTAACTGATCACTCAGAGACAGATGACAGTTCTCTCTCTCCTGAACATGGTCTAAGAATGGAAGTCTTAATTTCCAAACAATTCCGTGTAGAACCAAGGGTTTCTGAAAAAATGTTTGTTATGGAAGTTTGTCAGATAATTTTCAGTTCATGATTATCAAATGGGAGGTAGAATAAACCAAAAAAAGCGGGGGGGGGGGGGGGGGATGACAAATAACAGCACTTCTCTGGTTAATCCATATCCTCCCTTGCAGAATAATTTCTTACTCTGCATAAAAATTAAGTCTATCATTCACTCAGAGGCTCAGATGACTATGGAAGTCCCTTCCATTTCTTAAATCTATAATTATCATTGAATTTTGACTTGTGACAGAAACTTAACCACAAAGGTAAAGGGAGATATGCAAGGGCAAGTCCACGCTTAAAAGTTCTGGGAAAAGAATAGGGTATTTTAGACCTGTCCCAAATCACAGAATTCCTGCTCTTTTCCAACAGAGAGATGTTTCAGACACTTATTTGCCAGAGACTAGAATGAAAGATGGACGCAAGCAGAGACCAGAGGCAGCATTCTCGAGGAGTCCCAGCAGCTTTCTACTTCCCAGTTGCTGAGGTGGCTGGAAACTGCTTTTCCCACCTAAGAATCAACCTTGTTGATAGAGCTCACCTAACCTCATCAGCTAACACAAAGAGTGTCTGGCACATTTTTCAGGACTCATTCATTACCTTTTCCAAATCTGAAGTCTTGGCTATCTGGTAGGGGAAATGGAGCATTAGATGTCTGAGATCTCTTCACTGAAGACAAGAGCCCCATTATAATACGAAATATTGCTTGTTTAGAGGGCAGCTGGTGGTGTTGGCTCAGGAAAGTTTCACGATTGAGAAACAGGAAAAAGAAACATTTCTAATCCTGGGGAAGGCAGGTCACTGACAAAGGAGCATGCAGGAAAGTAGACAAACTGAAAGTATTCATGCTAGAGACAGATTTGCAGAACATGCAGTCATCACAGGCTTCTGCTTTAGCGGTGATCAGACAAGGCAATTCTGTTTCTTCACTGGGATGGTCTAGGGGACATTTTCAGTGAAAAGAACTTGCTGTAACATGATTACTAAACACATTCACAGAGGGAGAAAATAGGAAGAATCATCATAATGGTTGCCTCACTTCAACCAGAAACAGAATCCAGATGCAGTGTGTTATTTTAAAACAGTTAAATTTTTAGAGGTCTTCCTCCTTGTGGAACAGCCACCTCATGTAAAATATTTAGAGTTATTTCACATTGATGATGGATTTTCAAAAGACTAAGGGAATTAGGTATGTAAATTTCACTGAATTCTGTTTTAACTGATTCTCCTTGGAAAAATCAAGATGAAATTATTCTAAAATTATTTTGCCCTAAGGGGACCAAAACCATTAAAACTAAAACATTATAGTTCTCTTGGAATAGTCTGAAATTCAACATTGCAATAATCCATTTAAAAGACCAACAGAAGGAGAACCTCAGTACAGGTTCATACAATTAGAAACTTTAAAGCATATCAATTGTTAGGCCTAATTCCTTTGACAGCTTTCTTTTAAAAAGTTAATGGAGTCTCATGAAATCTTCAACAGTAAAGCAGAAATGAACATGGATGTTCTTTGACATTACCTGCATTAAGACTGTTCTACCCATCAAATCTGTTTACAGATCCCAGAAGAATGGGTGAATAATGGGGCATCAACAGCCAAGGGCCATGATTTGGCAGGTAATGAGCTGAGGATTTCCCTGCCTAGAAGTTCAAAAAAGATATCAAACCACAACCTAGAGCCTGAACTATATTTTTCTTGGGATTGAGTGATTTTAAAACACTCACCACAGTCCTGTGGCATTTTTAAAGACTAAGATTTATTTATCGCATGAACTTTCATGGGAGAAGATCCCACTTCGTCAGACGCTTCAAAGCCTCTGACAAAGTGGGATTTTCTTCCACGAAATCTCAGGCAATAAATAAATCTGTTAGTCTTTAAAAATGCCACAGGACTCTGTTTTTCTGCAAATAGACTAACACGGCTCCCCCTTTGGAACTCAACACTAACAGAATCAGAAACATTTCAACTAAACTAGGCCTCAAGCTCAGAAGAGATGTATCCTAGAGCCACATGAAACACAGCAAGGGATTTGGTGGGCTTTTTTTCATATTTTGCTCAATGACAGTTCCAAAAACTGCCCAAGGAGATACGGTTCTTCTGCACAGTGGTGAGAGGGAGCTGTCTGAGGTTGTACAATATTGGCCTGTGCAATATGACTGGGGAAATAACCTTTTGGAATATGCTCTAATTTAGAAACTATTCAACCCTGGTCAGGCAAACCATATTTATTTGCTTATAACAGTTTTATAAGCTGGTTCATACATTTAACACTTCAGTGTAAACAGTGCCCTAAATGATACACAGAACTGAGGTCTCAGCTGTAGCAGAGACATTGGACACAGAAGGAAGTTAGGCAGACTCTTAAAATGAATATTACTGGAATTTCACAGGGCAAGAGTATGCCTAAGCAGCCTGCTAGAACTAACGGAGTACATTGCAAAAGAGAAGGCATAACATACCACCAGAGAACTGCTGGAACTCTGCACTGGTACAAAAGAATCCAAACCAAAGATTTTCAGATAAAATTAGCTTCTTCCATAGCTCTCTTCACTTCTTTATTGAGCTAAAGTCAGACATCTGGCATATGACATGAGGAATATTTTTAATTATTTGCATTACAGTAGCACCCAAGGAGCCCTACTCATGAATCAGATCCCAACTGTACCAGGTGCTGCACAACCAGAAGAAAAGGAGAGTCTTCATCCCAAAGAGCTAAAAATCTACGGCTATGTACACACTACAGACTTGTCCCGCAATGAAGTTGTGGCAGGCCAACAAGCCTTATGACTATAATGCTTTCCCCCATCCACACAGCACTCCTTGTAACAAAAAGGAGCGTTCACACGCTCCTTTCAATTGTTGTTACAAGGAGCAGTGCATGGTGGGCACCTATCCCACAATACACTGCTGCAGCCAGCCTTTGGGCTGGTAGCGGGGCTGCTTCCACCCCCCTTCTACCACAAGGCTGTAGGGCAGCCTGGGGGGTTCCCTGGGGCTGCCCTGCCCCGCTGGAGCCCCACTGGGGGGAGGGAGGCTGTTCCCCTGGGAGCAGGGCTCAAGCCACAGGTGGCAGCGGAGCCCCAGCCCTGGGGAAGCTCTGCGGCAGCCAGGCTTTCCCAGGGACAGGGTTCCGAAGCCACCCGTGGGGCTTCCCCGGGGCCTCGCTTTTGGCAGCTGGAGCCCCGCTGCCAAGAGCTCCCACTCGGGAGCCCCCAGCCCGGGAGGCCAGTCCCCAGGAGCCACCAGGGTTCCTGGTGGCTCCTGCAGTAGCGAAGCTCCTGTGGCAGGAGCTCCGCTACTTGTCAATTTCACTTCTCTGCTAGTGCAGTGAAATTGACAAGTGGGCCAGCTCCAGTATCCCAGAGTGGCTTTGACTGGCACTCTGGCACATTTCCAGAGGCTGTCAATTGCGAAAAGAGCGTACACATTGGCTCTACCACGAAACAGCTGTTCCGTGGTAAGCCTAACCACGCTCGTTTATGTGGTTTACCTGTTGCGCAACAAAAGGACTGTTGCTGCGCAACAAGGAACATTGTAGTGTGTACGCTCTCAGCCTTATTGCGCGGTAAAGCTCCTTACCGCGCGAGGCAGCTAGTACGTACAAGCCGTTAGTATAAGACAAGAAACTACAGATGGACTCAGACAGACGAAGAGTACCAGAAATCAATGCGACAGTATTGGTCACCATGATAGGCAGTGGTTTCTATACAACAGCAGCAGCACTGTCATGCAAAAGGGGAGTTTCAAGGATGGATTTGAAGAATAAAGAGGTAGCTTTGTGGATGTTTACAAGGAACACATCACCAGCCTGAAGGACAGCATGGGAGAGAGCACGAAGATGCTTGTCTGAAAATTTAGCAAGCGAGCAATGCCGGCTGGCATCACGGGCCAATGATGGACTTTAGTTTCAGACCTCATACCCAGTTGTTCCTGTTATAGAGTTTTATTAATATAAATAGTGCCTTACAACATTAAAATCTAATCATTTGAATAGCACTTAGCCTTTCACATCTTCAAAACACTATGCAAAAAATTTCATAACCCTAGGAGGCAGGTATTTCCCTATCTGAAGATGAGTAAACTGATACGGAGATAATTAAGTGACTTGGCCATGATCGCAGTAGGCGATTGGCTAAGGCAAAGTTAGAACTAAGACGTTCTTGGATCCCAGTCCAGCAGACTCTGCAGCCATGAATTGAAGAACAAGTACACGGGATCAGTGTGCAGCAAAGAAGTGCACCAAGCTCAGCTCACTACTCTTATCACAATCTGAAGTCCTATTATATACGCTGCTCTCACATTACCTCTATCTTCTCTTCCAATACTTTGTCAGGTAATCAAACGGATGTGATTGCTGAGGGTGAAGGAAGATCCTGAACAATAGGGAGTGACAGATAAATTGAACTACAAATTACAGGTCACCTTTCATTGAACAACTAGTCTGGAGCAAGGATACCTGCCAGCCTGGAAGAGGAAAATCAAAAGAATATCAATAGCTATTGTTTTCCTGTTTCAGTTTTTGTTACTCTTGCCTTCTGACTATATAATATACAGAGTATTAACAGAAAACTTACAAGTAGCACTAATATAATCAGACTATTAACTAGCAATTCTTAACCCAACATTCATTTTATGCTAAGTACATGCAAATTTCTCAGCAATGTATATACTAAAGATTTTCCAAACAATAACCTATGCAACATGGGACTGTCACTCCATCACAGAAGGAGGGAGTAGCTGCCATTTATATCACTGGGAAAGGACAACACCCCGGAACACCAATTCACTCTCTTTGGGTGGAGAGGAGAGGGGAACAAAATACTTTAATATTACCAAATGATTCACATTAATTTTTAAAATTCTCTACTTGCAAAGACCATATGAAGAGGAAGACACTGGAGTTGGGAAACTAGGCTAACAAGAAAATTTTAATGAGTAATTCTGTCAATAGTGTCAAACTGTCCCTGAACCTCAATAATATCAATTAATTTTTTATGAAGTGCACAAGAACACACTGTGTATTTTACATTCTGGTGAGCTACTGGAAAACAAGACAGCGCCCCAACCAACACAGGGTAGCTGTTTAGTTTAAATAAGGCCATAATTTGAAGCTGCATGTTTTTCCAGTGAATCATACTGAAGCTAAAAATGGAAAGCTATCATTACAACAAAATCATGCAGGAAGAGCTGTTTATATATTTCAGTTCTTTTCATTTTCATCTATACTTGCACTGCCTCATGCGACACCATTTCAAACATGCATGATTTTATTTTGGCAGTGTTTATTGGGTGGCAGTGTTTGGCAAAAATATGTGCCTGATCTTCAAAGTCAAATACGATTAAGTAATATTTAATTCAAACCATAAGCACCAGACTTTGCAAGGTAGCAGTGTTCCTAAATAAGATGAAACACCAATTTTCAATTATTTCTTTGCTTCAGAAACATACAACCATTGACTAATATAGCAACACTGTTTCTTAAACAGAAAGGTCTGCGTGGCAAAGTACCCCAATGGCAGCCTGGATGTTAATGTTGCCTTACCTGGTGATTTTCTTAACATTAGAATGGCCATGCTGTTTCAAAAACAAAGGTCCATCTAGATCAGCAACCTATCTTCTGAAAGAGGCTGGTGCCAGATCATTTTATTGAGTGATCCACCCTGTCATACAGTGCCAGCTTCTGCAAATCAGGGGCGTAGGGACAGCCACAGTATAGGGTTGCATCCCCCTGGTCATTTTGGCTAATAGCTAATGATAGACCTATCCTCCATGAAGACATCTAACTTTTTTCTGAACCCAGTTATTCTTTTGGTCTTTACAACGTCCCCTGTCAGTTAGCTCCACTGGTTGACTGTGCACTGTACGAAGAAGTATTTCTTTGTGTTTGTTTTAAACCTGCTGCCTGGTAGTTTCAGTGAGTGACCTCTGGTTTTTGTGTTATGAGAAAGGGTAAAATACTCTTCCCTCTACCACTCGTGATTTTTAACCTCTCTATCATATCTCCCTTTGGTTGTCTATTTTCCAAGATGAACAGTCCCCATCTTTTAAATCTTTCCTAATATGGAAGCTCGTCAATACCTTTAATATTTTTTCTTGCCCTTTTCTGTACTTTTAAAAATTCTAATGCAGGGGTAAGCAGAACTACACACAGTATTAAAAGCACAGGCATACCACGGATATTTTTTTATAGTGGCACTATAACATTTTCTGTTTTATTAGCTATTCCCGCCTAATGGTTACTAACATTGTTAGTTTTTTTTGAGTGCTGATGCTGCATATTGAGCAGATGTTTTCAGCGAACTATCCACTTTCACTTGAGTGGTACCAGCTAATTTTAGAGCCCATCGTTTGGTATGTATAGTTCAGATTACGTTTTCCAATGTGCATTACTTTGCCTTTACCAACAATGGATTTCTTGTGCCATTTTGCCCAGTCATCCAGTTTTGTGACTCCTTGCATTCAGCTCTAGATTTAACTGTCCAAGTGATTTTTTTATTTCATCATTTGCAAACTTTGCCACCTCACTGTTCACAGCTTTTTGAAGATCATAGGATGATATTCAATAAAGACAAGTGCAAAGTACTCAACTTAGGAAGGAACAATCCATTGCACACATACAAAATGGGCAACGACTGCCTAGGAAGGAGTATTAGGGAAAGGGATCTGGGTGTTATAGTGGCCCACAAGCTAAATATGAGTTGACGGTGTAAAGCTGTTGCAAAAAAAGCAAACCCCATTCTGGGATGTATTAACAGGAGTATTGTGAGTAAGTAATTCTTCTGCTCTATTCTGCCCTGATTAGGCCTCAACTGGAGTATTGTGTCCCATTCTGGGCACCTCATTTCAGGAAAGATGTGGACACATTGGAGAAAGTCCAGAGAACAGCAACACAAATGATTAAAGGTCTGGAATGCTTGACTTACAAGGGAAGATTGAAAGAGCTGGGTTTGTTTAGTCTGAAAAAGAAGAGACTGAGAGGGGACATGATAGCAGTTTTCAAGTATCTAAAAAGTTGTCACAAGGAGGAGGGAAATTTTTTTTTCTCCTTAACTGCTGATGATAGGTCAAGAAGCAATGGGCTTAAATTATGGCAAGGGAGGTTTAGGTTGGACATTAGGAAAAAAATTCTTAACTGTCAGGTTGATTAACCAGTGGAATAAGTTGCGTAGGCAGGTTGTGGAATCTCCATCACTGGAAGTTTTTAAGAGCAGGCCAGACAAGCACCTGTCAGGGATGGTTTAAGAGGGTACTTGGTCCTGCCATGAGTGCAGGGGACTGGCCTCAATGATCTCTCATGGCCCCTTCCAGTTTCTATGATCATTGGTGTGTATATTGAACAGCTCTAGGCCCAGTACAATTCTTTAGGCCAGGGGACCCTGTTACTCACATCTCTCCACTCTGACAACTGATCATTTATTCCTACTCTGTTTCTTATCGTCTAACCAGTTATTGATCCATGAGAAGACCTTCCCTCTTATCCCATGATTGATTAGTTTCCTTAAAAACCTTTGGTGAGGAACCTTGTCAAAGGCTTCCTGAAAGTCCAAGTACCCTATATCCACTGGATCACCTTGTCCATATATTTGTTGACTCCCTCAAAGTATTCTAACAGATTGGTGAGGCACAATTTCCCTTTAAAAATGCCATGTTAATTCTCCCCCCGTTCCTAATTCTATTAATGGTAGTATGGTTTCTTGAACAAGACAGGATCCCTATTGTGCTGGGTATTACAATTACACCAGTGATAATTCACTCACAATACTTTACCTCTAGGTTTCATGAGGGTTTAAAAATAATTTATTTCAGTCAGACCTTAACATAGGCATATCTGGAACAGCTTTACAAACATGGTGCTGATAAAGACCATTGCTTTTTGAAGTACAGCATATTATCTCTGCAAAAATCTGCATCATTTACCAATTGAAGCTCAATACTGAATAGGTAGTATACTAAAGCCCAGATAAATCCAACTCTAAATGCTCCACTTCGTTATTAAAAAGGCACTTGATAACATCAGGAAACAAAACAAAAGCCCAGAAGAGAAACTGACTTAAATGAGGATGCAAGTAAAGTCAAAGACCAAAACAAAAGAGGTTCTGCTAATCCTTGCACAATGTGCCACCCACTTCAATTTCCTTAGTCTAATGTATAAGAAAGAACATTTTTAAATGATGCCCGAGGCTCCCTCTCTGCTTGAGAGAGGGGACTTCTGGAAAGTTTTCAACCTACTTTTTATTTATTTATTTATTTTTAATGCTTGTATTGCAAATTGGGGACTGGTACAATTAGACCTTGAAACTTAGTTGTTGCAGCTAAAGTTCCAGGCACCTGTAGTAGTTCAGTGCCCACATAGATTTTAAATGGAAACTTACTTTATATCACCCCTCGCCGCTGATAAGATGGCAACTCCTCCATGAAGGATCACACATACAAATGTCCTAATGGAGAAGTACTAGACATTGTTCTTAAGTGAAATTTGCTTACACAGATGGCCAGAGGTTCCTGTATTTACCAGCATATTAACAATATAAAAGATCATGGCTAAATGCTAGAAAGGAATTCTAGACACATGAAATGTCTAGTAAAAAAAATTCAAACACCTATTTAGATGATGTTTTTACAGTCTTTAAATCCCTAGATATGTAATACATATCTATTTTGTATGATGGCCATTATCACTGTTAGTTTTGAAGTATGAAATACCAAGTCAATTTTAAAGAGAAACTTTTTTCTTGGGATTTAAAGCAATGTATCTGTAGATATTCTTAGAAAGTAAAATGACACATACTTTCAACCCTTTAAATGCACAAGACAAGTTCCAAATCCTGAGATCTTGAAATAAAATCAGTTAAAAGCTGAAGAGTTGAGACAGCCAAGATTACATCTTTTAACGATTTTTCTTTTAAAATTCCTAAAATATGAGAAACAAGAAGTTTGTCCCTCCAACTAACAGAATCATTTTTAAAACGGACAGACTTGGGTTGTAAGTATATGAGTACGACAAACACTTTATTCATACATCAGATTGTTGAGCAGGTCTAGCGCTTGAATCACTATTTGTTAGAAATCTCAGTCTGTATGAACTTTCAATTGTGGATACATCTCATTTAAATTTTTCATCAGCCGCATTTACAGTTTCTAAATTATTCAGTCCTACAAGTGTTTTAAGTTCCACAGCAAAACTGGAACAGAGGCCTATGAATCCCCCTATTCCCATGTTGGCTACAACATCTGAGTTTTTGGGCTGTCCCATTTCTCTAACATTCAGCATAACTGAGTCAACTTCTGGAAAAAGCTCTTTGTTAAGCCATTCTGAAGTACAGCAAGAAAGCATGGTTCAACGAGGAAACTAAGCAGAACAATTCTAGTGCTTTGCACTGTGGGCTCTCCCACATTTGGGAGTAAGCCTAGTCACCAAGACATAAAACATAGGTCCCTCTCTGAGTTTTGGGAAAAGGATGAGATGGAGGCACCCTGGAACAGCAATTGCATGATAGTTGCTTGAAAAGAAAAAAAAAAAGTGACTCCAATGGGAATCACCCCCTCACCCAGCTTCACTAAGGAAAAGTGCAGAAGTGAGTCACTAGTGAAAAAGGAAGGAATTTAAATAATTAATTAAATACAGGATGCTGATTAATAACAACAATACCACGGCCTATTCTTATATATTACTATCAATCAATAGAGCTCAGAAAGGTGGCCAGTATCATTATCCTCTAGTTACAGATGATGGAACTGAGGCACTGATGGGAAAAGCAACTTGCCCAAGATAACCCAGCAGGCTAAAGACAGAGCTGGGAAAAGAACCCATACATTTTGAGTCCCAGTTCTGTGCTCTGTCCTCTAGACTCAACCTTTTGTGGGTTGTCTCAACCTTTTGTGGGTCACGACATGCTTGGCAGTGTGTGAGAGTCTACAGGACACACCAGCCGTCCCCCCACCCCCTGCTTTCTGCAACACACTCACAGCTGTGTGGCGAGACAGTAATGTGTCCTAACACAGTGGTTGAGAACCACTGGTCTAGACTAGAGCACACTGTCAGAGTCTATGGAGTGGCGGAGATTAACATGGATTACAGTTTAAACATAAACAAGTAGTCTGGGGACACTTTTAAAGACTAACAAATTTCCTGAAGTCAATGAGCGTGAATATTCATGCGCTAACTGGAATGCAAGATTGCCTCATGACAATGTTAGGTCAGCTGCTCCAGTTGGCCCAATAATAGGCCTGAAATCTCTGAGCCTGTCAGAATGCAACCTTATCAGCAGACAGGAAAGCAGGCAAACTGATATTAATCACTCTGAAGTGTTGTGTGGGGACCGTGCTGATGCCATCACCCTTGAAAAGTTGATCACACATCAGGCATCTAAGATCACCTCCTAGACTTCTGCTACACCGCTTTCATCTTACAGAAGATGAGAACAAACAATTGTAGAACTATGATGGACATTGCTTATTTCTCACCTAATTTAGATATTCTATTTTGTGAGTTCCACACAGTGCTCACAAATCATAATGGTTAAGATACGCATATTAGTCAACAGCCATTTTTCTGGTCAAAATAGAGGAAGACAGAAAAAATGCCTATCTCTGAGCTTTAAGTCGTTAACATGCTTTGAACACAAGACATACAGCCCCAGCAGTAATCAGTCTGCAATCCTGCCTGCTAAAAAATACATCAATGTAGGTAGATGCAGCGCAGCACAACATAGCACAACAGCAGACACTTTTCGATAAAACCTGAGCACAGTGTAGGAGTCTATTTTAACACAGGCCTGGCAGTACACAGATTTGTAGTGCCTCCTGCTCACTGGCTCAGATGTAAAGCCCCGAGAACTGAGTGCACCCACAATCACACCCACATGCTTGGGTTTACTCACAAAGCCCAGGCATCAAAACTGCTTAGGAAATTCCTATGAGCTAGAAAAACCGAACTCCATTGCCAAAAATGTTCAAGTTGTTCAGATTCCCTAAGCAAACCCTGAAGGAATTAACTAGAGAGCTGGGCTGCTTAGAATACCTTCCTACCCCCAACTTCTACAAATCCCATGGGCAAGCTCTGCACCATCTGAAGGGGCTTTAAGCTGCAGACCCTCTTCAGTATGCTCCTCTTCCCACCATCATTCCTACATGACAAGTTAGTCTCCAATAGTGCATTATGCCCTCGGAGCAACTCCCATCTGAAGGGCTCTACACAGCACTACTGCCTTCTCCCCACCTTTCCTCCCAACTGCCCCTGCCTCCCCACCCATGTAACCAGCCCCTTCCCCTCCTCCCATCCACCCCACCCATGTAACCAGCCCCTTCCCCTCCTCCCATCCACCCCACCCATGTAACCAGCCCCTTCCCCTCCTCCCATC
>ML685800.1:485365-594173 GCA_007922175.1 Pelusios castaneus
CATGGGGCTGGGGCAGATGTGCCCGACGGAATGAGAGGCTCGGCGGGGTCAGCCAGGTCTGCATGGGTGGGGGGCTCCCTAACAGCTCCTCCCCCATCTCCCAGACAGCTCCCCTACTTCACCCACAGCCCTCCAGGTTCACTGCCAGGCTCTCTTCCTCTCCCTCAGCCCCTCTGGTTCCCGGTCCCCCAAGCCTGGGTGCTGCTTCTGAGCGGGGCGGGAAAGGGAAATACGCTCATAAGCTGTGGTGTAGTTTAAGTGAATTACTCAGAGTTTCTGTATTAATGTGGCTGGTCCGGAATCTATCCGTCCAAAAAAACCCAAACCCTTCCTGGGCTTTTATTTTGGTCTTTGATGTTACAGACAGGCGTGCTGGCAGACATTTTGAAATAATTACCAAAATAATCGAAACTGCCCCACAGAACGATTATATTGTGTTACTTTGACACACAAAATATGCAGATTTTAAAATACGGAGTGTGGGGGTTTTAATTTTTTTGGTGCAAAGTTCCCCCAGAAGTAAAGGACAATCCAGAGAGGTGACTTGATGGTTTATTTCGATAAGTGTCTTGATCTACTTTTGACTACTAGCTGATAAATAGATTTGACTAATTATAGGCTGTTTTTTAAATTAAGTTAGTAATGTAGTAGACGTCTGGCAACCTTCCCAACTGATGGACCAACCAAGCTGCCAAAGTAATGCTATGGAGAGCGGGCCATTGGCTCAGTCATTCCTCTCCCCTCGTCGGTAAGTGGGAAGAGGTTGGTGTAGAGAGAATGGGACTGGTAGGGGGAATGGAGAAAGGTGTGGGGAAATGGGGGATACTTGGGGGGATGGGGGATGTTGTGAGGAAAGGGAATCTGAGGGAGACGGAGGGCATGGAAAGAAAGGAGGATGATTGTTTGGAGAAGGCAGTAATGCTGTGTATAGAACCATGGCTCCATGGGGGTGAAGGTACAAGCTACAACTGCAAGGATTTGGGGTGGGGCAGCAGGCACCCCACAGTGCCTCAGGGTCAGGAAGTAGCTGCTTCTGTTTTTCCCCTCCAAGTTAGCAGTGTGATGTCTGTAATTGAGCATTCATTCTAGTTGCCCTGTTGTAAACTCAATGAGGCTGGGGTAGGTGCTGCACCTACATGGGAAGTTTGATGGGGACAGTGATGGGAGGCCTGGCAGGGTGAGTAAAGGGTGCTGTCCCTGTTATTCTGTCCCTTCTTCCAGGGGCAGAGACCAACTGGACCCCTTTGCCCATGCCCTAGATGCCTTTTCCTCACTTAGGCGCACATTGATCTGCGTGCCTGTGTTTGTGTAGGGTGCCCACAGAAACAGAGCGATCTGCTGAGTTGAATGGAAGCGCAGGGGCTGCAGGGACGAGGCCTAAAGGTAGGGATAGTGTGGCTCTGTGAGGCAGGGTGGTGGGGTGGGTGACAGGCAGCGAGCCCATGATAATGGGGAGTGGGTAGGCCCGTAGATAGAAATCTACTGCTATCAGCGTCCCCAGAGACTTTTGTGCCATATTGCTGCCCATTGTCCTGACCAAGCACTTCCTGCAAGCTCTGCCTGACAGATCTGGTGGAAGTGTGCCTGAGGATTGGTCACTTTCTATTTCATCCATCCCACTGTATGCAACCCCTCCCTGCCCTCTCCTGTTCAATAAGGGGTCGATAATCACCATGAGCTGAAAATACCACTAATAAAACATTGATCTATTAAAATTAATGTTGCATGTTTTGCTTGGCTAAATGCTTAGTCACGCCTATGCTGAGACTGATGTAATTTAGATGGAGATGAATAGTCTTATTACTGATCAGATTTCATTTTTTCCTCTTTTTTCAGGAGGAAGAGTTGTGAAGGCTCGCTACCTTCAATGTGATAAAAAATCTGTTGGGAAGGTGAAGTCTGGGTTCAACTTACCTGCTTTTAAAAAAAACATTGGCATTTAAAAAAATAATGTGTACGGTCATGTTGCGCAGAGGAAGCTATTTTTCGCTACAAAACGGCACCCTCCATGCAGCCTGATTGCCCTTGCATGCACCGAATTTGTGAGATTTTGCAGTCCAGAGGATCCCATATTGTAAAGCAAAATGGCCTCCTCCTTGGGTCATGACCTTGCATGTACAGTGCATGTGAGGTCACACTGCAGGGATGACACCATTTTTAAATGGCAACGTCAAAGCCGTCTGGGGTAGTGAGAAACAATGCATTTGAAAATGGGATCATGCGTGGAAAATGTTTGAGAATTGCTGCTTTAGAATATAAACTAGAAATATGTCTGGCAGACTCTGCTGCTGTAAGAGTTTATCTACTCTGCCTAGTACATGTTGTTAAATAATATTGAATTCTTTAATCCTTGTCACTGAGAGAGTTCTCCCTGCTTTCTTATGAGCTCCCATGAAATCCCACAGAGCAAAATCAGGATTGCCAGCAGATCAAGGAAGTGATTATTCCTTTCTATTTGGCAATGGTGAGGCCACATTTGGAATATTGTGTCCAGTTTTGCCTCTCCCCCCACTACAGAAAGGATGTGAACAAATTGGAGAGAGTCCAGCAGAGGGCAGCAAAAATGATTAGGGGACTGGAGTGCATGATTTATGAGGAGAGTCTGAGGGAACTAGGCTTGTTTAGTCTGCAGAAGAGATGAGTGATGGGAGATTTGATAGCAGTCTTTAACTACCTGAAAGGGGGTTCCATGGAAGATGGAATTTAGGCTGTTCTCAGTGGTGGCAGATGATAGAACAATGAGCAATGGTCTCAAGTTGCAGTTGGAGTCTAGGTTGGCTATTAGGAAAATCTTTTTCGCTAGAAGGTTGGGGAAGCACTGGAATTGATTACCTAGGGAGGTGGTGGAATCTCCATCTTTAGAGATTTTTAAGGTCTGGCTTGACAAAGCCCTGGATGGGATGTTTTAGTTGAGATTGACCTCCTGGATGACCTCCTGAGGTTCCATCCATCTCTAATCTCATATGATTTTATTATAAGGAATTAAAGCCAAGACCAGACCTCTTATGTGACTTTGCAAAGTATTGTAATGCCCGAAGGAAGGTTGCTTGCTTATTTATTGGTAATTATTTATCAGTGAAATACAGTAATGAAATAGGAGCCAAGATAAGGCATTACACCTCTTTATCATAGCTGAGCCGGATGTTATCTGTTTTCTGATTGGCAGAGCACCTCAGCAAATTCTTCTGTAATTTCTGGTGTAAAAAGATCTGAAAAGGGGGAAACCCCAACTGGAAGAGCAAGTCTTTTTCAGAAGTGTAAAGCCACCACAGGTAAGGGGTTTTTTTGTGTGTGTTTGTTTGTTTTTTTAGCAGAAACAATCAAGAATTATTCTTTATGGATTTTTCTCAACCTCTGTTGCTGTGGTATCACCAAGGGAGTATTATGAAATTCTCTAAAGATAATAGAGTAAATGGTCTAGAAGCTTAGAAAAGCTTTTTGTTCCCCTTACCTCACAATATAGAAGCATGGTATCTCTTGTCATTGATATCTATTTTTAAAAAATTTAATGTAATAATACAGGGCTCAATAAAACCTGGGCACCAGATCGCTATGGTGACTGGGTTTTGTAGCCTGGCCCCTCGCTCTGTTGCAGAAATACAGTGGAGGAGTGCCCTCTGGTGACCAAAAATAAAACTTCTGGCGCCTACCAGAGAGCCAGTTTTGTCACGCCCTGTAATAATATGTGTGGAGAATGTAGAATTTGTCTATCTGGAAATGAGATTCCAAATTAATTGTCTTAAATAAGCTGCTGTCATTCTATAGATAGTTTGGGCTGTACTTTAATACCACAAAATACTTTTCTTATATAGAGATATATATATAAAATGCTTATATAGAGCTAGAGGAAAGAACAATAAACACCCACAACATATAAATCATTAGCAATTTTGCAAATCAACATGTTTGTAAAATGATGTTGTATATAACACTCAGTGTGTGAGCACTTGTCCAGGTGATCGTCCAGTTTAGTCTGGCAACATGGAGAGTATTTTAAAATGATTTTAATTCTTTTAATTCACCATTACTTCTGTAAGGCTTTAATCACATATGCATTATCTTCCATTTGGGCTCTGCTCATGTTGGCAAGCTATGAAATGGCTAAGATAGCTGTATTCTGAACAAGTTGAACCCCAAGTAAAAGGTACTCTTCAGTAAGTTACACTTGCTATGTTTATTGACTTTTGGAAAGCAAAAAAGATGAAACTTTTCTGATTAAGTGAGCAAACACCTGTGAACTTGCACAACTAAGTGTTCTGAACTGCTCATTTATGTTTTTACCATGCTAAAATAACTTGCGTTTCTACAGGCAGTGCCTCTAGCACACTAAATCGTACTGTCTTGGGAAAAGATGACTTGCAGTCCACTTTATTAGAGGGCCATAAAATTGCTCGACCTGACCTGGATCTCTCAGCTATTAATGGTAAGTTCTCTCCTTTAAATCTCCTTTTAACATAATTGTTTAAATCAGAAATGATAACGTGTATTAAAGGTATTTAACAATTTTCATCTGAAGATCTCAAGGGCTATGTCTGCACTGGCAAGTTAGTTCGAATTAAGGAGGCTTAATTCGAACTAACTAAAGCCATGGCTACACTAGGCTTTAATTAGTTTGAATTAAGGGCTTCCTTAATTCGAACTAATAAATTCGAATAGGGTATTCAAACTAAGGGGTTAATTCGAACTAACTAGTTCGAATTAACCAATGTGGCCATGTTAATTCAAACTAATTTCTTAGTTCAAATTAACCGGCCATTGAAATGAATGGGGATCGCTAATTTGAACTAAGCAAGTGCTTGCTTAGTTTGAACTAACATTCCAGTGTGGCCATGCTAGTTTGAATTAAGCTAATTTGAACTAACTAAAATTAGTTCGAATTAGTTAGTTCAAACTAACTAATTCAAACTAATTTTAGCCAGTGTAGACATAGCCAAGGATACTACCAAAGAGGGTGTCTATTATCCTCATTCTAAAATTGCAGAAACTGACATAGAGTGGGTGAATGTGGCCTCAAATCCTGTGTCTGGAGTGCCCTCTTTTTACATTGCTGGGACTTGATTTTCAGAGCATCCACCACTCTGCCTAGGAGTAACAAGTTGAATTTGTTGTGAGCATTCACCCTTGCTGGAAATAATGCCCTGGGTATCTAAAAGTGGGACCTAAAATTGGAGGCCAGTTTTGAAAAGTTGGCATGACCATGTTCATACAAGAAGTTGCTATCAGAGCCAGGAGTGGAGTCCAAGCAGAAATATTTTTTCTTCTCATTGTAAAATCAGGACGGATTGATTTAAATCAAGGCAATTAAAAATCAGCATTTTAAATCACCACATGGAAAGCCTTGATTTAAATAATTGATTTTAATCCCCTCGTCTATTTTGTACTTCCTTTATTTTCTAAAGAAAATTCTATTCTCATTGATATAATCTAGAAGTTTTTGATTTTACAAATAATAGAGCTTTTACACTTGATTTGATATATATTTTTGCTCCCTAGGAGGGTACACTATAATTAAATATGCATATTTAAGCAGATAAATTATTAATTGTACATTTTAGTCTGTTAGAAAATGATGAATGAAAAATAACTTTTTGCTCATGACAAGCTGCATTAGGATGGTAACTGGAATTTAATTAAACACGCAAGAGAGTACGTAAAATATATTTCTGTTAAACCAGACAGCCCTTAATATTGTACATGACCCACTGTGCCATATTTATAAAGCTTGAGAATCAGTGGAAAAACTATTTTCTTTACATGGAAAAGCAGCTTTCAACTTACTTTTTCCTAGGTATTCCTGATTCATCATATTTTTTTTTAATTTAAGCGTTTTAAGAGATTATAAGCTTAGATATTAACATATTTTTATTAGACGCAGATTTCATTTTTTAAAAGAACTTATAAATAACACAATTAAAAATCTGATTTAAAAGAATAATTTAATTCATCATATTTGAACAACCCTGCATAAAATCATATGAAAGCTGCCTTTTAAGAAGCTTATGATTGTCTCACTCAAAGCATTTTGACAAAGAAGCACTGTACATTTCTTGTCTTTTCTTTGTGGTTTAGAGAAAAGTCTCTTAAAAAAGACTCCTGGTTTAAAGTCTGTCTTCAGAGCAGAATCAAGAACACGAAAAAAAGAGCAGAGCTCAGTAAGTGACACTTTAAATTAGCTGGAAATTAACACAACTCTATTTACAATAACCCAAACTTAGCCAGGTTCCATGCTGTTAGGTGAGAAATAACCAATTTTTAAGAAATAGCGCCATTTAAATAATACAGTAATCTGTATGTAGTTGACACTTGGTGATTACAGGACTGGCTTTGGTTGCATATATGCTTGTAATGATCAAAGATGCTGCTTTGAACACAGAGGCTCAAACTTTAATTTCGAAATGCTTGTTTGTATTTAATTTCTAAATATGCTACCTTTGCTGATAATATTTGATTTCCTTAAGAAATCTTCTGATCCTGATGATGTGATTGGGATGATGGAATCTCAGGCATTGCTATTACACTATGCATCAATCAAGGTAAGATACAGATAATCAAATGCTCGGTATGGTTACAAAAACCATAAATACACTGTTGGAAAACTTTCTAAGTACAACTTAAATGACCTGTCTTTCTGCCACACAAAAGTTAGATTTATGCTTCAGTTATCCTTGGTTATGCAATTGTGATTCACTTCAGACCCTTCTACATATATAGCATTCCATGCATGTCATTAAACAATGATCAGGGCTCAGAGAGCTTCTGAGATAGTTGGGAGGAATCTTCCATTTTCAGACAAAGTGCACAATTTGAGTGACTATTCTTATTTTTGCAATGCTGTAAGTGTGCATGGTACTCTATAGACAAAAATATTGAGCCCTTGCTCCCAAGAGATTACAGTCTAAACTAAAATGATTTAAGGAACAAGAGCAGCATAGTGGGATGGGAGGACAAGGGACTCAGCGATAGCCTTAGGTTGTCTCTTAGGGTAATGACACAGTTTTACTTTGTTTGTTAATGTAGTATGATGGCTTATAAATCTAATGGAAGAAGTATGTTTGGGAGAGAGGGTAGAGTCAATTGGGGGGGGGGTTGGTAGTAGGGGCTTCATGGAAGGTGAAGAGTTGAGGGAATAGATGATGTAGGCAGTGGTTAAATGTTTAATTTGGATGGAGTTTAGAGACTAGTACAGAATCCTGAAGGCCTGGTTGAATATGATGCAGAACATGAGGGGAAGTCGGTGAAGATATTTGAAGAAGGGTGCTCATTGTCAGAGGAGCTGAGTAAGGCATATAGTACCTCCTCTGAAAATTCAGATACATTTGTTCTCTATTCTTGCAAATTTCCTAAGTTTGTTCTTTATAAACTAGATGCCATTTTGACTTCAGGGAGCTATAGTAAATTATCATGGAGGTGGGAATTTTCTTTTACAGAATATAACATTTTATTAATTATATGTTACAGATAAATTACTGCATACAATGACCTAGCTGCTGAATTCAAACTTGTTTGAATTTAACTTGTCTCTAAGGATTATGTTAAAATGATTTTCAAAATATTTTTCAAGTATTTAGCGATCTGTGATTTAATATTGGCTCCAAATACACCCTTGGATTTCATAGATAGAAAAAAATATCTCCCAGTTGGAGGAGAAAGCTGAAAGAAACTTATCAATATTGTGTGAAGAAAAAGAAGAACAGCAGAAAAAGTTGTATGAGCTGAAACGCCAACTCCTGCTCAAGAAGAGAGAGCAGCAGCTTGAAGAAGTGCTAGATAAACAGGTTAGTTCATCACATTTCATGCTTCTCCTGCAGTTTGCATGTGTTCTGAAGAGGAAGCCTTCGGGTTTTCTTGGTGTATTTTGTGTCTCAGAAACAAAAAAGCATCAAATTTGAATCCTGCTGTGGCACTCTGTGCGTCTCATACAATGTAAAGGACGGACATTATACCTATGGCATCTGCTTTGGTGGCTTGTTTTGTATGGACTGAAGGGAACACCTAGAGGTCTGAGGGAAGAGTGAGAGCATATTCTGAGCTGTGGGGAGGAGAAAGGCAATAATGTAGCAGTCACCAGAGCAGCTCATAATCTGAGGCACATAAACGGCTTAAAGCCACACTAACATCCTTTAGCCTTCTGCGATACATGTGTTGCGAAGTATAGCATCTGGCTCCAACCATCCTGAGCTACTATAATTTTGAGGGCCAGGACAGAGACACTGATGACCTC
This sequence comes from Pelusios castaneus, assembly GCA_007922175.1. Taxonomy (NCBI): domain Eukaryota; kingdom Metazoa; phylum Chordata; order Testudines; family Pelomedusidae; genus Pelusios; species Pelusios castaneus. Next base: position 493,587 of record ML685800.1, read on the forward strand.
CTGGATTGTAAGGTATGACACAATGGCATCTCCTTACCCTGTGTTTTGTTTTGAAACAAGGGATCAGCATAAGGAAAACTTCAGTGAACCTTCATGCATTAGGATAGGTGAGAGGAGCTCTGTCTTCACATTGGTAGGGAGGAAACTTTTAAAAATATCACTTAATGATAACACATTGTAAACATACAATAATGAAACAATAAGAACCTTTCTAATAGTGATTTAATTATCCCTGTAAAACTATCCTAACAGGTTAGGACAAAAGTCTCTTTTTTTTCACTTTATTTTGTGCGTTGGCTGTACTTACAAACAGGAAATAAAGAAAGAGATATTGGAGAAGGCCTTTCAAACATGGAGAGAGAACATTTTTAAAACTAGGGGTATGTGATGATAAAGCCATGGGGTTGGTTGATATTTTCAAACCATATTGATGGAGGCCTTTTTAATACTGAACTACACTCAAATCTCACTTCCTTCTTCACTAAGTTAAACCAGATAACAAATTCCGACTACTCTTTCAGACTGGCTTCTCTGCATTGAGGTGTTAGGTTATCATGTGTCCCTTTTTGTTTTCAGATTGAAGTACTTGCTTCTCTTCTTACTGTCTGTGAACAGTTTAAGGACGAGTATAAAACTTTTGCAACTGCCGTGGATGCCACTAGACACGAACTTCCCATGAGGAACCTTCATATGGAAGGAAATAGGCACAAATTTTTGGGTATGAAAACTGCGAATTAGCAGGATTCTGCATTTTTCAATATACTAGACTTTTGTGTACTTCTGTGACTTGAAATGTAACTCCAGCCTGGTTAAATATATGGCATGCCTTGTGTTCACTGCTCTTGGCTTTCCTGTGGAGGTGACACTGAAACATTAGTCCCATATTTTGTTTTGTATTGAGTGCATACTTCTTCATCACTGGTTAAAAAACTGCATCCGTCCAGGTTTGGTTTTTTTTCCCTATGTTATGGGCAGACCACTTGAAACAAAGAGCATCCTTTTTACTTGGTTTTTCTCATGTTTCTGCACGGCTTGTAGTTATCTTTTGTCTTGCAAAAAAAAAAAAAAGCAGCAGCAGTAGCAAATAATTCTGGTTCTTCTGTTAACTCTTTCCTGTTAATCTAGACCATTATATTAGTTTCCTGAAAGAAAACAAAAAGCTTACCTATGGAATATAAATTTGTTGCTTTTCTGCTTCACTGAAGTTCTAAGAAATTCTTCATTTCGGAACAGAGCAAAAATGCTGCCTTGTCTTCTACCTTGTAAATTGAGCTGAGCAGCGTCTTTCATTTATTGGCTAGTTCGTTGAATAATCTAGATATCAAAATCTCACAATAAACTTGCCTAATTTCTAGCTTGGGTTCCTTCCCTTATTCTCTGCTGCTGTTCTTCTTTGCCATCTTCATAAATCTGCAGTAAACGAGGAGAATTCGGGAATGCAAGGGAAAGGCAACAAATCCGGCTTCAAGAATGGACCACTAAGTGCACAGCTCTCTTTTGCTCCACACATCGATAGCTTTTAATAAGATGGGTAGGGAAATGTCTCCAGCTTTTTGCCTCTTGAGATGAGAGTTCAAATCTTTGCTCAAGTGAAGTCTACTTGGCTTATATCAAAGACTTGCACCTGTGAACAGGATTGTCTTTCCTTTAGAATTAGAGCTTTGAATACGTGTTTCGGGTGTATGAAGTCAGGAGCTGACATATACAGGCACATCTCTGTGGGGATCAAACTGGGTTAACAAGGAGATGTTCTAATCTATGTCATGACTGCAGGGCCTTGGCAGAACTACATTGGAAGGTCTGCACAGTACATCTTCATGCTAGTTCAAGACAATACTGTGGGATCCTTAATTTCTTGAGTACTTATCATGCTCATAATTTAATAAAAGAAAAGAGAAGATAGGTGAAGAACTTAAGCCCTTTGAACAAGGAAATTTGTAATGAAAAACTTGTAGCATTTCTAAGAGGTTTCCTATGGATTCATTATTACTGAAAATATCTGTACGTTTGACATTTGGGTAATATACCAGTAGCAACATATAACTGGCCAAGGAATTCTGAGTAAATGAAGCTTGCACTTGTGTTGTAGCCGTAGATGGTCTTGGTTTATTATTATTATTGGCTTTCTGTAGAACTAACTAATCTTCCAAGTAGAAGTTTATTGAGCAAGTTACCTAGTTTTCTGCTGTGATTAGTCTTAATATAATTCAACACAATTTCGCTGTCATATGTTCCTGTTGTCTTTTCCTGAAGGCTGAATGTTCACCAGTACTCTTAAATGTTCTTCAAGCTTTTGAGTAACTGCTCAAACAGCTGATATCGTTAAAATTCATATATCTAAAGGTGCCACTCTGTGCTCAGTGATAATGGCTTTAATATTTGTTCTTTTGTAGATGACTTACAAAAGCATTTAGTTGTCACACGAAGTCTTTTGGTGGAAGCTGTGCCTGGCTACTTGGAAGAAAATTCCAAGGCATTCCCGGTACTGAAAGAACTTAAGGAAGTTGCGCTCAAAATGGATTCAGAACTTGAAAGGTATTTATAAAAGCAAACTGAAGACTCTTCAGTTCTATAATGGATCTTAAAATCTGTTTTAAAAAAAAAAAAAAAAAAAAAAAAAAAATTTCAGGTCCTCTAACCTCTTTAGATAATCTGTATATGAAATGGCTAGTGCCAATAAGCTTAGCTCCTATTCTTATGTTTAGAGCTGGCCAGGAGTAGCCAGGTTTCACCCCTTCCCCCAAAAGCAAGAAATAAACACCCATTTACCCCCCAAACACACCTGCCTGGAAGGCAGTGAGGAAAACATCTTTCTGCTGAAAAAGGATCATAGGAGGGGATGGTAATGTGGCACATTCTGACTCTCAGACAAATTTCAACCAAGGATAACAGTCCTAATGCCCTGAAAGACTTGGATATGAGGGGTGAGCTGCGGCACTCTATCTTCAAGAACAAGAATGCAAAGAGGACCCTGATTCTACTCTCCCATTCTTCCATGTGGCATTGCAAAGGGGCTGAAGTAATGAACTATACCTCCTTTCTGCCTCAATCAATGTTCCTGGGAATACCCTGAACCCAATTTCCTTCTCTTGCTATCTCACATGAGTTATCACTTCAGTAAAGGCATGCTGCTGAAACATCCATCAGAGGGGGGAAAGGGACATAATGCAGTAGAATAAATATGCCTCCAAGAAGCAGACTATAGTTGAAATAACATGAAATGAAAAAACTCAGAGGGCCACTCATGACTGAACCTAAGGATGTCTCTTCCTCCACAACATCCCCAAGTTCTTGCTGTATTGGAAAGCAAACTCCCATCTTCTATCACGTTACTGCTCATTTAATATAATTACAGTTAGCCACAATAATTGCTTTAGCCTGTCTGACTTGTTTACAGGAACTTCAAGCAAGTTCAGGACCTGTCCTTTGATGTCAGTAAGGAAGTTTCTTTGCACAACCAAAAACTCTGTGAAGAGACCCATGGAATAGAGACCCTGAAACACTGGTACTTCCATTAGCTTTGAAATGTTCCTCAGTTATTTGAATGCCTATGGATACTAAAACAAGGCCAGGGAGCGTTCCTTAACTTCATTCTACTTTTTTTGTGCATCTGACTGATACATTTCCTCAGATACGTAAAGTTAAGATAGGTATAATAAATATATTTCATGTTGGTTCAGTTATCAGAATACTCCATATCTCATGAGTCCCTCATTGTAGGCTCAAAACCCTAGCCCCACATGCTTTGTGGAAGCTCATTATTGTTATTGATTGATCATATAAATGCTGAAATGTGGAATAAGAGCTCTAGGAAATGTTACTGCTGACAATGCAGCACATGCATGTGTTTCTTGTGGTTCATTTCAGCTGCAGCAGGGTAAGTGATCTCTTCCCAAGGAAAATGTTGCCGAAAGGTCAATATATCAGTACATAGATGCAGGATCATATGTGTGGGGGACTGTGCATATTGTTGAAATTAGCCTGCAAGAGGGATGCCTGAGCTCATGAAGTGTGCACTGGTCACTCAGTGAGGAAATGTAGTAGGAAGTCTGATCATCCCTTTCCTATGTGATTTGACAAGAGGAAAAGTCCAGAGAGATGGCTCTCGCTCTGTGTGGGTAGCTAAAATGAAAGGGTGTTGAATGGGGGGTACTGATCACTGACTTCCCCTGTAATATTGTGTTCAGCAAAGCTAGGAAATCTCACACTTAAATTCTTATTTGGTGTCTTTTATATCAGGATAGGTTTTGTTTGGAAGGAGATCTAATATATCTTTCTAAAATTGTACTCTTGGCATTAATGGCCTTGGTGTATGGTTCTCACTTTTGTCAGGTCTTGGAGAAGGATGTTTACAACTTCCCAGATCTCTCTTAATACACAAGAATGTAAATAAACTTATTTCCTGATCTCTGTTCTGTTTCCCCATATTATTACTTTCTACAAGCCCTTTATAATGGAGCAAAATACTGTATCGTGCTTTTGTGGGAAATCTGTGTACAAAAGCTGCTGCAGCATGATCTGTGTTCTTTATAGCAGTGCTCAGAGCTGGTCTGTGCCAGTTTCTCCTGCTCCCTCTAGTTCTCGTGTGTGTCTCCACTGCCTAGACACACACTAGACACACTCCACTGATTATTGAAATTCATCCAATAGCAGGCTAGCTGTAGGGCCTCATAGGAAGATGTCCTGAAGGATCCAGGGGAAAGAGGGCTCTGGCCACTAAGCCATTGGATTTCCCCAACGTACACTCTGATGCCTGTATGCAGCTATAGTTAGACCAGTCTTCCCAGGTCAACATGTATTGGGTGTGGTCTGCCTCATAATGACTGTGTCTCAGGCAACAGATACAATGGGAGTATTGGTCCTTGTACTCCCAAAACCCCTAGAGCAGAGGCCATCCTGTAAAGGGGTCAGATGAGGGTCAAGAGTCTTGTTCCTGCCTGAGGGACTGTGCGGTCTCGATATGGTCACAGGCTTAAACAGAAAGAGTTGAGGGATTTGAGCTGTGGTGCTGGGTTGCTCGTGTCAGGGACAGAAGAGGGCAGTAGCTGATCCCAGGCACTTCACACCCAACTGTCCTGGGCAAGCAACAGCATGATTCCATCACTACACCGCAAACTCTTTATATTTGAGGCAGGTAGGAGAACCTGTACAGCCTTAAGACAAAGGCATGCAAATGCCTGAATGAGAAATTTACTGTACCTTGACAGGGAGCAGCAGGAACCCTTTCCTGAAAATCCTCTCACGTTTTCAAGTACAAATCTAGAGCTGTCAACAGGAGCCCTGCAGATCATCTCAACCGTACACTGTCCTCTGCAATGAACTGATCTGTTACAAGATTACTAGGGAATAAGCTACTCAGTTTAGACCACTTATTAATCAGAGATAAGTTCATTCTCTGCTTCTTGTCCAACACTATGCCAAGCGATCAATTAGTGCAGTACTGTCTGTTCTAAATTCCAAAGCTAAGTCCATGTATTGGCCTTTTTAACATCAATTTATGTATCGATTCTACAAAACAGCAGTAATTTTAGTACTCTGGACTTCCTAGTATTCATACGGTAAGAATTTAAGTCTTGATGAAAATGTTACATGTGGAATGCTATAGGTGAAATGGGTTAAGACAAAAAATTAATTTTACTTTGTAGAAGCAGCTATGGGAGCATGAATTAGCAGGTTTACTTTCAGAATTTTCAATTTTTTACTGGAGTCTTGTGTATTTCCATGAATAGAAATGTGTAATCAACTTTATTTCTACTTTATTTGTCCACTACTCTTGGAAGTCTTTCTGTGGAGGTTACCCTGCTACATTAGTTCCATGCTTTGCTTTGTATTATTGCAAGTTTTTTCATCTCTAGGTGATCTGTGTCCATCTGATTTGTTCTGCTGTAAAACAAGCAGAGTTCTCTGGCTAGAGTGCATCTTTCCCCTCCCCCCTTCTTGCTCTCTGGTATGTTTCTGTATTTTCTCATTGTTGTTCTTAAGCCCTTTTTAAGTTTGTCCCTTCATGGTAATAAAACTTCATCCTGAATTCCCTCTTGTACAAAAAACAGAGATACAAATAATTCTGGTTCTTGTAGTTGGTTCCTTCCTGCTAGTCTGGGTCTTTTAATTAGCTTCTTGAAAGAAAATGAGTTTAGCTTTTTAACATTAATTTGTTGCTTTTTCTAGTCCACCAAAGCTCTAAGGAATTCTTAGAATTCAAGAACGCTGCCATGTCTTCAACACTGAACACAGAGCTGCTTTTAATTTCTTATTGTTTGATTTCTTGCGTGCAAGGATCAAAATAATTCATGGCATGATAAAACTTGCTTTATTTCAGTCTGATGCCTCACCTTTACCCTCTCCCCTCTTCTTGCCAAAGATTTTATCTATTAATCTGCATAAAGAAGGATAATTCAGGAAGTCAAGAGAGATAATAGCCCGTTTCTGAACCTGGCTTTCCAAATTGTCTTCCTCTGTTTTTAATTAGGTGGGTTCAAAATTAAATGTACAAGATTACTATTGTGGATCAAGTCATGCATGGTCTGTTAATTCCAATATCCTGTCTCCAGTGGTGGCCAGCACCAAATGCGTGAAAGGAAGGTGCAAGGATTGCTAAAGTTGGCAGAAATGGGGTTATCTGCCCCTCCATTAAGGACTCATCTTAATCTCATAGTTAAACAAATTTCATAGTACAGTGGGTTTTAGATCTCTAGCATTTCATCCTGTGAAAACCAAACTCAGATCTTAGCTCTGGGCTTGTGTCACAGAATCTAGTATCATGACAGAATGTCATTCTTCCTAAGGCTAGGTCTGAAAGTGCAGGCTGGGGATGTGGCATCAAGTCAACAATTACCATATGCTGGCATGCCTGCATGGAGATGCCACACTGCATTGAGGTATTCTAGATTAAAGTTCAAATGTGTTGGTCACTCAGGAAAAATATCAGGAAGTTTTTTTGTGATTTGGCAAGATGAAGTATCCAAAGTGGTGGTTATTGTTGGGTATGGGTAGTAAAATTTAAAGAATTTGGATATGAGGAAAACAGATTATATGTAGGCCATGACAAAATAGTCAACATGTTTTTTTTAAAATTGTTGCGAAGGATACCTAATGTATTTTTCTTATTTTTGCATCACTTCCATAAACCTATTGTAACTCGAATGAGGTAAAATATTATACCTTGGATGGGGAAGTCAGTGTATAAAAGCCACTATTCTTATCCATCATTTTGGTTTCATCTGAAGAGCAGTAAAACCTATGAGGAGCCCTTTTGAGTTGTTTTTTTTCAGACTATTCATTTGGTACCACTTGTTCCACTAAAACTGTAGAATGTGCACTGAACAGTTTCCCACCTGAGCAATGCTTTTCACTGCTCCAGCTGTCATTGCTCTTGGGTGGCTGCAGCCTGGATCATTTACTTCAAATGCCTACAGCTCGGGTGTGTGTGTGTGGGGGGGAGGGGGGGGGTGGTCCGGTCTCTATTTGAGTCCTGACTGTAGAAGTGGGAAGGATGCACTTACAGAGACCAACCACTGGATGGAGGAGTTTGCTAATTGTTTAGGTCTAATGTGTAGCCACGAATTGGCAGATCATCAGCTAATAATTTCTTCTGTTTTTCTGTGGTAGCGATCTGAATAGACAAGTTCCTATATAATAGATATGTTAGCAGAATATGCTTTTCATGGTTAGGGTGTTCACCATTCATCTGTCCCAGTGTCTGTAACTTCTGCTCATCACAGGAGAGTCTCTAAAGCACTGGCTTTCAGAGAGTTAATGAGCTTTCTGAGGAAGCTAATCTTGCATAGCTCTTTAGATATGTGCCATTAAATGTGATATGCCACATTTCAGGAGAGAATAAAATATGATTATTTCTCACATAAATACATCTAGTTAGACCGTTATGTTTAAGTTGGGTCAGCTAAAATTGCTGTGATTTGATTCCCAGCATGAAAACACAGTCCTCCAAACCTGGCACTCAGAAGTAGTGAGATTAAAAGTAGCAGGTTGTACTTCAAAAGGGGTTTTGTGACTGGCATGTGAGATAAAGGAAACAGTTTGTCCTGGGAATCCTGTGCCTTTAACCCTTCCAAGTCAAGCATGGGATAAAATAGAACTGGGGAGGAAAGCTAAAATGCAGCTATGCAGAACAAGTATAGAGGAGCAGAATTTCATAACCATATGTGCCAAAAACCCATATTGTAGCTTGAATCTCATGATAATTCTGCCTTTTGTCTGTTACTATTGTGAAGTGCAGAAAAGATAGCTATATTGATTTTTGTGGATCTTGTGGAAGAAGTAAGTTTTGAGAGCGTTGGGGCTTAGTGTTGAAGTGTTGCACTGGATTTCAATGTCCTTTATCTTATTAGGTGGGGTTTTATTTGGAAGGCTAACATATATTAAAGGATTTTTTTTTTTAAAGCTGGGGAGGGTGGGACAAAAAATATCATGCACGAGTTTGGGGACAGATTTTTGTTTGTCAAAACAAACTCTCATTTTAGCAGAATCAGTCTAGAATCCAGAGGAAAAAATGATCTTGCTTTGCTTCATGCTATCACCTCAGTTCACTTGCTCATATTTACTCTGTAATTGTGTGATAGCAGTGTTGTTCTGTTTGCTTCCTAAAGAATATTAATATCCTGATTCTACTTTGGCCCCATGAATAATAATTTGATCTAGAACAAGCAATCCTAACATGAAAATAATGGAACAGATTCTGAGTAGTGAATTTGGCAGTAGTCTGCTTCCAAAATCATGCAGGTTTAGTTTATGTCCAGGCATTTATTCCTTGTCAGTTAGGATTGGGTTATTTCATAGTTTAATGTGATTCACAGCAGAGCTTGTATGTTTGTGAAAGTGAGCCTCACAGTATATAATAGTTGCATTAAATGAAGCTAGAGTCTGAAACTTGAGATTATGGAGGCATAGTATAAAAAGCATTAGGAATAAATTACCAGTGGGCCAGTCTGGAGATGTTTCAGTGATTTTAAAGAACTAGGAGATCAAAAAGGGGAAAACAAATAATAGGTCCACTTCCTAGTACAACTGTGTTCTCATAATTGTAAATCCTGTTTCCTCCTTAAAAAGTGTTTAGACACATCATTAGATACCCAGTAATCTCTAATGTCCTAAATAACTTATTTGCTTCTTTGGGATAATATTTTGTGGGTAATTTATTTTACTCATAACAGACTATGTAATTTTAAGAAAGGAGGGAAAGAACCACACTTAGCCTTTGTACTCTTTCTTGTTTTGTGAGTAAGTGTGTTCCAGTTTGCCAAAAGAAAGAGTTTATTAAATGTGGTTGCAGGTGTAATTTTTGTGGACACATATTCTAGTGAAACAATCAGATTGTTAATCCTTAGGAACTTTAATGCTTTGTTTCTGTAATCCAAATTAACTGCATGTGGACAGTATTTCTAAACATGAGAGATTTTGTACATTTTTGGAGGCAGTAATTCCTTGCTGTAGCAGACATAATGGAAGGCTTACTGCAGCCAAATGATCAAAAGGGTTTGTACAAAGCACAGGAGTACCTGCTCAGTATGTGCAAACAAAGTCACTGCCTACTGATGGTTCTCAGCCTCAAGGCAGGCACTCAGACAATATTGTGTGTGGTACAGGTGCAGAATAGGTCTCTGCCAACCATTAAATAGTTTAAATAATGCAGCTAAACTCTACTAGGAAAGGGAACAATAGAGAGAACTCATGACTCTTATCTTTTCTTGAACTGTCAAGACTCTCTGCTCAGGTTAACTGCTCTGCAGCTGTCTAGTATTTTGAACAGATTCTCAAGAGCTGTAGTGTGAAAGGTTTTTTGTTTTCTCTCGCACCAGGTTATTTAGTGAATTGGAAAATGGATAAATTCATCCTTCCCTTGAATATTCCTCTTAAATCTTTAGTCACACAATACATCAAGCTTGTCCTATCTGAACTGTTACAATCCTCTTTTTTATGTTTATCTTAAATTACCTTAAATTGCTAATTTCTGGATAGTCCTCCACCAGGCCAGAGGTCCAAATATGATAGGTTTTGGAGCAGTCTGCTAACCAAATCTATCCTTAGACCTCTTCTAAAACTAGAACGGAAAGCAACTGTAAAACATAAGCTGACCATTTCTAACAGCCGGTTATACCAGGGTCTTCTGCTTTGTATGTCTTCCTTGTAGATGGCAATTTTCTGGCTTTGATTTTGAGCTCTCTCTCATGAGGCACAATCAGAGAGTGCTGGGAGGTTTATGGGAATAACTGGAGAGCAGCACACTTCACCCTGCCTCCTCTAGCTCTCTGGGTAGCACAGGGCCCCTTTATATCACTGGTTGAACATAAAGGGCTGCAGCCATACAGAGAATTGTGGCTTGCCCGTGTTTGTCTCTCTCCTTCCCCTCCCATCACCAAAATCTTTATACCTGCAGGTATGCAAATGGAGTTGTTCCTCTGCTCAACAGTTATTAAGATGCTTAATGCCCAGCAGATGTTTCTGTATTTTAGGTTAATAGGAATATATTGGATTACTGTATTTTCCCCCTCCTTGGAGTAAATACCACTTTGTTGGAGATCTGGAAACTCATACTGAATATAATAAACAGAATACTGGCTGGACCATGAAACCCAGGGTATGAAAAGAATTCCAGAACAGCAAAGGGTCTAACAGCCCTGAGCATTAGTTCACTGAGTTGCACCAATTAAGGGCATTTCTACTGATTATGTGAGCATTCCTGTTCAAGTAACAGAAATGATTTTAGGTTGTTTCTTCTGCTGCTGCTGCTTTTTAAAGGTGACAGAGAAATGGAGGATTTGTTTTGTAGTATATGGATGAATATCATTTTAAAATTTCTTTTTCTCTAAAACTTCTTTATTGAAATGAGTATGCAAGGAATAGCCTGCAGTTTTCTGCTACCTTGAATAAGATTAAAACCTTACTAATCATGGGGACAAGAACAATGGAAGGAATAGCCAATTTTATTCCACTATATGTAGCCATTGCCTCCAATTTAAAAAAAAAAAAAAAGATATTTCTCAGTCTATAAATTAGATATCCAGAGGTGGAACAATGTGAAACTTTTAAAGTCTATTCATGTAGAATTTGAATCTTTTTTTCTAATATCTACTGTGTATGACTAATAAAACTGCCCAAGAGAAAAGAATACATCAACATAGCTTATTTGTGAGAAAAAGGAAAAACAGTCTTCAGGAATTACCCCAAAAGAAACAGTCACTATTTATTGTATATTTTCAGTGTGCTTTTGTAGTTTTATACAATGTAGTGATATAGGTATTAAGTTGGGGCTCATATTTAATCCGTTTGCACCCATGAGCATTATCCTTTATCTTGTTTGGAGGTTAATCCTTTTACTGTCTTCTTCCCATTCCTCCCACACACCCCCCACACACCCCACAACCCCATTGTCTAGCCCTTGTCCAACAATTTATCATGTGATTTTGACTTAAATACATTGAATATTCAGATTCATCAAATGTAATGCATATACATCAGTATGAATAGCTGTATGTAAAACTAAAGTGATGGTGTATTTTGGGTTGCATTAGGCATAGTCCATTTTAAATGCTTCTTTTTCATTATTAAACACATTTCTCAGACAATCCTTTTGGGGTGAAATTTCTCATGTTTGGTCTCTCCCAGTTAGAACAAGTCACTTTTGGGCAAAGTTGAACTAAATCTGTTAGTTGTTGCTGAGCTAGGAAAACATAAAACACTGGGTGCTCTAGACACTGTTTTTTCCTTTGTGTTCAAGTAACATAGACAGCTGGTTTTTAAAACTTCCATCAGCACATGGCATAGCCATCAGTGGAGAATGATTATCTCACTAAAGTATGAAAGGAAACAGTTCTTCAGAAATAACCTAGCTACAAATTAATCTGGTTGCTGATTAAGAGAGACACTCAGGTTCACACCTAAGCAGTTTCCAGCTAGGAATCCCTCTAATTACTCTAAGAGTGAACCAGTTTTCTCCCATCCTAAGCCTTAATGCTTACACTCCTGCCTTCCAAATAATGCCAGAAAGGAGCCATCAAATTGGCAGAGACAAGTGGGATCTACAATTCTATTTTCCATGTGTTGGGATTTGTTGTGCCCTTAAGCATGTGAAATCAGAATAACCAGGATTTGTCCTGTTCTGGATCAAAAGCCATCTGAAAGGAAGTGAGAGTGTTAGAACTTTAAAATCAGATATGGCATCTTTTTTGCTTAGCCTTTCCTATGTAGATTTTGTTAAGTTAATGTTGCTGTTGAGTTCCCTGGAGCATTTGTGCAGATGTTGGCTATGTGGAAGTTACAAAACTTAGAAACTCTGTAGGATGAGGCAAGCTTTACCCTCATTCTCTTTCAGGTCTTAGGTCACTCTTCCACAAATCCCTGATTTAAACACTTTCTCCAGCTGCATTTGCTAGCTACTAATTGTTTCCATTTCTTTTGTAGCCAAACTGAATTAATCAGGTTTAATTAAATGGTCTTTATATAAGCTTTTTCAGTGTTGAACTGATAGTCAAATTGTTGAGCCAAGTAATTAACTCTTTCTTCACCATCTGCCTTTGACTATTTTTTTTAAGAAGTCATTTTCAGAAATCCTGTTTATATTTTTTCTGGAAATCTTTAGCTTTCCATTGCTGTTTTCCTATAGGTTTCCCCAAACTGCAGATGAATCATCCAAAAGAAAGTTCCGTATTAAAAACAAAAAACGTGCCCCATAAATAACAAGATGGTAATATTTAAAATTCCACAAGACATGGTGCTCCGTGGACCAGGCTGGTCTTAGAACTGATGTAGTGGGGGGGGGGGGGGGGAAGGACGATAGTTAGTTTTCTTAGATAAATTTTGGGCAGACACCCTCCCTCTACACCCATTTCCCCCCGCACTGCCAGCAAGGTCAAAGGATAGGGAGAGGACTTTTCAGAACCTTATTGAAGACTCTACTGTAGTTTGATAATTCGAGATCCAATTCAGTCTACAAGCAGGGCAACAATTTTAATATAAACCATCACTTCATTTCCTTGAGACACTTTACAATTACACTTCTCAGGGTTCTGTTTCTATCTAGTTGGCTACTTTTTTCTTCTGTCTCGGGTAGTGACTCCTTTGTGCCAAGACCTGATCTCCTTTTCTGCATCCCAGATGATGCACCTTACTGATCATTTTTTGGGGGGAGTGGAGGAGGACTACGTAGCTCTCACTTTAACTACTAACTTCACCTTGATGAGATTCATCTGTTCATTACTTTTTCAGCTTTTATTGTACTGTTTCTGGTCATATTCTCTGCCTTGAATAAGGGTTCTTATAGCTTCATCTTAGCTGAAGAAAGTTAAACTCCTCAAAAGCAGATGATGTTCCTGTGGGCAAAAGGAGATTCCTCAACTATAGCCCCATCTCCTCTCTCCTGCCTCTTACTTACTTTTTTGCTTTTGCAGTTTCTCTCTTATTCTGGCATCCTGCTTGACTCTGAACTCTCCTGTTCTCCCTAAATTGCTTATGTCCGCAAATCTGCCTATGCTAGTTTTACAACACTGCCTATGTATGCTACTGCCATGACACCTCTGCTGAAATCATTTACATATTAACTACTGGATTTTCCTTCTTTGAAGCTTCCCAGAGTCCCAGTTTTCAGCCAGTCCAGGACTGAGGTGCTCACCTGAAGTACAGCTACTCTACCCCATCCTCAAACTATTCCATTGGCTTCCCGTTGTTGTTGTCCTTTTAAAATCCTTTGTGGACTTGGTTTAATATATCTCTTGGGGGTTTGTCTACACTAGATAAATCAGCCTATATTAGGTCATCTTGTAGCCATCCCAATAATTACTGCAGTGGTGCATGTCCACGTTGCTCCCTTTAGGGCACATCCTCATCAGTAGTGGTTCCAGTGTTGGGAGCTGAGAGCTTGGTTTCTTGGCTCCACTGACAGCTCCTTGCCAGGAGCCCAGCTGCTCCACAGAGGACTGCTTTCTTCCTTTGTTCCCCATTTCCTGCCGGGAGCAGGGGATGTTGCCTGAGGGCTTCTCGCCTCCCCCTTTTCCTACTGAGAGTAGGGTAAAACTACACAGGGCCTCTAGCCCCTGAGAAGCAGGATACAGCTGCCCCAGCTTCTTGGCCCCCATTCCCTGCTGGGAGCTAGTCAGCCTCATCAATTTTATGGCTACCCAGGCTGCCCAGTTTCTGGCGGGACACCTCCCCCCCCCCCCCCGGGCTTTTCACCCCAGTTCCCGGTGAGGAGTAGGTGAGAGGAGGGGGCCCCCAAGGGCTTCTTGCCACAAGTCTTGCTGTGGAATTGACAAGGCAGCCAACAGTTCAGTATCTGCATAGACACTGCCTCACCCTATCTACAGAAGCACCTCTACGAGAGACAGAAGACTTATTATCGCAGTGCCGAAGGCCACTTGCGCTTCCTCCTGCTAATGGGTCATGGAGACGTTGACAGAACTGGCTTGGTGTAAGCTGCCTTGTGTCAACCTAAGTGTTTCGTGTAGACAAACCCTTGCACCTCCTATTTTGGTTCTGCTTACCACTCTTCCACATTCACAGTCAACGGCTGATGGGAGTACCAGCTTCTCTGACGCTCTTGCCATCTCTTCAGCCTGATCTGCACTAGAGATGTTTGACAACCAATGTCAGCTTTTTGTGGTAAACCAGAGGTTGTATGCACAATGTAATCACTACCCATCTACCCGACTCCCTGATTTTGCAACAAAATAAAACCACCTTGATGAGAGGTATTAGAGCTTTTTACACCAAACTTTTAGTGACAAAGTGTCAGTATAACCACCGCACTTGGTTATGTCATGGTAAATGACCTCCAGGAAGTTTCCCACAATGACCGTCCTAACCGCTCTTCCTATCACTTGGAACAGCACTGACCTGCAGCCATCCACCCCTCCCACTTTAAAATCCCAGAAAGGTTAGGGAGTCAAACTGTTGCTCTAGTGCGGAGCCGAAGACCTGGCACTTCTATAAGGAGCTGGAAGTCAGCTGCAGTGGTGACCCCTCCTCCACTGCCAAGTGACCCATGTATACCTCTATGGGCCTGGAGGCAGCAGACACCAGAGTCAACCCCAATGAAGAAGTCGTGGGTGAGGAGGTTGAATTGGAGGATGATGCAGAGCAGGGGATGGGGTCATTTTCTGACATGAGAGCCAGGAACTCTTCTTTACCCAGGAGGGTTTGAACCATTCTCAGCCCTCCAGCACTCTGGCATGTGGGAGAGGGAGCTCAGAGAAATTTTTTCTTTTTGGAGCTGATGCTGTTTGAGTATGAGGTACAGCTGTCCTTTGCAATGTATAGCTGGTTTAAGGGATAGAAATGCTCAAGAGTAGCTGTGTTTGAATGTGCTTCCCATTCCCCTGTTTAGCTAAGCCATGCTGCAGAAATGTGTATTATTGCACACCGTAATTTCAGAGGAATCCTCCAGAGAGATGTCTAGGAATCTTTCCTGGAGTATTTGCCAATCCTCTGCTGGAGATTCTGCAGCAGAGCTGCTTTGTTTCTTCCCTCAACTCTAGGAAACTGTCTTTGGCCAATTGGCAATCACTTGTTCGGGGACCAACGTGCCATACAGGTGTGCAGCACAGGGATCTGCTTAGAAGCTGCTTGCCAGGAGGAGATGCATCCTAGCATTCCTGCTTACTCTCAGGAGTGAGATACTAGCATCTCTGGCTTCTTCCCATGGAAAATGGAGGCATACTTCGAAAGGTTGTTCCCATCTGTTGGCATCAATTCCCCAGTCAACCATCTAGAACCATTTCCCAAGCTTGAGTCCTCCATCCCACAGGGCACAACTCCCCATATCCATGGTAATCACTGAGCTGTGCAGTTGCCAGTAGACAATAAAAAAGAGGTGTATTTTATAGTAATGCATCAAAGCTGTTATTGCACTCACAATAATGCTTCTATTCATTGTTTATTATCTTTTACATTTATGCCTTTCACCTGCTGAGTGCTAGTTGATTTGAGAGAAAGAGAAAAAAAAAAAAAAAGACCAGGGAGAGCAAAGAGGAGGTGTTCCAAGAACTCCTCTAGTCCTTGGAGGCAGAAAAAGAAAAAAGGGCATGAAGTCGCATTGTGTCCAAAAATCAAAAAATAGGCAGGATAGGAGGGAAACCCAGGAGCGAATGATAGCAGGTCAGGAGTGCATGAGAAAAGCCATGGAGGAGCAAACAAGTGCTAAAGTCATTTATAATGCTGCAGACCTAATTCATGCATGCTTGCCCCTCCCCTGCAGCCTGTACAGAACAGCTTTCCATGCCCTCCCCAAACTCCACCTAACATTCCACCCAAACTCCGGCCTTGCAGACAGCTTCCCGAATGATAGCTGGACCCCAGCTGTCCTAGCTGACAGTGCCCCTCCTCCAGCCCTGCTTTTCATGTGTGTTGTGAATAATTGTTCTTTATTAAAGACACAGTTTGTGCAGAATAAGCAATCTTTATTTGTTTCTTGCACACAATGGCGGCACCTCGCATTGATACACATTGCAAGCTGGATAGTAGTCATAGCATGGCACAGTGCTGCTTACAATGACACCTTATTGCCAAAACAGTTCCTCAAGGCCTCCCTGATTTGAATCCCCCTCTTCCTCCTCTAATAGTCCTGACATCTGGTGGTTCATATTCAGCCAGAAGGCAATCTACCTCTGCTCTACCCAGAGGAGAACTTTTCACACTTAGGCCTTGTCTATACTGAAAGTACTGCATTGATCCGCACGGCTCGACAGTGGGATCGATTGAGCAGCCAGTGTGGACTCGTTCAGTTGATCCCAGAAGCTCTCTCTCTTGCAGTAACTCTGCCCCTCCAAGTGGAGTAACACTGCGTCGAAGGGAGAGCCCTTCGAGGTGACACAGCTGAGGTAAGTCAAGGTAGCTAAGCTGATGGGAGATGCACATTCTATGACATGCAGATTGCGTATCTCCTGCTGACTTAGCCTTGTAGTGTAGACCAGGTTTCAGTTTCATAGCTAGTAGGGAGCTCACAACTGGTGGCTATAACAATGGGAAGATTTCCCTTCTTTAGGTCGAACTCTCCATAAAGGCCTAATTAGTGAGCTTTTAATCTACCAAGGCTGCAGGAGCCATGGTAGGCAGGGTCTCCCAGGGTCACAGGGAGCATTTCAACATCCACCATTGGAATATATTGGTGTGGAAAGGTCTCTGCTTGCAGCTTTCTGTACAGGCCAGTGTTCCTGAAGATGTGTGTGTGACATCTAGCCCGTGTTGCTGGCAGTGAAACGTTGACAGTGATCCACAGCCACTTGCAGTACCATAGAGAAGAACCCCTTTCTATTGATATACTCCATCGCAAGATGGCCAGAGGCCAAAATTGAGATGTGCGCCATCTATCCTCCACCACAGTTAGCAAACCCCATTGCTGCAAAGCCATCCATTATTTCCCACACATTTCCAAGATGCACAGTCCTTTGTAGCAGAATGTGAGCAATAGTTCTGCAATTTGCGACAACACAGCTCCAGTAGAGGACTTCCTGAGTCCAAACTGATTAGCGACCCACCAGTAACAATCTGGAATTGCCAGCTTCCACTATGGCGATTGCCACGTGCTTCCCCACCGAGATGGCAGCTCTCATTCTGGTATCCTTGCGATGCAGGGTAGGGATGAGCTCTGCACACAGTTCCATGAAGGTGGCATAATGCATTGGAATCATCTAATTTCAACTTTCAGCAATTGGGTCCTGTATTTTGTCCGATAAAGAGTCCTCTACTACAGTTTAAGTAAGAGATGCTAGATAGAAAAAAGTTGCATCGTTCTTTGGATAATTTTAATTTAGTTTGTTTCTTTTTAGGTGGTAGTAAAATGGATTGAACAAACACAGCGAAATGTCTTAGAATTTGAAAATAGGAGATTGGGTTCGATTATTCATTAATAAAAATTCTAATAGTGAAGAGAACACACATCTTCCATTTATGTCACTCTCGTGTACAACACAACACTCCATAGTAAGTTATAGCTCATAATTAAATAGGGGAAAACTGAAAAATAACTTGTAATTAAACAAATGCACTAAATTGCAAAATGAAAGAACCATTTACATCTCTGATTACGCTATACTGTGTACTAATACCTGTTCCAAATCAGCATCCACTCCTCAAAATCATTTGTAATATTTCAAACAGTGTATGAGACTTCAAAATATAATATGACGTTACATAAAGATCACTGTTATGTTCTGTGGATGACTAATAGGCATACAGTCATCAGCACTGTATAAGAATTGTGTTCTTGATATTGTTATTCTTCATGTGTCACTCAAATAACATTTTTATTTTGAAGCAGCTCTCTAATTATCTTTTTCTTGTAACTTTGTTCCAGAGTTGCTTTTGTTCATGAGAGGCAGGATCCGTCTTGTCTTTACTGCTCCCTACAACAGATCTGACACTGCCGTTTGATTTTTCTAAAAAAGAAGAGGTGTGTGCTGTCATAGCTAGTAAATGTTGCCATTAATATGGCAGAACCAGTCTGCTGTTGCTAGTTCTGCAGTTTCCTAATTGTACGCCAGATATATAGAGGGATAAATGTAGCAATTTAACTTAAAAAGTACAGCCTCTTTCCCATAACACAGAGGAGAAAGAACAAAATATTGGTTAAATCAGCCGAGTCAGTGAATGTTTCTTGCCATAAATTTGGCACTTTAAAAGCTAACTGAGACATTACTGTGAAATGACTGAAATTAAGATCTCTCTTCAATTGGTTTACTCAGGATATGCATGTGTAAATTAAGATATTTGTAAAATCAAGGGGGAAAAGACCTTCTATCAAAGTCTAATTACAGCAGGATTGGGCCCCTAATTATCCACCATAGCAGTCATTTATGGCTTAACTGTGACCTATTTTATTCATATATTGACTATGCTTGGAATATTTGAAGGGGTACCAAAAAGCCATTTTTGACCTAGAACGAGACAAATGGGAGATGAGTCAAAATTTCAGGTCAGGTGCCTGTACACTTCAAAACAGTCTGATGAATGTTCTTCAGACTTTGCAGGAACAGACTTATTTGTCTTCAGAGTAAACCAGATAAACCCATTTTCCAAGGCAAAGCTGTGGGGAGAGGTTAAATTGGGCTTTATAGTGAAAGCTGGTTGCAGCTGCCTCTCCATAATACATAGGGAGGGATCTGCCTATGTTAGTAGTGTTACCGATATTTTAGACAAAATTTGCAGCCATCCATCCCATGCAATCCTGAGAGAATTTCAGTGGGAAGAGTTAAGGATGAAGATACAAAGAATAGGGTTGTGGAGATGAAAGACAGAGACTGTATAGGGGAGCCTAGAGGTGGGGGGCCTATTTGGCATTGGGTAACACTGTTTGCTCAGGGTTGATTTTTTTTTACATGAGAGAGTTTCTGCAAATGGAATAATTGCGACTTAGGTTTTGTCAGGTGCAGTACAACTGCTGCTGTTTGCCTTTTAAGAATTTTTGTGTCCTGCTGATTGAGCAAGCAGTGCATGGATTTATTCCTGCAGTCCTCTTACTAAGGGGAGGTAGCGTGCCCTGATGCAGCTCTTCAATATAACAGATTCCCAGCCCGTGCATAGTTTCGACTGTGTGAAATGCAGCTCTCTCTTTCTCCGGTTCTCACATGGCTCTTAGATACCACAGTCATAGGTGCAGATGGCAGAGTAAGAAAACCCTGATCCCTTTGATACACGATAGAACACAATCCAAGCCTAACCCCAAACATTAGCAGCCTGCGGGCACTTCTTATCACAGATCCCCGTCCTCCCTTTTGTATGTCATCCCTCTTTAAAATAAAAACAACTCCAAAGCCACTGGGAATGTCTGTGCCCTTAACTGCACTGATCAGAATAGTTGAAGAAAAGAAATTCATACCAGATCATTGAATCCATCCTCCTGCAAGGGCAGAAGAAATGTCCTCTACTGAGGCCAATCCGATACCAAATTCAGTTTGATTTCACTTGAATTTTGTCAAAAGAGAAAAAAGAAGGCCAGTAATTACATAAATCAATGGTTATGAATCTTTCCAAGCAACCAGACTAAGCTGTGGGTTTAACCAGCCAGTGCTCACCACTTCCCATTCAGGTGCACGCTACAACTTGCTAGGGAGCTGGGACTTTTGAGACTTGAAGCCACAGAAGCACTCGAGCAGGTTAGTTGGGGGCACAAATGAACAAGAGACAGAACACTAAGGGCCAGTACAAACAAAAGCATAACTGCTAAGAGCCTGATCCTCCAATCTTTACTCATGAGTAAGTAGTCCCATATAAGACAAGTTGTGAGTAAGAATTTCAGGCGTGAGGAGGGGTCCAGAAAGCCAGTGCTCGAGGGCCACATTTTTAGAGCATTTAGTGGTAACGGTCGTTATTTGACCAATCATTACCAGATAATCAAACAATATTGCTATGTTGTCTTTATCTATTCTCTTTATAGGTGGTCAGGGCCTGGGGGATAGAATTGCGTTTTCTCTTGTGAAGGGATAAGTGGACATGAGAGGAGGTATACAGTTAACATGTAATTTAGATCTATTCTGAGCCAACTTAATTGCATCTGCACCTTTTATAAACTTACTTTCCTTCCATGACACAAAAACACCAATCACACCTGTTATCAAACAGTGCCTGCAGTTCCTGAAAGTTCATGAAGAGCAGAATTCTGTTTTTTTAAAAACTATGTGAAAAATCTGGGCTATGTGCAATTCCATCGGTGGCTGAATGTGGCCCATAAATTTGACCAATAAATAGTTTTTTTATATAAGCAGTTCTTACCAAACTTCCTTTAAATTCCTAACTGTTACCAGATGTGGTTTGCAGGCGGCGGCTGGAATTCCAACACCTGTTGCATCAGACTGACTAGGATTCATTTTGGCAGGCACTGAAAATTCCATTTCAGTAACTAAATAGTTCAAAATGATATCTAAAGCCTCCTTTTACAGACTATACTGATCCCAGCCTTATGTACGAAATGGCACATAGTTTCATAATTAGAAGAAAGCTTGTCTGCTTCAGGGGATGTAATTGACTGTTATTTAGCCAGTAAATATCAAATGGAAAAATCTTTAATCCTGAATTAATCCTTTCCCTCTATTAAAGTTCTTTAAAATTTTACACTAGATCTGTTGTAGCTGCATTTTAGAATGTTGTCCATCATCATGTGTATTACTTACCACTTCTCTGTATTACTGCTCTCATATCTTCCTCTCTGTCTTAACTTTGCTCCTTTTTCCATGGCAACACGCTGTTTCACAGACATCATTGCCCTTCTCAAAATCTACTTCTTTGATGAAGATTCCTGTGATGATGCTCTCTTCCAGCAGAATTTATTCCATGTTTTGCACTCAATTCTTGGCAATTGGTAGATCTGGATTCAGTTCCTTGCCTTGACTTCCCTGTGTGTTCCTTGTTACTACCATTCTGCCTTGCAACTATAATTAATTACTCTGAAAACAATACAACTTTAGGATCCAACCCTACAAACACTTACTACCTATTCTTGTGCTTGCTAGTGTTCATAATCTCATTGGGTACGTCTACACTAGAAAAAGTTAAGTCGACCTTATTAAGTCGACTTGACAAAGTGGACTAAGTCAACTTAAAGTTAAGTTGACTTAACTGGCCTTAAATCGACTTAATAAAGTTGCCTTAAGGGTTACTCCCCATCCACACCGTCCTTAAGTCGACTTAAGGCTTAAGTCAACCTAACAGGTGGTTGTTATTGAGTCGACTTAAGCTTTCATTAAGTCAACTTAAGGAATTTCTTAAGTCAACTTAATGAAAGTTAGGTGTAGACATGGAGTAATTTAGGTCGACTTAAGGGTCCTTAAATCAACTAAATTGCTAGTGCAAACATACCCATTGACTTTAGAGATCATTGTTTCTTATGCTGCTTAGTGTTTTATCTGAGATAAAGTCACATAGGAGAACTCAGTACCCTTGAGTACCATCACAAAAAGAGCCCTGTATATATGCATCATCAGTTTTAGAAGACATGAATTAATTAAATATTTTACTACTTGATGTTTTTATGGAGGTCATATTAAAAATCAGTAAATCATCCCCAGAGATGAAACGAGACACTGGTCTCTAACCTTCTCCAACCATACACTGAATATGCTCCAACTTCAAGTAGTTGAATAGCTTTCATCAATATTTTTTATGACTGTATTTTTAGGGAACGGACTGAGTTGCAGAAAACTTATCAACCCACTAATGATTCACCTAGGGGCCTCCTCCGATTTATGGTGGCTCAAATCATTTTAAGAGGTAGGAAAAGGTCAGGCTTAGCAAATACTCCAATTAGCAGATCATGTGGCTAACAG
Source organism: Pelusios castaneus (assembly GCA_007922175.1). Lineage (NCBI taxonomy): Eukaryota > Metazoa > Chordata > Testudines > Pelomedusidae > Pelusios > Pelusios castaneus. The sequence continues at coordinate 515,852 of ML685800.1, forward strand.
GAAAACAGGGCTTGCAGGAAAGGGGCTCTGCTTTGTGCCTGGGTTTTGGGTAAGAATGGCCCTTTCAACTAAATAAAATAATAGAGCCCATGTCAGATACACAAAGAAAGAATTCTAAAATAACTGGGATGATCAAGGAAGAAATAGAAATTCTATAAACTCCCCTTTTTCCTAAGTGCTAGTCACTAATTCCTCAAAGTAACTTTATGGTGCTTGAAAATAATTTATTCCAAATGCAAAAAAGTGTTGGTGGAAATTAATTTATTCCTGGGTGTGTATAGTGCAATGATCTAGAAGTCTGAACTCAGCCATTCCTCAGGGAGGGGTGTGGATGGGGCTTTTCTACATCCATTCAGATCCTGTGTTGTGACTACTATGCTTTTGGCAGAGAAAGGCTGCATAGGGCCCCGGTCAGCACAATTCCTAAATTGACTGGAGGTGTTGCTGTTGAGTTAATTTTTCTGAGAGGGACAAATCTGCTGCTTACTCAGTCCTTTCAAATACTGCAGGCCCAGGAAGCAACAGTTTCCCGTAGAAGACAAACTGTCCAATCAGTAGGAAACCCAAGGCTTTGGGTGCATGAAATGAGCACCAGTGAAAGGTGCTGGATTAATACCCCTGCAGAAGAAAGCTCTCTATTTAGCCTCAGAACTGCATGGTCAGATGCAGCAGAAACATTCTCCAAACTGCCTGATCAGTATGGCTCAACTGCTTATGGTCAGAAGGCAGTTTTGTCTATAAGGCCTACTTCTGTTCTTGTGCTCTATGCTGAAGCTGCTGCCATGGTTGTCACTCAGTTTTAACTGGTGGTGACAACTGTCTTTGCTGAAGCAGACTTATTTCACAGAGGACACTAGAACTTGTCGCATTTATGCAGTACTGATTTTGGTGGGATTTGAACCAGTGCTGTAACAGTGAAAGAGTAAGTAGTACGTATCTTCCTAGGTGAACCACTACCCAACCTGAACTTCTGTTCAGGCTTCTAAAGGTTGTCCCTTTTCTCCCTCCTTCATCTCTTTTGGAATCTGCTCCATCCTTCATGTGCCACAGACCCGCAGTCTTCTGGAATGGGAACTCTTCCAGACCAAGGCCAAATCCTTTTGCTCTGATGAGTGATCTCAGACCAGACTTTGTGGATCTTCTGCTTTGACTTGCCTCCTTTTATACCCTCTGTGATTCTGAGCACTGAGCTGCATCCCAGACCCACAATATAGTACAAGACAGCATTTTCTCTGTGGCTCCCTTTCCTAAAGACCTCTCAAGACTGCAAGATCACAGTGAAAAAATGACAGCTAAAGAAAACCTGGCATCTTCTCCACATCCCCACTCTTCCGTTTATGAACAGGGTCGTCAACCTTAGGAAAGAGACTGCTAAAATCCACATTAAACTGTGGTTTTATTCATTCTCAGTGAATCAATTTAATTCAGAACACAGCAACTGTCACCATGAAAACTGGAAGGGAAAATAGCCTCTCTTCCTACACATTTGGGTGCCAAGTAAACTCCATACACCTGGCTCCACAAGTCTTCCAGTCTGTTAATGTCTTGGAAACCAATCCTATGCTGCTTGTGCTGTTTATTAATTTTCTCTTGAGATTGATGCATTTTGTACATGCTACTTTGAAGTGATTTGCCCCTGGAATCATATTTGCATGGAGACTGGCTCCAGCAAAACTGATCCAGACTTGACTAGGTTTTTTTCTGTGGGTGAAGCACTCATTTGCTTCTGGTATTTACAGGAGACGGGCATTTATTTGATGATCCTGAAACACCCCCAGGATCTTGGATGCGCATGCTCTATTCTTGCCTCTCTCTGTTGTTAACAAGAGCTGGAGGATATCTTTAAAATGATGCTTAATTGGTTTTTAAGTGAACAGTGTGTTTGGATACCATACATAAAAAAGAGTTCCTGCCCCAAAGAGCTTAGTTACTGACTGATATATATAGACAATGTGGGCATCTCCTGGTGGGCAACACCAAATACAAAGACAGATGAATTCGCTAGATATAGAAAGATATTAGGATCCACGGATGACAAGAACTAGAACAGACGAGAATTAACAGTCAGTTTAGGAGGCAGTTGTGGAGGACTGGACCTCCACATGGGGAAAGAGGGAAGGGTACACTTTATGGGGCCTGAAGGCCTTGGGGCGGGGCCGGCCAAGGCTGAGGGACCGTGGTATGTATGTGGGAGAGGGTCCGTGTTACAAGTTTGTACTGAGCCCCCCCAAATTATGCTTGGGCCATAGTGGAGAAAGCATGGCATCCACTCTGCTGAAAAATAGGAATTCCCCAGCTTCTTCCTGCCCACACAGCAGTCCCTTTCATCTCTGGTGGGTGCAGTGAGAGCTCCCCCTCCTGTCTCAATCTACTTTAGCTACGGGCTAGAATCAAGGGATGAAGGATAGATGAGGTTATAGGGCCTAGAGATGGAGAAAGATCAGAGAACAACAATTGCGGCGCTGGTTTGTGAGTCTGCTTGTACCTGTAACAGTGCCTGAGGAGCCCTCTCCAAACAAAGTCCATTTCTGGGGTTAGCCAGGGACAGGAAAGAAGGCATTTGCATTGTGACTGCCTTGGCTTTGATGAGCTCTGGGTGGTCTGCGAGGATGGGAGTTTTGGCTGTTCTTGCAGCCTGTGTGTGACACTGGCATCCTGACAGGCTATGAGATGGAATGTCAGCCAGCCCTAAGGGATTAGAACAGTTCACATTCTTCTAGTGACCCAGACACCCCCATCAGTCGTGGGGCAATGTTAAGGGAGGAGCGGTGACACGTGGGGGTCAGGGCTCTGGCGGTGTGTGGAAGGGTTCCAGGAAGATGGTTGATACAGGGGTCCCACTGTAGGGGTAAGGAGCTGCCCGGGGGGGGCATGTCAGTGCTGAGAGTGTAATTGGGGTCAGGTTCAGGGCTGAAGTGAGGCAGCAGTTACTAGTGGAGGGTGCGAGAGCTGATGGACCAATCCTGAAAGCAAGAGCTGGGGTTTAGGGCTCAAGTGAGGCAAGGGGACTGCGGTGTGAAGGATCTGGAGCTAAGGGGGACGACTGGAGTGGGAGTGAGCATGAGTGCTCTAAGGCTCAGGTGAGGTGGGGGGAGAGCAGGAGAGCTGGCAGGGTGGGGGCTCTGGAGTAAGGGGTGGATGGGTCAGGGCTGGGGGTGCTAGAGCTGGAGTGAGGGCTTTAAAACTCAGCCCTCTGCACTGAGGTGCAGAGGAATGTGAGCTTTAATGCTGGGGGGGATGATAGCCCCAGGGCTGAGAGCACACCTGGGGGACTGAGGAGGAGGTGAATAAGGGGACAAAACTGAGGGGGCGAGAGTTCGGGGCAGGGGCGAGGGGACAGAGCTGTGGGGGCGAGGGGTCGAGGCAGGAGGTAGAGCTGTGGGGGCGAGGGGTCGGGACAGGGGGCGAGGGGTCAGGGCAGGGGACAGAGCTGTGGGGGCAAGGGGTCGAGGTCGGGGCTGGGGCAAGCAGACAGAGCTGTGGGGATGAGGGGTTGGGGTGAGGGGACAGAGCTGTGGGGGCGAGGAGTCCGGGCAGGGGACGGGGGGTCCGGGCAGGGGGCGAGGGGTCTGGGCAGGGGACAGAGCTGTAGGGACGAGGGGTCGGGGCAGGGGGCAAAGGGTCCGGGCAGGGGGCGACGGGTCCGGGCAGGGGGCAAGGGGTCGGGGCAGGGGACAGAGCTGTCGGGGCAGTGGACAGAGCTGTCGGGGCGAGGGGTCGGGGCAGGGGCGAGGGGTCGGGGCAGGCGACAGAGCTGTCGGGGCAGGGGTGAGGGGTCGGGGCAGGGGACAGAGCTGTCGGGGCGAGGGGTCGGGGCAGGGGCGAGGGGTCCGGGCAGGGGCGAGGGGCGGAGCGGAGGGTCCGCACGGGAGCGGTGGCTGGGGCCAGAGTTGCGGGGGGGGGAGCGGGGACCGGCCGGGGACCCCCCAGCTATGGGGGAGGGAGGGTCCACATGCGGTCCGAGCCCTGGGCTCGGCGAGGGGAGGCGGGGGCCCGGCCCTCTCCCCGGTCCATGCTCTCAGGAGCAGGCGGGGAGCCGCGCCGCGGAGTGAGACAAAGAGCCGGGGCCGGAGCCGAGCGGGCACCGGGTCCAGGAGGGGCGGCCCGGGGGCGGGGGCGGGGACGCGGCGGGGGAGCCAGGGGGCGGCGGCCAGAGGCACCGGGGAGCCAAGACCGGGAGCTGCGGCTGCACTCGCCGGAACAAAGGGCTCCTGCCCGGCCAGGCTCGGGCTCCAGGGAGCGCGCCGTGGCCTGGGGCTCCGGAGCTCGCAGCCCTGCAGAGCCATGCCCCCCGCGGAGCTCGGCTGCGCCTGCTGGATCCTCCTGTCCGTCTGCAGCCTGTGCGGGGCTCAGCCTCCGCAGAGCCAGTAAGTACCGGCCCGGGGCACCTCAGCGGGTGGAGATCTGGTCTCTCCAGCCTGGCTCCGGGCGGGAGGGACCTTTTACTTCCTCCAGCGCCGAGCACAGCCCGCAGGTAGGGGAGCGGCGGGGTGTCTAGGTGGAGAATGATGGCTCACAACACAAATGATTCGAACTCGATTAACAAAGCCTGTGGTTTCCCAGGAATATGCCGGAGGAAACAAATGCATTTGATAGTTCATCATCATACAGCTGTCTGTGGAAAAATTCAGAGACTCGACTGGATGGGCAGTACTTGTTCGGAACGTCTTAAACACAGCCTTGCCGAACGTTTCCTACCAGTCCGGTAATCCAGTGTGACTATGCAATGTTCAGCAGGAGCTCTGAGCCACTGACCAGTTCTTGTAATAGTCTGAGGGATTGCTGGTGCCCTTGAAAGAGATTTACTGGAAGGACGTGTGAAACTCCTGCATGGAAAATTAGCTAAGGAGTTTTGGTTGTTTTGAACTTTTGTGAAAATCTTCTCGTCCTATTTGTAGAAAGTAAATACACAATTCCTGTGAATGTATTTATTTATTTAGGTTTAGTAATTTGGTTTATTTTTATAGAGGTTTGCTTTGTTTTATTCGATTGGTTTGTAACCAGCCCATGCTGAATAGCTGCTTTAACTAGATGCCATGAGGACTTCCTATTTTCTCTTGCTTACTAGAAAACATTTCACATCCTGCCAGTTTCTGCCAAGTTTTAGTGTAACCTGGCGGAGCTGTTAGTCAAAAGTTCTTGCAGGATCTCTAAGCTACCATCAGAAGTTTCCAAGCCAAACATTTCATTTTCAAGTACAACACTACTAAATGACTTACTTTAAAGAGACCACATCAACAAGGTGATACTCCAGAAAAAAGGTTAGAATTGCTTAAAACGATGTAGATACATATGCTTCATGTATGTTACTGTGGGCCCTTGCTTATGTGACAGTTTAAAAGTGAGCGGTGTTTTTGTAACTCAGGGTATGAGAGAGACAAGGTTGGTGAGGTAATAGTTTTATTGGACCAACTTTCTCACCAAGAGAAGCTGGTCCAATAAAGGTTTGAATGTAATCTTTTAGTATGGATGCAAATGATATTCTCTCTTCTCCAGATAAATTGGCCATGTTTTCCTTACCAAGGATATGCAGATTAGGTAGCAATCTGGTCAATTTTTAAACCTGAAGCCACAGGACATTTATTCTCAAATTCTTTAAATTCTAAGTATCCAGTGCAATCTGACTGAAGTACCAAAGAGAGCTGAACTTATGTTGGGTGTAATGGGATCTCCATGGCAATGAGGCCTGCTGAGAGAGAAACACTGGGTTGGAATTTGCTAAAAGGTGACTGGGGGGCTGTAAAACACCATCAACTTCATCCCAGAGTGATAATTAATCATACACTAAAGTGAGCCAACTGCTGGAACCATAGTGAGGCAAGTGGCTGAAATATGTTTTAAAGTGCATGGCAGGGAAAATTATCTTATAAAAAATATCCACTTGGGGGAAGGGAGGAAGAAGCAGAAAGATGTATGATGTCATAAAGAAGATATAAATGTATTGCTTACAGTATCATACACTAAAGACATTGGAAACTGCAATGCAAGAGACTATCATGCATAGAGTCTGCATTTATGGCATGGTGCCGTTCAGCATGGGAAGATCATAAGAGTTCCCATCTTAACTATACACAAGATTTTATGATGTATGGCTGTGAAGTTTTTCAGGGCAGTTTTGAAAGCAAAAGTGTGCCTGTTATAATACTTTTTCCAAAGCTGGGATATTTTTATTAATTAAAAAATAAAAATTGGTAACTCATTGTTCAAGATGTAACCATTTTAACTACAACTTGGTGACTGGCAGAGTTGGGAACGTGAACTCAGATCTCCAACTCCCATTATTAGGGCTTTTATCACTAACCTCTAATTCCTCTTTAAAAGCGAGGGGGCTAGTGGAATTAAAGCCAGGTTTTTTAAAACGGCCCATGATTTTGGATACCTCAATCTTGTGGGTGTCCCATACCTCAGTTGAGCCTGTCACCCTCTGAAAACCAGGTTTCTGTAAGGTGTGTCAAGTCTGGCACCCAAAATAATTAGTCACTTTTAAAAATCTTTGGTCTAAAGTGTTTTAGATCAGGATCTTATATATAATGCTAAGCTGGAGGGCTCTGATGGATGTGAGCACATTTTTAAGTGTGCATCAGCCTTTTTATATGAAGCTGATTGTACTTAATTGTGTGTGTTAGTATGTGTAATTATGAGTAGAATTATATCAGTAGCTCAGGCTCCAGTTCCGCAACTTTATAAATGTGAATTCATCTAATAAGCTATAGCAGAGAAACAGCTAGAGATTGCTGTGATATAAAATAAAGGACCTTAGAGCTGGTTTCAAAGTACTATACAGTCTGATTAGTGCAATACTTGTTTTTGCTGATACTTAGTATCCTACATAAAAGCAAAATATACAAGTCCCCCTTCCTTATTCCTTTGTTTGCTCTACTGATGTACTGTTCTTGCTCTAGTGGTGTTTGTCGTGTTGAATGCTTCGCGTAGCATGCAGGTGTAAACTGTAACTTCAGAAGTTCCAGAGGGGGAGCCGTGTTGTTCTGTGTACAGCAAAAACAACAGGAGTCGCCACAGGGCTCTCATTGTTTTTGCTGTAACTTCACAGGATCTCTTTGTAAATGAGCATCGACTAATGCGCTCATATGATGAACTGTTATCTCGATTATTAGTGGAGTCCAAGGGAAATGATGCCCGGAGTGTGAACATGTACAGAGTGGTTGGAAGCTGTCCTTATCTCTTAATATGAAGACTTGATCTGGAGAGATTACAAAATTCCTATGGTGATGGCCCACCTCTCTTCTCTGGACCAAGATGGAATATTACAGTCTCTGTATTTTTTAGGAGATGAAGCCAGTGAAAATTGCCAGATTGCAATCTGTACCATTTTATGCATATTAGGCTGAGTCCCAAGCTCCAGGCATGTTGCCAATGTGTCTGTCCTGGGGCAGAGTCTCAGTGACTGTTACAGAATATTTTGCTCTTTTCTTTATAGTAATATTTTAAATAGTTTTATGCTCTTTGGGACCTTGTCATCGCAGAGTGGGGAAAAGCACACTTTGTTGCTGTTCTCAATGACTATCCACTTCCAACTTTCTTTCCTAGGGGCTATTTGATAGCAGCACCTTCTGTTTTCCGATCAGGTGTAGAGGAAGCTATTAGTGTCACCATCTTTAACTCACTAAAGGAGACTGCAGTACAGATTCAGCTAGTGGTCAAAGGAGAAACAGTGGCCCAAGGCCATGGAACAATTCTGGGTAAGTTCTTATTTATGGGAAACTAAGCAAGAGCTAGTGCATACGTCTAAGTGCTGTGGGGTGCTCTTTGGCATCTTTAGAGAACGGCTTCTGATAACACTGATGATGCTGGACCCATAATCATTTGCAAACCGTTTATTGGTGCAGAATGTTCCCGGCTTTCATTGCACTGGCTTGGCTCTGGTTCCTGGAGTGTCAAATAATCAAGATTGATGCCTTTGAAATACCAAGATACTTGGTGAGCTTAGATGCAGGAGATGCACCGGTATTCAGGTGGTCTGCCTTGCCATCTAGATTCCCAAAGGAAGTATGAGCTTTCACACTGAAGAAACTCTACGTAGGATAAGAGAATAAGGTTGAATGTGAGGAAGAATGTGATATCTCTGGAAAAACTCAGAATTCTTCTACCCCTTGATTCAAATCCAGTAGAGAAGCAAATTCTCCCACTTCAAATCCATCATGGAGGCTTTTCTCTTCTTTATAGAGAGAGATGATAACTTTGGTGCAACCAGATACCTTTTAAGATTGAAAGCAAACCCCTCTTTCCTGTCTGGGAAGACAAAAGAGATTTTTGACTCAACACATTGGTTACATTGTAAGACACATTACACTGGTGAGAAGGGTGTTCTGCAACGCTGCTCCAGCAGTGAGAGAAGCTGTAATGTAGACAGGGCTCAGACAATCATTAATTTTTACCACTCTGTTTAACCCTGCTCTGTGCAAAATTCAGGAATGTTATGATCTTAAAAACTGCCTCTAAGAAAATCTCTGGAGTCTACCCTCTTGGGCTATGTCTACACTAGAAAAGTTAAGTCGACTTTGTTAAGTTGACTTAATAAGGTCAACTTTAAGTCGACTTAAAGTCGACCAAAGTCAACGTAACTTTTCTAGTGTAGACATAGCCCCTTGTCGACCTTATTAAGTTGATTTAACCCTTTAAGTCGACTTAATAAGGCCGATTTAGGCACTAATCCCCGTCCACACTGGCTTTAAGTCAACCTAAAAGCTAAAAGTTGTAAGTTTCCCATCTTCAAAGCATCTGACGAAGTGGGATTTTCTCCCATGAAAGCTCATGTGATAAATAAATCTGTTAGTCTTTAAAAGTGCCCCAGGACTCTGTTGTTTTTCTACAATAGACTAACACGGCTACCCCTTTGGAACTAAAAGGAGGTGTTATTAAGTCGACTTAAGCTTTCCTTAAGTTGACTTAAGGAAATGCTTAAGTCGACTAAATAAAAGCCCAGTGTGGACGCGGCTTTGTTTAGGTCAACTTACGCCTCCTTAAGTCAACATAAGTTGCCAGTGTAGATGCACCCTCAGGTCTTAAACTCTGAGCAAAATTACTTCTGAACTGATAAAGAAGAGTGATCCAGAGGTCATTGGGACTGTAAGGCCTGAAATTGGTTGGGCTGTGACTGCATCTGTGAAAAAAGACAACCAAATTTTGGTGGGCCTGAGGGTGTTCCTGGTCATCTTAGTTGGCTTTTCTATTGGAAACTTCATTAACACTAATGGGAGTGCATGCATAAATCCCTCTCATCAGTGAGAGAAGTCATGAGCCATAGAAAAACTCTCTTTAAAATAGGTTTCCTCTCCAGAAAAGAATGTCTCTGGTTTTATGTTCCTCCTTCTCCCCTTGCAAATTGGATCACTCTGCTGCTAGTCCCAGGTTAGGAGGGAGCTGTGCTGGCTACATAGCTGGGTGTGGTATTTGTACATGTGGGTGACACATGCTAAACAGAAATCTTAACTATGGTAAGATCCAGCTAGTGGAATAGGCTTTATGGGTGTCTAATGAGGATGATTCAAGTCCCAGAGAGGGTCAGATCTTTGGCAGCAAAATTTTGTAGTAAGCTTCCTCGTGGCCAACCCCCACCTTAGCTGCATGCTCAAACTGTAGCACACTTTGCAGATGACTTTGAGAAAAAGTAATGAATAAACACAGGCAGTCAAGCCAAGTTTATACTAAAGAGCTCAGCTATATATATTTCCTTTTCCCTTACCCATGCTGATGGTTTTGCACAATGCAGAAAAGATAGTTTCTGGTAAGTCAAACCATAATCAGGGGCCTATCAGTTGGAGAAATCATGATGATCTCCCTCCTCTGAGCCCTACTTGTCTTAAAAGTAAGTGCTTTAACTCGGAAGAATAACACAATGCCATAACGCTCCCTCTCTCTCACTTTCTCTTTTAGATAAAGGGACAATCAAGCTTAAGGTGAGTGTTGACTATTATTCATATTGTGTTTGGGGAGAGACAGCAGCCAAAGAATATGAGAATCAGTTTAGGGCTGAATTTATAGCCCCAGTTTGTGGAGCCTTTTGGATTATGAACTATGTACACAAGTATGAGGAGAAATGTTTATGGCTGATTGCTCAAAAACAGTTCATGATTATGTTATTTTATAGATGTGGTGCTGTGTAGGATATATAGCTGACAAGAAATACAGGATATAAAGAGAAGTTCTTAAAACAAGGCAGAAATTACTGGATATCAACTGGAAATTATTTCAGTAATAACATGTTCCTACTAATTTTCTGTTGCTATATAGACTCCTCCTAGATAGTACAGGCTTACGCTTCTGTCACTAGTAATACTGCAACACATCAGGGTGTGAATAAAATGTAGCCATGTTAACTTTAGTTGCACTTGAAACATGGGGAAGCTTCCTTAATGGCCAAGCAGCAACCTTAGTGAGGTAAAATAACCGTCATGCTTAATTTAAAAGCAGCCATGGCAGAAAACCCCTTCAAAACCAAACAATCACTATGAACCTGTCTGTGGAGATCATGTGAGTTTTAAGGAAATGCAGAAACATCTGAACTTCATTCAAATATCTGGAAGATTGGAGTTTGTCTATGTCTTTTACAGAATCAGGACACTTTAGGGCTGATTCCTCCCTGCTTTGCATCTTACATGAGTCATTTATCCCTGTGCCAAGTGAGCAAATCATACTATCAAATCAGAGTTTATCATTTACTTCCATTGGAAGTAGTGTTTTACAGCACTTGGCACAGGGATAAATGACAATACAGGTCATATCTCATCTTTGCGAGATGGTTTCCCTTTGCTTCCGTGTTGATAATAAGTTTTCTTTTCCAGATTTCTGAAATGTCAGATATAAATTAAATAATAATACAGCCAAGCCATATGTATTTTTTAGTGCTATCAAAATATTTGGTGCTTTAAGAGGTGTTTAAATATACTATTCTGGTTTGTAATGTGTTCGTTATTTTCTATTAAAGTCCATTACTGATGTATGGCAGACTGCAGCAGACATGAAAGAGAAAGTTGTATTAACATATTCGATCTAACAACTTTAGACAGGGCTTCCTTTGGGGTAGTCCTCTCCCATGGGAGGTGGAGGGTGGGGAATAAATCTTATATTATTGAATTGTGACACATTTCTGGAATAGTGGCAATACCTCAGTTTTAATAAACTCAGTGGGCTCGGAGGTCTGGATAATTTGTTGGATGAGTTGCTATAACTGTGTGACCCAGACCAGAGTAAATCCACATCATCTTTGAGTATTAAAAGCATACTAGAAATGTAGGATTGGAAGGGACCTTCAGAGATCAACTAGTCCAGCCCTCTATGCTGTGGCAGGACCAAAATACACCGAAATGACCACAGATCATTCAACCTGTCCTTTAAAAACTCCACTGATGAGAATTACACAACTCCTTTGGAAGCCTTTTCCAGAGCTTAAATACTCTTATCATTAGGGAGTTTTTCCTAATATTGGTGTACTGCAGTATGTGTATAGTAATTCAGCACATTTAGAGTTTCTCTCATATGCAGTGCTGTGTTACTGTGAACTTAACTAATTGTTTTTTAAATTCATTTAATACTTTTTTCATTCACAACATCCCATGGCAACAAATTCCACAAGCTGACTGTACTTTGCTTGAAGAAGTATTTCCTGATGTTTGTTCTAAACATGCTGTCTTTTAATTTAATGAGATGATCCCTGGTTTTTGTGCTATGCGAAGAGGTATATAACACGTCTTTGTCCACTTTTTCCAGACCATTCATAATTTTATAATATAGACATCTAGCATATCCTCCCTTAGTCATCTCTTTTCTAAAATGAACAATCCCAGTCTACTTAATCTCATCTTGTATGGAGGCTGTTTCAGACCTGTAAGCATTTTTGTTGCCCTTTTCTTCGTCTTTTCCAGTTCCATTGTATCTTACTTGAAAGGCAATGACCAAAACTGCCCACAGAATCCAGGAAGGGAGTACCATGGATTTATACAGTGGCATTATGATATTTTCAGTCTTGTTATCTATCCCTCGCCTAACGTTTCCTCCCACTGCTGTGCATCGAGAGGGTATTTTCAGAGAGCTAGCCTCAGTGACGCCAAGATCTCTTTCTGGAGTGGTTATAGCTAATTTAGAGCTCATCATTTTATATGGCTAATTGGAATTTTCTTCCAGGGTGCATTGCTTTACACTTATCAACATTGAATTTCATCTCCCTTTTTTGTTATCTAGTGACTAACTGTTTCCTATCTTTTAACCACTTACTGATCCATAAGGGGACCCTCCTCCTTATCCCATGACTGCCTGCTTTGCGTACGAGCCATTGGTGAGAGGCTCTGCTTAAGGGTTTCTGAAAGTCCACGTACACTCTATTGACCGAATCAACCTTGTCCACATGTTTGTTTGACCCCCTCAAAGATTCTAACACATTGGTGAGGCATGATTTCCCTTTGACTTTTCCCCTACATATCTTGTTCATCTGTGTCTGATCATTCTATTCTTTACTATAGTTTTTTGAACAAATTTGCCTGGTACTGAAGTTAGGTTTACCAGCCTGTAATTGCCAGGATCACTTCTAGAGCCTTTTTTTTAAAAATAGACAATACATTTGCTACCCTCCAATTTATCTGTTGCAGAGGCTGATTTAAGAGAGAAGTTACATACCACCATTAGTAATTCTGTAATTTCACGATTCAGTTTCTTCCGAACTCTTGGGTGAATACCATTTGGTCTGATGACTTATTGCTGTTTAATTTATCTCTTTGTTCCACAACTTATTCTATAGACACCACAATGTGGGACAGTTCCCTGTATTTGTTACTTAAAAAGAATGAGTCAGCTGTGGGAATCTGCCCCATAGCCTTTGGAGTGAAGACTGATGCAAAAAATTCGTTTAGCTTCTCAACAGCCATGTCTTTCCTTGAGTACTCTTTTAGCAACTCCATTGTCCATTTGCCCCATTGACTGTTTGGCAGGCTTTCTGCTTCCAAAGTACTTAAAAAAATTGTGAGTGGTTGCTCTTCAGACTCTTTCTTGGCCTGCCTTATTATACTTACAGACTTAACTTGCACAGTTTATGTTCCATTCTATTGTCTTCACTAGGATTTGACTTCCAATTTTAAAAGTATGTCTTTTTGCCTCCAATTACTTCTTTTACTCTGCTGTTTAGCCATCATTTTTTTTTATTTGGTCCTCTTACTTTTTTCTTTTGAAATTTGAGCTATACATTTAGTTTGAGCTTCTATTATGTTTTTTTAAAAATAGTCTTAATGCGGTTTGCAGGCATTTCACCTTTGTGATTGATCATTTTAATTTTTGTTTAACTAGATTCCTCATTTTTGTGTAGTTTCCCTTTTTGATGTTCAATGCCATTGTGGTTGGTTTCTTTTGTATTTTCCTCCCTATAGGAATGTTAAATTTAATTACATTATATTTGCTGTTACCAATGGGTCAACTATATTCACCTCATAGACCAGATCCTGTGCTCTGTTTAGGACTAAATCAAGAATTGCCTCTCCTCTTGTGGGTTCCAGGACAATCTACTCCAAGAAGCAGCCATTAATGATGTCTAAATATTTTCTTTCTGCATCCCTTCCTGGGGTGGTGTGTTACCAAAAAATATACAAATAGTTGAAATCCCTCATTATTATTGGATTGTCTGCCTTTGTAGCTTCTCTAATCTCTATGAGCATTTCACAGTCACTATCACCATCCTGGTCAGGCACTGGGTAGTATATTCCTGCTGCTATATTCTTATTGATCATATTCCAAGGATTGATATTCCTGCTCTACAGGTTGCCTTTGACTGACGGGCTTTTGTCCAGTATTTAAGCTGTGCCTGGGAATTTGGTGGCTGGGGGGATTTGAGGCATTTCTTTTTCTTTACGTGGCCAATATACTTGTTCAAAGCCACGTTCTCAATTACCACATCTCTTTTCACAGCAAGAAGGCATGTTAGGGGAGCTATAGATAATATCCATAGCTAGAGACGCCTCTGTAGACATGTTCACCCAGCTCTTGCATCTTACTGTTGAATGTGATCTGCAGTCATTACTAAGCTCAGACTTTGATAAAGGCAGTGTACTGCTTAAGCCGTTTACTTTTAAATTGTTTTAGCCAACATCATAATGTCTCTCTGTGATAGATTTTTTTATATTTGTATTTTTATTTAAAGATACCTTGTTGTGTATTTGGGTCACATGTAGGAAAAATAAGGGTAATTGTAAACTGTGTGTGCGCGCAAATGTGTGGCATTTCTTTCGATAATGCCATATTCTTTATAATATGCTTAATTATTTCCCTATGTAAAATGCTAGGGGTATATCCCAGAGGGTTAGCAAGCATCCAAAGAATCTCTGCTCAATTTCTGAGGCACATAAAATATTTAACTTGCTGGTGCGGCTGAGTTTCGCTCTTTTAAATGTGTTCGCTATCATCTGTGTTGTGGGTGAAATTTCTGTAACCCTTCTGTCAGGTGGTGTCACAGTCCCAAGGGCTGAGGTCAATATCTAGAGGTTTCCTTTAACATTATCAAACAGACCTGGCTTGAACCTCCACCCAGAAATCTGGGAAAACGAAACACCACCGCTGGGTGCCTCTAAGAGTCAGCACTCCCTACTCACAAGCACGGAGTCTGTGTATAATAGAAGAAAACTTATTAAAAGGGAAAAGGAATTCAGCATTAACTTGGAAAAACACCACAACAGTGATTCAGAAGTATGCAAACCATGAGTTAAGATGCTCTCTGCAATATCTTGGGCAGTAGTCCTTTGCCTCAGTTTCCTACCTTTCCACCTATTAAAGTCTGATGGGTGAATGACTCTAACATGCCACTCCCCTTTTCCTCTGCTGCACCCACTCACAATTAGTTGTCTGAAGTAAAAATCCCAGAATTCAGGGTGTGTTCACGTGGGTTTACCTCTCGGAAGAGGGGGCTGAGTAATGCTACGTCTTGCTGCAGTTGCCTGTTCCACTTTTGCTTCTGCTCACCACTGTCACCCGTACCACAACTCGCCACTTGCTACTGCCTCGGCCTTCAGGGTTGATACTGTGCTCTGAGGTTCTAGCACTTAGTGATTTCACCAGGGAGCGAGGACCCTCATTGCTGCTGTCTCCTTTGCATTGTTTTTCATTGTACCTGCTCATAAATGATTTCATTTCTAGTAATCCCTGAGCAGACACAAGGACTCTAAATTGAGCCTGATCGGATTTTTCTTTAAATGCCAGATGTAAAGGATAAAATGTCCATGCCCCCAGGTAGTAACACCTGTTCCCAAACATTATGACTTTCACTTGGATTTAATTTAGACGGCATGGGACAGCTCATTCAGACCATGGATTACACTCCCTTTGCAAATGACTTTAACCTGCATTTCATCAAGAGAGCGGTGTTGGCCAGCCACATTTCGGGGGAGGCTGAGGGAAAGGAGTGCTTTACTCTCAGTCCCTAGTAAATACTACTGCTCAAAAAAGCCTGACTTGGCCTTGCAAGTACCAGTTATATCGTGGAATAAAATAGCTTCTCATCTCTGTAGCAAGTGTGTGAAACAAATATCCATATTGTTCCTGGCTAATAAAACAGTGACAGGGGACCTGAGGAAGATGACTGTTGTTTTTATCCTCGTTTCACATTGGTGCCCCATGAGATTAGGCATTGTGTATTACACAGATGGATAAGACAAATTACGGAGTCGTCGTCTCAGTTCCATCGGTCACCAAGGGGGTCTCATACCTTGACCAAACATCATTTCCCCTCTCTTGGCTTTAAAGCATTAGAGGTTCTGTCCTTTTCTTTCTTTTTTAATAAACTGATTTTCTAAGGCCTGATGCCTTCTGATATCCTATACTTTTCCTGCTATCTCTAAATTCCTGTTGCTCTCTCAATCTAGTGAGTCTCATTTGGGTTTATCTTGCTACGCTGAATTCATCTCTTTCCTTTAGGGCAGGTTATTCTTTCCATGTCTCAAATTACCCTTCATACGCTGAGGATATTGAGATTTACTAGGTTGTGTATGTGAGTTTTGGATATGCTGGCTTTGGCAAGGTGAATGGCAACATGTCTTAAATATAGAGAAGTCCAAAACCGCTTGAACTGGTCTGCAAAGTCACAGATTTTCATTCCTTTTGTCACAGTTTCCTTTTATGGATTATGCTTATTCCTTGAACAACTGCTGAGAGGTTTATTTGGGTGTGGGTTATCTTTTACCTTAATTTATCTTTTCAGGAACAAGCGTGGGTTGTAGGAAAGCAGTGAAGGAGTAGCGGTGGAGTGCAGTGTTAGAATGAACTGTACATCTTCACTTATTTATTCTGGACTGTGATGAAGGGCTGCTACCTGCCTTGACTTTCCCACTGATGGCAACAGGAATTCTGTTTTTAGATCCATGGTCAGCACACTACAACTTTTAGTCAAATGTGCTAGACACAACTGCATAGAATTGTAGAAATGTTAAGCTGGAAGAAACCTCAAGACATTATGGAGTCTATTCCCCTGGGCTGAATCAAGACCAAGTATACCTGTACCATTCTTGACAGGTGTTTGTCTGACCTGTCCTAAAAATCTCCAGTCATGGGGATTCTACAACCTCTCTTGGAACCCTGATCCAGAACTTAACCTTATAGTTAGAAAATGTTTCCTAATATTAAATCTGTATCTCCCTTGTTGCAGATTAATGTCCTTTCTTCTTGACCTACCTTCAGTGGTCATGGAGAACATTTGGTTGCTGTTCTCATTATAACAGCCCTGAACATATCTGTGTGCTCCTCAAATGTCTGCAGCGGTGGTCTCTAGTGCCTGTGTGACCTTACTTGTATGCATCTGCTCTGTTGGCCTTGGTCTCCTCTCAAAGCTTGCCTTATAACTTTTGTGTGCTAAATGTCTGTGTTCTGCATTTCCTACTTAGTACACAAGCGTGGGCGGGCGTGCACGCGCACACAGAGTAACACAAATGTAGTGAGTATCTGTTCCTTTCATCCTTATATAGGGTCATAATTCGTTTGGATCAGTTGCAATGCTGAGGCTTTGGCATGAGTGTTCTCCCCTCAAAGCACAAAGACTCTTTCAAGTCTTGTTTCTTCCCCACCTTATTGTCTGTTTTCTAGGTGCCATCAGGGCTTCGTGGACAAGCACATTTAAAAGTCTGGGGCAACCGGCACCTAACGGAGGAAGGTTACATCTTTCACAACTATACAACAGTGACCATAGATAGCAAAGGATCGTCAGTATTCATCCAGACTGACAAGCCCATCTATAAACCCAAACAGAAAGGTAAAGTAGCCTCAGTGAACCTCCCAGCCTCCAAGTCTGCATGCAAAAATTTTTAACATTGGCCAGTTCTTAGACCAGAGTTCTTTTTAAGAATGGGTCCTGAGACCACAACTCTTATCAAGTATGAGCTCTGATGATTAATGAATTTTGCCTTTTTCTATATTTTTAGTGCTGATAAACCTGTTTATGGTCACTTCTGACCTGCGCCCCATCAATGAGAGAGTAAGTGCATGACTTTCCTTCCTATTGTCAAATGTCTTAAGTGTTCATCCTTTCTTGTTTTTCACACACGTGTACAGAGTTACACTGCAATGTAATGAGTGGTTCATAGAGTCTAGATGAGTAGGGTTGGAAGGGACCTCAGGAGGTCATCTCGTCCAACCCCTGCTCAAAGCTGGATGAACCCCAACTCACTCACTCACTCACTCACTCACTCACTCACTCACTCACTCACTCACTCACTCACTCACTCACCCACCCAAGTTGGTTGTTCCCTGCATCTTCAATTGCTCTGGTATCTCCTTCTATCAGGTGTAATTATGTGTTTGCTAGGATGCTGTGGTTTTAAGTTTCTGAATTTGGCCACATTGTAGCCAAAGGAAAAGGAGTAAGTGATGATCTCTGATTGGTTTGTGCTGGTGGAATACTGTAGTGAAGTAAAACATCATTTGGCCACAGTAGCTGTGGAGGAGGAGTGTTTGGGGATGAGACTGTTATTACGGGAGCACCAGGAAGCCAGGATCAGTCACTTACCCAGAAGTCAGAAGGGCTAGTTTTCGTCAGCTGCTTGAGGGAAAGCTGTTTCCCAAACTGCTCTTGTGTGTCTCTTCTGCACCAACACGCAGGGGCAAGAAATTCTGTGGGACACCTTGCTTATGCGAGCCTCACAGCTTCTCATGAGATACAAAAATACAGCTTTGTTTCATGAGTGTTTTTATTCTTTGTTTCTTTCAGATTGAAGCCTACATACTCGTGAGTATCCACCAGTTAGCAAGTGGCATCATTATACAGGGTCACTGAGGCCTCTCTGATGGGAGCAGGTCAGAGATTCATGCTCTGCCAATTCTGTCATCGCCGTCTGTGCTTTGAGTTTAGAAATATTTTCACATGAATGCCTCTTCAAGAGAAAATTGAACAAGTTGGTTACGTCTACTGGGGTTTATGACTAGAACCTTTCCCCGTCTATCTCATTTTTCTTGTGCAGATATATTCCTATGCTACACCTAGATGGGGTAAAATGATTGTCTTTGGACTCAGATTTATGGTAATGGATACATTAGAAAGGCACGGAAAAGGAGAGATCTTGGGATTACTCATATGCCTTTCTCCCTCTTTTTTTTGAAGTGAATGAGGGGCCCCTTTTCTTTGACCAGCTTCTTTTAACTACATTTCTTTATCTGACAAGAAATGGAAGAGCTGTCCTCCTGGCCTGGACTTTTGTTAACTGACTGACCAGGTTTAGTGTTGACACAGAATATCCTAACAATGGATTATTACTGTTTTTTATCAGATTTATGCTAATTATTTGTGTGAAAGTGAAATTATTTTTTTCTGGCTGACAGTTAAACTTGGTGAAATTTACCTTTTTGGTGGTAATGTCCCTTGTTCTAAACCTTTCCCTAGGATCCTCGGGGGTCTCGGATGATAGAGTGGAGCAATTTGAAGCCATTTTGTTGTGGTAAGTTTCTGCCTGTCACAGTTTAGCATACCTTTATTTTTCTCTGCTAGCTAACCTTTTTTGGGCTTTATTGAAATATATTTATAGAGAGATTGTCTGATGTTCAGAGAGAGCTCACAGTATCTTTTCTTCTGTTCTAGGTATTGTAAATATGAGTTTCCCCTTGTCTGACCAGCCAGTATTTGGCGAGTGGTTTATCTTTGCTGAAATGCAAGGACATGCATACAACAAATCATTTGAAGTTCAGAAGTATGGTAAGTTTTTGCCATAATCCCTAAAATATTTAGAATACTTACATTATGATATATTTTTTATTTGAGTAGACTAATCAAGAAATGATGAATCAAAAATTCCAGGAGAAAAAACTCCTGTGAGAGGTAACATATAGTAGGAAATGGACTCCTGAAACTTAACCAAACTTTTAGTTGATATCTTCTTTAGTATACAATATAAAGGGGGCTATATCTAGTGTCATGTGTCACAATCCATGCATAGAGGTAACAAAGACTTCACTCTCATTTTTGCTCTTGCTGCCCCCTGCCCTTTCTCAGAGTCCCTCTGGCTGTCCGCCCCCCGCCCCAGCCCTGTGTACACTATCTGACCCTGTCCAGTGAGGTATTTATACATGCTCATTGTCCCAATCTCTGAATGTTTTCAGACCTATTCCTGAATTGGCTGGAGGGGGTACTGCAGTTAATGCAAGGGCTCCTCCCTCTGGCTCCAAGACACGGAGCATTGTTCCTGCCTCCCAGTCCATAAGTGAGGTTTTGGGTTCAGTTCTGTAATTCGGATCCCCATATGGGAATAAGTTGTAAGCGTGTGGGGCAGTTGGTCACTAACTCATTCTAGGGAATGGTGACTAATAGCATCTTGTAGGTAGGATTCTGATTTGGTGTATCAGCTGATACTGTTATGTTGCTTTCATTTTCCATTCAGAGCATTGCCTCCTCAACCTACCTGCACGAGAAGGGATCTTGTCAGAGCTATATAGCTATTACTATATCCTGGGCTCTAGGATCTTTGCACAATACCTCTCTTCTTTTTTGTTCCATTTTAGTATTACCAAAATTTGAACTGCTGATTGACCCACCTCCCTATATCCGAGATCTTGCGATGTGTGAAAAGGGAACCGTCCATGCTAGGTAAGGGACATGTCACAGATATAGTCCCATATTTTATAGGTTGCAGTGTAGCTGTGGAATGGTGCAATCATTTGAGCTCAGCGGGGCTATGTATCTCATCTCCCAGAACTTTCCAGAATGACTTCTGGGCATAATCAGTCCGTTTTCCTGTCACTGCACATTTGAATATGGTGCTCAGGTACCTAGAGTTTCCTGGCTTCCATAATGAAGTTTCTAATTCCTCCATTGCTTACACATCTCTCATTTTACGCTGGACTGTGTGTTGAGTAAATCCTTCGGCTATCAGATCTCTGGAGGAAGAGGGAAGCTACTCTGATGTTTGACTTAGTACCATAGCAATTTTTTTTCATGCTAAGATCTGCAGATCCATCACAGTGGGTACTTGGAGCTGCTTGCAGTTTAGTGGCGGAACCAGACCTTTCAGTCAGTGCCAGCACAGGAGCTCCGCACTCCTTGGAGTCCTATTTCCCTCGCCTACCAATGGTGGCTCATCCCTCCTTCCCGTCTTTGTAAGGGAAATTTCCAACTTTATTTTAAATTCCTAACTAACAATTAGGCTCAATAATATGTCCATCTAATTCCTAGCCATGTCCCAGGGCTGCATTTGCTATCTGAGGAGATGCTCCTCTCAGCTCTGCTTCCACTTCTGAGGTCTTTGCGGCAGCTGGTGCCTCTGCAGACTTCAGGGAGCAAGCTAGGCTGAGAAAGCCAAAGGCAAAATGAATGGTCTGTGTCTCCTACCTCATGCCATTACCGTGTGTGAGAAAATCACTGAGGCTTTCCTGGCAGAAGCTGAATTAAAGTGAGTGGAAGCTGCAGCCAGAAATATCCTCACTTACTGAAGTCAGTTTGGTTGACTGGTGATTGATTTCTGGCATTTGGAAACAACAAAAAAGTGCCTTGTGGCCTCTCCGTGTGTCGGGACTTAGGATGTTAAGTCACATCCAAAGCTGGGCAAGATCTCTCCCCCCTTTGCTGCTGCTCACCAGGACCGTATAAAAGATAGGAAAGGGAGAGGACATTGACACTGTTTGTTTATGCCTTCTGTAGTTCTTTCTGGCCTGACTAACCGAACATTGGACCTCTCAGTGTCTCTAACTCAGAAAGGAAGTTTGCTATTGCAAAATAAAATAAATACATTTCTCCTCCATCCAGTGCCAGATAGGTTCAAAATGAATACAGGGATGAAGTGATTATCTTTCTTGGCTGTCAGAAGGAAGTCGGCAAAGAAAAGCTCCTCATCAGACAAATGAAACATAGCCTTGGATTCATTTTGAACCTATCTGGCAAGGTCACGTCTTTGTACTATAATGTTCTCATTACGTTCAGGAAAAGAAGGTTTTGTACAAACTGGATGTTAAATGCTTTCTTAGAGGGACTGCCCTGATTCCAACTCCTGCCAAAGTTATAACGCACAACCCTGGACCTCAGTGTGGTCCTTACTGCACCACTCCAACCGAGTCATTGCGGGGGTACCTTGTGCTTCCCGGCTCTGAAAGTGGGCTATTGCAGTCAGAGGAGGGTTGGAGCTGTGCTCTCTTGAATGAGAGTAGTGTTGTACTTTTAATTCACAGAAGTAGTTCTCAGAAATGTGTCACAGCGATGTGTCACTCCCAAAACATTCTTTCTCCTGTCAGGCATCAGAGTCTGCTCAGTGGGAGCACGGACAGTCTGAGGACAGAAGAGCTACATCTCCTGTCATATGAGCTGCTGGGAAACCATGGGCAAAAAATTCACCACCTATTGCATATTGATCGTACCGTCTTTAGCCAATGCTTTTCTTCAGCAGAAGCCTCTTTCTTGCCTCACTGTCAAGAGGAAGATGCTTTCTATATATATACCCAATTTTGGCTCTCCATATTTAAAAGATTATCCTTCTGCCCATCCTACTGGCGCACTGCTGTGAGATTCCCATTGTAATGGATCTGTAGTGTTCAGCAAAATGAAGATAGGAATATTTATCTGTGTTTACTTAAAATATTTCCTTTCTTCAAGTGATCTGTAATTTAGGAAGGTAGAAGGAATTATCCTGCCTGTGAAATCTGTCTCAGTGTGGTAGGAGCGAGACCTCGATATGTGGGACTGTGCTCTTCTGCCAGTGACTGACATGTCTAGTTCAGCCCCCAAACTACAAACAGGCTGAAATATCCATAGTAACAAATCTGTAGACCTTATTGTTCCAAGAAAGGAAATTTTCAGTTAACCACAGGTACATTTCCTATTAAAGGGACACTTTTTCAAGTTAAAAGTTGTGTAATAGGGAAAAAATCTTTGTCTTTGTAATAATAATAATTTAAACATAAAAGGATTTAAACACTGAATGAATTCTCCACCATGTCCATGGTTTGTTTATTTTTGGTGTTTCTCTCTGTCTAGAACAGTAAACCTAGGCTGCTCAGTTTCACTTTCTGGTTCTTCTCATTGTGCTGGCATTAGATTGCTGTGTCCAAATTGCAGATACCGGTGTTTAAATTTAAACAGAACTATTTACATTGAAATGTTAAAAAGTAGCTCTCTCTTCCTCTCAGAATGAACATGACATGTTTGTATTGTGGGGGAGCCTACATGCTGATTTTTTTTTTCAGCAGAAAAAAGAGAAACTGTAGGAATTAGAAGATGGTGCTAAGTTTAAAAAAGTATCTTGAAATGGAGCCTGAGATGAATCTGATTTTTGAAGTCACATAGTCTCTGTTATTCAGGCTGCCTCTGTGTACCGGAGCCTGCAAAGCTGGAGACAGGATCTTTCTGTTTTCAGTATAGTTCTAGTTTAGATCAACTATTTGGAATGTTCTTGTATAAAATGTTTCACTGAGATCTTCACAACAGTCAGTTAGAAATTGCACCTTGTGCCGACTTTATTTTCTGAGTTTTGGATATGCAGGCATTGTGGGTCCAGTTTGGGGTTAGTAAGGGATATGAAAATGAGCCAATCTGAGATTTTCACTATCTTGCTTCTTCTACTTCAGGTACACATTTGGGAAACCAGTGACAGGAAAGTTAACTATCAACATGACTATTAACGGAGTAGGATACTACAAGCACGAAGTGGGACACCCTGTCATCAAGACCACAGAGGTAGGGGGTTATTAAATCATCTGCAATAGAATGGCTTGGTTTGCACACTCTTAACTATAGATGCTGAGCAATGTTTTCCTTCCCTGGCCTGACTGGTAGATCGATGGCTCTGCTGTTTTCGATGTGTGTGTGAGAGACATGATGCCAGCCGATGTCCCAGAGCATTTCCGAGGGACAGTCAATATTTGGGCCACTGTGACCAGCTCTGATGGGAGCAAGCAGGTCACATTTGATGACTCGACGCCTGTTCAGAAACAGTTGATTGACATCAAGTACACGAAGGATACAAGGAAACAGTTCAAACCCGGCCTGCCCTACAAAGGGAAGGTAAGATGGAGGATATGTGGAGCGGAGGGTGGTTGATATGGTCAGTTTATTCTAATGTGTTGTACACCATGTGCTGAGATGTTCCTTTTACCAAGTGTTGAGTTTTAAGACGGTATGGAATTGCTAATAGAATGAAGTACCTTGTTTTGTTAATGAAATGGCTGTTTAGGTGGAAATCACGTACCCTGATGGGAGCCCAGCTGATGGAGTCACGATTCGAATCAAAGCTGAATTAACTCCAAAGGATAACATTTACACAAGTGAACTTGTATCCAGATGTGGCTTGGTGGAGTTTGAAATCCCCTCTATTCCTACAGCTGCCCAATATGTCTGGCTGGAGGTGGGCAAAAGCTCTTTATAGGATTAATGGGCTTTAATACAATTAATCTTGTCAAATGCGCACTTTGTGAATTGGTGCTAAAAATGGGAAATCACTCAGTGACCTGAAGAAACACTCTGTGTGAGCCTGAAAGCTTGTCTCTTTCACCAACAATAAAGACATTACCTCACCCACCTTGTCTCTAGTGACAGTGGGAAGCTTTTTAACTCAGACTTAAACTTTCTACTGTGATTTGCAGTGAATATTTATCCAGCCCCATGTTTCTGATGGTAATAGTACTGGGGTAGAACTGTCTCCTCTAATCAGATGAAGTATGGACTGGGATTCAGAGTAAGATCAAACATCTTATGAGAGTGTGTTCTCATAGTAGTTTAAAGATAAAGTGGGAGGGGGCAGTGGCTGGATTCGGAGTGTCGGTGAGGACTGCATGGTGGGGGCGGACAGGTGCCCACCTTTCTATGTGTGAATAACATTCAGATGTGTTTTGTTCTTAAGACCAAAGTGACAGCAATTGATGGGAAACCTGCAGGGGACCGATATCTGCCAAACTACTTGTCTATCAGCAGCTGGTACTCACCTAGCCAATGCCATATCCAGCTCCAAGCACCAGACCAGCCTTTCCAGGTACAGTAGCATCATGTTATGTTATGATGACCTCTCTATGTCTCGGCTCATTCTTACCTGTCGTCCTAATGAAGTATTTCCGGTCACCTCTGGGGGCTGTCGCCTATTACTGTATCCATGGCAGAGCTTGAAGAGGCTTCTCTTTAGCTATGACATGAGCTACTTGACTGGGTGGTGCAGCCTGCCTTATCTGCCTCTGGGAATGTACCATGTTTCCTAGTGTGTAGAGGTGGTTGGAGAGAGACATTTGATCCCCATTCAAGACACACTGCTTTCTAGAGCTCAGATCAAAAACAAGCTCCCCCATCCTCATGTCTGTCTGAATTGGAGAGTAAAAATGGCATTCAGATTTTGGTTCAAACCAAGAAATGCCAGCTGAACTGAAGTGAAGATATGGTGGGGTGCCTTAATCATCTTATTCCCAGACTGGAACTGCCTAGTCTCCTTGGAATTATGAGTTTGAATCACAGCAGTATCCCTTCAGTTCTTTGCCTCCTAAAGGTAAATAAACCGAGCATCTTGTAGTTTTCTGTTAGAGAGGATGGTTTATTTTGCAGGGGGATCCTAAAATCTGAGCTTCCTTGCTGTGTGTAAAAGCTTTCATGAAACGTGTCCTCAGAGTAGATTTGTCCATAGCCAGATTTTCCCACCCTTTTTGTTGTGCTGATCACCATTTGGGTGGGTGGGTGCTGCTCTCTACACAAGAACAGGCTGCATGTCCGGGAGGGGTTTGTATATATGCTTTGTAAAACACTTTGGGATCTGGTGGTCCGTGTACCTGACCTACTACTAAATTATCAGAAGGCCTGGCAGGCTGAGTTTCAGAGTCAGCGTAGCCAGGTAAGGGGGTTTTACAGTTCCATTTTATGGCAGTTTAATGGCTAATTAATCTTTGTCAAGATTTCTTGAGATATAGAATGGGGATTATACATTGCTAATCTGAACACATTGTTCTTATTATAACCTGATTAGAGCTAATTTTACTGTGGGAAAGCTGGGAATTGTGTGACCAGCTGATGTGGGAACTATTTCCTCTTCTCTGCCAGCTCTTACTGGGTGTTCCAATTAGCTACATATTTTTTTCATGAACAGTTTCATCATGTTGCTCTTGGGAACTTGAAATGTCTCAGATATTTAACATCACAAAACTCTTCTCTCCGGACCCTTTTGCATTTTCATTGCATTTAACCATTGGTGTCCTATCACTTGTTTTGGTTTGCACCAGACATGCAGTAGGGAGCTGGCACTTGCACTAAAGAAAGAGGCTTCTCAAAATAGTTTATTGGGATTCAGGTTTGTTACTCCATTTTCAGCATTAATTGAACATGATATTGTACCTTTTTAGATGGTTGCTAGCATGAGTCCACCGGACTGGTGCCTCCTGGTGATGGTCAGGGGAATAACTCAAGTGACACCCCAGTCCAGTGGCCTCTGCCCCATGTCTCTCTCAGTCTTGTC
This sequence comes from Pelusios castaneus, assembly GCA_007922175.1. Lineage (NCBI taxonomy): Eukaryota > Metazoa > Chordata > Testudines > Pelomedusidae > Pelusios > Pelusios castaneus. Next base: position 541,729 of record ML685800.1, read on the forward strand.
CATGCCTCAGCTCTCCGGTCAAGGCCCTTTCCCAGTTCCCCCTTCAGAGTAGGGTCTAGTCCAGGCCATCCCACTTAGCATAAGTGTCTACCACTAGTCTGGTTGCCACCCACTGGCAGTATGGGGGAGGTGGGAGGAACCCGGGCTCGCCCATTTCTCTTGGCCCCAGCCCACGGACTTTATTCATCACAATTTATCACCACCTCAACCCCCAATCCAGTTCAGCATACAGTTCAGCAGGTCCCCTGGACCACATCCACACCATCCCAGGTATCACTCACCCTTGTATCAGGGTCTGTACTCTGGCCAAACCCCAGGATGTCCCCATGGAGCTGGTCCTGGTCTGCCCCCTTCCCAACAGCACCTCCTTCTACCCCACAAACCAGGGGAAAACTACCCTGAGCTGGGGCTGCAGCCTTCCTTTTATACAGGCTCCTTCGCCCTGATTGGCTGCTCCCCTTTTTCTGGGCTTTTAACCATTTTTCCACCAGAGCGGGGAGACTACGCTGCTACAACCTTAAATAGATGAGGAGATAGCTGAAGACTACAGGCGGTGTTCTGTGTGGGGAAATGTGGCCTCACAATAATACGCATTAATTTCTTCCCAAATCCCACAAGCAGGCAGTTTGTTCTGTTGTTGAAGAGTTCCTCTGCCCCACAGAAGGCACCCCCATCATCTAGTGACAAGTCAGTGGTTCCTAGATGTTGAAATGAAGAATGACCAGGGGTTAAAGTAAGGGGGAACGCACCGGAACGCAGTTCCAGGGCCCCCAAATTTGAGGGGCCAGAGTTCCAGGGCCCCTAAAAATAGAAAAATCCGACGGAACGCCTGTTCCTGCCCTGGCTGCTGGCAGGTCCTACACCCCACCATTGTTAATCACAATACGTATTGTGTGGTAGAGTGTTTGCTAGTTTGTGACAATAATTGCTATAGACATTAACACCGTATAGAATTATAAATGTTTTTATGGAGCAATAACCGATGCACGTGGGTACTGAGAAGTGGTTGCAAATGCCTACCTGGGCTGGGGCCCACATATGCATGAAGGGGGCCCAGACAATACAGGAAGGGGGCCCGGAGATTAGGAGGGTTCTGGGGCCTGTCAAATTATACTTTAACCACTGAGAATGACCTAGCCTGTGGGGAATTGTAGTGCCATTGGATTATCCTCAAAGGATTCCCACCATCCTGGAAATTTGTATAAAGGCAGTTGCTTGAAATATAGCTTGCTCTTTTCCACCTACTGGAGATGCAGAGACAGTCTAGGAAACCATTCCACTGCTCTGAAGCCTCTTACAGATTCTAGTTGTGTGTGCCTGGGAAAGGAAGGAAAGGAGCTCCTCACATCAGTCTGTCTGAGGTGGTTCCTGGAGAGTCAGAGCCATAACTGAACTTTCTTCCCAGTTCAGATTTTCCTGACATATTTCAGGATGAGCCTGTTGTGTTTAAATTAGTGGCTGCACGCTACAGTAATCGCCATGTGTAATCTCAATTAAACAGTGAAGTCCATGTAACACGTCCCTTTATCCACGTTTGTCTGAGATCTGAACTTTGTAAAAATATTCAGCCCATTCTGACAGCAGCTCTGTGCCAAAGGATTCCCGAAAGTCTTTTTTAACTAATCCACATAGCTCCCTCACCTCATCCTTCTGTTAGACTCCCAGGGAACAAGGTGCGACACACAGGTTTTCTCTTCTCATGGAGGAAATATACCAGACTCGTTAGTGTGAATGGAACAGTCCTTCAGTCTGTGAGCTCCTTAGGGTAGGGGCCGTATCTCTCCGTGGTGCTCATCTCCAACTGCAGTTTTGTGCTTTACAGATAATAAGGGGTCCAAAGTGTTCATTATGACAAACCTGACCCCCAGCTGCTGTATCTCTTTGCCCAGGTGGGAGAGGAGGCCCAGATCGCAGTGAAATCTACGTGTCCCTGTAATTTCACTCTACATTACGAAGTTGCATCGCGAGGTAACATTGTTCTTTCAGGGCTGCAGCCTGGTAACATCACACAGCAAAGGAGCAAAAGAGCCACGTTGCCCTTTGATAAGAATATCTATGTCACTCATTTCCCAGGAACAGGTTAGTAGCTAAAATCTCAACCTAGCAACAGAAGTGCTAACCCCTCCCCCCCCAGAATGAGGGCTACCCTCTCTGTGAAGGCAGATCTGCTCATTCTGTTAACTCTTCCTCACCCATGTTAACGGGCATAGAATGGTTGCATGAGAAAGTGGACATTAAATTTGATGCACACTTTGACATATAAAGTTCTTTTCCTATAAATGGTAAATCTCTTACTCTAATGTTGCTTAGGGTTGGGATACGCTGGGGTGGTATAGACTGTGCATGCTGGGCCTCATAGCAGTTGGAGGAACCGAGGGAAAAGGATGGTGCCCTGGCAATATGTGAGGGGGAAGGGGCACTGGGCTTGGCAATGCTCAGTGCAGGATGGGGGATGGATGCTGGCCCCGGTAATGGGAGGTTGTGAAGGGGGGAGCAGGATGCTGGGCTGCATGACACTGACGAGTTTTCAAAATGGAGAAAGTAAATAGTAGTGATCCATTTTAAGAATGGAGAGCGTTAAATAGTGGTGTCCCCCAGGGATCTGTGCAGGGATTAGTACTGTTCAATATAGTTATAAATTAGGTGGGAGAAGGGGCAAACAGTGAGGTGGAAAATCTGCAGACGGTACAAAGTTACTCAAGGTAGCTAAGTCCAAAGCAGGCTGCAAAGAGTTATAGAGGGATCTCATGAAACTGATGACTGAGCAACAAAATGGCAGATGAAATTCAATGTTGATAAAGGCAAAGTAATGCACATTGGAAAATATAATCCTGATTATACGTACAAAGTCATTGGAACTAAGTGATCTAGTTTTATTCAGGAAAGAGATCTTGGTGTCATGAATATTTATCTGAAAACATCTGCTCAGTGTGCAGCCTCACTTAAAAAAATTAACAGAATGTTAGGAACCATTGAGAAAGGCGTAGTTAATAAGACAGAAAATATAATTCCACTGTATAAATCCTGGGCGTGCCCCCACCTTGAATACTGCGTGCAGTTCTGGTCACCCAGTCTCAAAAAAGAGACATTAGAATTGGAAAAGGTACAGAAAAGGGCATCAAAATGATTATGGGTATGGAACAGCTTATATATGGAGATTAAAAAGACTGAGACCTTTAAGCTTGGAAAAGAGATGACTAACAAGGGATATGATAGAGGTCTATATTATAAAATCATGAATGGAGTGGAAAAGAGTGGGTAAGGAAGTCTTATTTAGCCCTTCACATAACACAAGAACCAGTGGTCACCCAATGAAATTAACAGGCAGCAAGTTTCAAACAAACATAAGGAAATATTTCTTTGTATGGTGCACAGTGAACCTGTGGAACTCATTGCCGGGTGATGTTGTGAGGCCACAAGTATAATTGGATTAAAAAAAATTAGATCAGTTCCTAGATAATGGGTCCATTCGTGGCTATTAGCCAAGATGATTAGGAATGCAACCCCATGCACGGGTGTCCTAACCCGCTAACTGCAAGAAGCTGGGAGTGGACAGCAGGAGATGGCTCACCCAATACTTGCCCTGTTCAGTTCATTCCCTCGGAAGCATCAGGCATTGGCCATTGTTGGAGGACAGGATACGGGGCTAGATCGTTGGTCTGACCCAATCTGGTTCTTATGGGTTGAAGTTGGGCCTCATAGCCTATGTCTACACTTGCTAAAATAAGTTCAAATTAGTTAGTTCAAACTAACTAATTCGAACTAATTTTAGTTAGTTTGAATTAACTTAATTCGAACTAAGCAAGTTCGAATTAGCGATCCCCATTCATTTCAATGGCCGGTTAGTTCGAACTCAGAAACTAGTCTGAATTAACATGGCCACATTGGCTAATTCGAACTAGTTAGTTCCAATTAAAGCCTTACTTCTAAAGCCCTATTCGAACTTATTAGTTGGAATGAAGGAAGCCCTTAATTCGAACTAACTAAAGCCGAGTGTAGCCATGGCTTTAGTTAGTTCAAATTAAGCCTTGCCAGTGTGGACGGAGCCCTAGTGCCTGAGGATGGGGAGGCAGATACAGGTGGGTGCTCAGCATGGAGAATGGCGCTGAGCCTGGTAGCAAATGGGGCCATTGAGGGAAAGGACACCAGGCTGGTAGTGCTCCTGGGTGTGGAGAACACCTGACTCCGACAAATAACCGTGTACAATTTGTCATTTAGCACCTCCCAACCCCCCGGCATCGGAGGCTGAAGTCTGCTTGACCTTCCTCCATTTCTTGGTGGCTCACAGCATGGCTCCTCTGGGTCGTCTCTTGGTATACTATGTCCGGGAGAATGGAGAAGGGGTCACAGATAGTCTGCAATTCGCTGTCAAGTCCTCGTTTGAAAACCAGGTATCAGCACACTGCCAGTGGAAAGGAGAGGATGGCTTCTCTTGTTCCTCTTTGTAGACATGTCTTCTTAAAGCCATGGGAGATGGTGAGGGTTTTATTTAAATACCTAGGTTTCAGTGGCACTTTCAGCAAACGAGACAAGGCCTGGCGATGTTGTGAACCTCAAGGTTAAAGCTGCAAAGGGAAGCTGTGTGTGTATTGCCACGGTGGACAAGAGTGTCTATCTTCTCAAGACAGGTTTCCAACTGACCTCCAGCCAGGTGAGAGAGAGCTCAAAGCTCTCTTTTTCTTTCATGGCGCTCCCACCGTGAACAGAGAGCTTCAGTGAAATGCCAATGTGCTTATGGGTGTGATGCCAACTTCTCTTTTCTCTGTGTAGGTTTTCCAGGAGCTGGCAGAGTACGATGTTTCTGATGCCTTTGGGTCTCCCAAGGAAGAAGGACACTTCTGGTGGCCAGACCTGTCCTCACGCAGGCGCCGCCGGTCCTCTGTCTTCCCCTGGCACTGGGATATCACCAAAGATGCCCGCTTTGCATTTACAGTAAGAAGCATCTGTCTATGCTCTCACCCTGACTTCTCTCTCAGCCTTCTGTGGGTTACATTCACACTGTTGAAAACAGACCCTTTCATCTGCAGAAGACTGGGGTTTTTAAGGCCAGATTTTCAGAAAGGCTCAGCATATTGGGTCTGGGCCACAGGTCTTGTAACTGAGCTGGTAGTGCTGAGATGGTTTTTTAAATCGCATCCCTACTGAATATAGCAACGAGTGTGTGTGCACATGTGTGTGTAGATACTTAGAGAATGTCAGTAACAATTAGCAGATCTTCTGCTCGGGAAGAGAGAGTCTTTTGGGGCCTCAATAGAAACAGGAGTTCTGTACTGCAAGAGAAGTCTGAATTCATGCAGGTCTGCTATTACTAAGTCCTTCATATTTCAGGCTGTTATTACATGTCTTGCTGTTAACTCTGACCAATGGGAAATGTTACTTTTCCTTAGAGTTTTAAGGGACTCAATCACTTTTTGTGGGGGGGGGCGAAGGGGGTCACCCCATGATTGTGATCTCTTCAAAGGGAGAGTACAAGTTTGTTAAGATGGTGTGCTTTGCTCCTTTGATGTATTAAACAAATGAACTCTGACCTTAGCCAGGACCCTGGGAAAGTCCAAACCTGCAACTGACTCTAGAAAATCAGAGGGGCTCTGGAAAATTAGTCAGGTGCCCAACAAATTCTTCCAGTACTGGGTGAAGCCATAGAGGCCTATTCTGCAGTTGCCTACAAGGGAAAGACAGAAGGAGTGTAAATCATTTGAACATGGGGCTTTCCCTGAAGCTTGGAAGAGCCATGGAGCCGAATGTAAATTCATCATGGCTAAACTGTGTTTAGAAATTTTTTCAAACTCCTTTTCTTGGTCCCTGTGCTGGCAGCTGTTACCCATCTGCTTGGAAGATAAGGGCCACATATATTCTTATCCAATCCCTGTGTAGTCTTCGTAATAAAATACTCTCTTTTAAAAAATTTGTTAGCTGTGTTTTCTGAAATTATTAAACCTGAGCAAATAATAATATATTTTGTCTGTACTGTCTGTTTTCTGTTTCCATTTCTCTCAGCTTGCATATTTAAAACAAACTACTACATTTCCATTTTACTTCAGGTTCTTCTGCCTAGCCCAGTACCATACTGAAATCTTTTAGCTTATAAAAGAGAACCCAACCAAACTGTCCCCTTAGATTTTTTTGAAGATATTAACATATTTCCATTATCCTCAAGCCTTTTCCCTCTTTCTTTATGTTAAATGTGGGGTTGCTTCCGTTCTGCCTGGTCCTGGGTTTGTGACAGCCATGATCAGAGTCTCCTGGTAACTGTAGGGATCAGGTGGAGAAAGAACATTTTTGGAGTTTTTTAAGAAAGGATAAACTCCAGCTATGACCAGTGATTAAACCTTCTAGGAGTAGAAAGAATATATCTATCTATATCTATCTCCTAGTAAGAGTGTGTGGGGTGTGTGTGTGTATTCATGTGTAACTTTTCACTTACCATTATCTGAAAATTATATATCTACCTGCTACTGATAGATATTTGTGAAATGCATTTTCCATACATTCCCAGAATTCTATGAGAAGCCTGCTTCCCCGCACATCCACCAGCAATTTTTATTTTCCATACAGCTTTTTTAAAAGTTCAAATTAGTTTTTCTTCTGTAAACACTTTGGGTGAGCTGATGCCATTTAGGAAAGTTCACAGCTGTGCAGGCTGCATGTTTGTTTACTGTTCGGTTGTTGTTTTCTCTTATTGTCTAGGAAACTGGTTTGGTTGTGATGACTGATTTAGTCAGTCTGAACCACAGACAGAATGGAGGCATGTACACAGATGAGGCCGTGCCAGCCTTTCAGCCCCACACTGGGACATTGGTAGCTACTGTGCATTCTAAGATTGCACCCAGGTAACATTCTGTAAGGTTTTGTGGGTGCTTGTAAATCACACTGAGTACAATATTTCTCACAGCTCTTTTATCAGGAAACTCTTCGGGTTAATCAAGGGGAGAAAAATTGTGAGAGAGTCCAGAAAGACCTAACAGAAGTAGGTAACTGCCTGGACATCACAGTGGTAGCTGAGTTTCTGCATAGATCAGAACAAAGTACCTTGGAAAGGCTAGTTTAAACTCTTTGCTCACCCTGACTGGCTTTCCATTAATGGTCACTTCTCAGAAAAGACAGCTAAGCAGCATCATTCTGGCCAGTGTGGCAAAGATACCAGTTTGGTGAGCAGCGGACAGTTAAAGCAAATGAGATGCCAGACCGTATGAAGAAGGGATCGTGACTAATACAAGAGTAGGGGAATGCTATACATTGACAGTATGTCCTCCCCTTGAATGCTGCACTAAGTGCTGATCCCCTCATATCAAAAGAGCTTGAGGAGAATCAGAAAACACCCAGAGGAGGAGGGAAAGGATACGGAAACTGTACAGTGAGAATGCAGAAAGAAGGACTAATCAATGTGGCAAGGAGGATGGTTGAGGAAGTATGAGAGAGGAATAGAAAACAGTAACTGCTTCAAAAGAGGCCAGTTTGGTGAAGCCTCTTTGCCCCCTTTCCATAACCTAAAAAAGGAGGCTACTCAGTGACATTATACTTTATATATCTTCCTTCAGCCTTTTTGCCTGCGGATTGGGGTAATTTTATGAAGGAACTCACAATGTACTCAGAATGTTTTGATAGGTATGTTGTTAACATGAATATATATGGAGACCCAGATTCTCTGCTTCACCACAGACTTCTTGTGTAGACTTCTTGGGTGTGTCATTTAGCCTCTCGGTTCCTTAGTTCCCATCTGTGAAATGGAGATAACAGTATTTCCCTAGGACACAGAGGAATTGTGAGGGTAAATACATTAAAGATTGTGAAGCATTTTGATCTCTACTGAGGAAAAATGCCACATAAGAGAGAAGTGTTATTTATTTTTATTTAGAAACAAGCAGAGTCCCGTGTCACTTTTAAAGACTAGCAGATTTGTTTATTGCATGAACTTTCAAAATCCCACTTTGTCAGACGCTTTGACTCTGTTTGTTTCTCTGCAATAGACTAACGTGACTACCCTTTTGGAACTTATTTTTACTTGTTATTTTAAATAATATCCTATTAGTGGATCTTTGTTTTGTCTAATTGTAGGGATTATCATGCCCCTAAGTCAAGATATGAGCTGTATTCAAGTGATAACATTCATTTATTTATCCTCATGTTGTAACCCTCTGTCTCATTAAAATAGTTTATTGCTAAGGATTTATTTCTTCTCTTAGAGCAGAGAAGAAAAAAAGGACGTTCTTCCCTGAAACTTGGATTTGGCACTGCCTCAATGTCAGGTATCTGTGGGGAACTTTTCTGCTGGTATCCAGTGGTTTGTTCAGTATCCTGTGAAGCTTTTAGCTCATCTGGAGAATATTGTCCCTACATGACTGTCTCTGCCTGACATAACACATTACAACCAACTAGGTGCTGCGCCATATTCTCTGATTTTACCTTACTTTCCCCAGAATCTATTCTTTGTTAGTCTTGAATCTTATTCTCATCCCGCAGGTCATAACTCTCAGTGACCGCATTGTCTTCCCCGTAGCAATTCAGTGTGATTTCACAAAGAGAGGGTTCTAACTGCAGGAAGGGCACAGGAACAGCAATTAAGGGCTGCTAGCGTCTATCTTTTGCTGACTCACTGCTGGGGGTAAGACTGATGTGCAGACACACCTGTGATTTAATCGCTAGTGAAGTCTAGTAGTTAAATAGATTAAATTCATGCTTGGATCATGCGTGTAGGTTGTTCACGATACAGTAGTTCTGCACTTGTCAAAATATTATCTGTGAGCCACTGGTGGCCTGCAGAACACTTTGGTACTAGGTATTTGATTCCATTTGCTAATCTGTAGATAGATAGACTATGTTAAAATAAAGCTGAAAACACATTAAATATTCCCCTAGTATCAATTCCTCGTATGATCAATTACTGCAGTTGGCACAAGAATGTTATGCAAATATGAATGGAAGGAGAGATGCATTATCACTAAAGGGGTGAGAGGTTCCAGGAGACAAGCTCTCTATCAGGATGTGTGGGGTCACAGAAGGTCATTTTCAAAGCTCCCATGGATCAGTGTGACAAGAATGATGTGTTTTTGTGTATGATATGTCAAGGTACAGACTGGACAGCTATGTCTCTAAAGTCCTTGCTCCAATATGGCTCTGCGTTACTGAACACTGTACATTGATTTGGTGTGTCAAAGCCCTCCTTTCATTTTCCATTTTGTGCAGGGCTATCCCCCCAAAATAATCCAGACTCATTGCTCAGTAAATTATAGCCTGTTCCTGGCACAATCAGTGCCACAAAAATTAATCAATGGATGACTAATCCATCCCAGAGGCAACACAGCTTGGAATAGGAAATGTCAGGCAGATTTTCAAAGGCTTCTGCAAGTTTGCAAGTAAACTTCATTCACAGTAAATGATTATAAATTAAATTGACAGGAATTTGCAGCAAGTGTATTCAAATCTGTTCAATTGAGCATGAAATATGCTTTGTAAAAATACACAAAGAATTCCAGAAGTTCCTGTTTGCCCCAGCCTGACAAAGCCCAATTAATTATAAGGGAAGCTGTGGAATAAAAAGTTGCAGCTTTCATTTTCTCCATCTCATTTCACTATAAATAACCAAGTCAAGCATTGTTTGATTTCCCTTCCCATGAATAAGAAGAATTTTTTCTTCTATCATTTATAATTAAAATATACACTCCTTAAAAGGGAAACAGTGTCTAATGTCAACGTCCCAAACCAATTTTAAAAATTCCTAGAGCCTAGTTGAAGTGTCTAATAGCTGGAAATGTGTGTATACCTTGGACCCCCGCCCAGAAGAGTAAGTGCCCTCATGTGTGAAAATAATATGTTAATACTGGTTGTGGGCTAAAATCCCAGTGGAAAGAACATCAGCTGCAACAAATTGTCTGGTTAAAGAGACTGGATTGCTTCCAGGTCTGAAGCTGGGATGCACTTCCGCTGATTCTCCAGGGCTATGGTTTATCTTGCAGGTACCAACTTTCCAGTTCTTATTATGCTTTTTATTATATGTTAAGAAATTAATGTGCTTGAAAGAGGTTAAAATAATATGGAGTTGCTGAGCCAAGTGAATTTCCCAGGCCCTGAATAATAGGAAGATTCCTGTGCTATTCTCTGTAACTTGATCTGGAGGACTGTCTTTACAGGACAGGGCCCTAGAGACTGGCTGACCATACACACAGGAAAACAAACAGAGTCCTGGGCCACTTTTAAAGACTAACAGATTTATTTATCGCAGGAGCTTTTGTGGGAGAAAATCCCACTTTGTCAGAAGCTTTGAAGATGGGAAATTTACAGAATGGGAGGAAATTAAATGCAGGGAAGTGTATGAAAGAGGATCATGTCAGGCTGTAACAACAAATCAAAATAGATGTTAGGATTCAAACACTGGGGATGCTTAAAGCTCATGCGATAAATAAATCTGTTAGTCTTTAAAAGTGCCACAGGACTCTGTTGTTTTTCTGCAATAGACTAACATGGCTCCCCCTCTGGAACTTGCATACACATAGGATTACCAAGGACACACTGAGGTCTAGGTTTTCCTGAACTGTTTGGTTTGTGTTAATATTTTCCTGTTGGCTTCATGCCTGCAAAATGGTGAGGGGACCTGAGCTTCCTTCACTTCACTCCACTCATCTTCAATTTTTTCATTGCCTGTTCAGTTCAATATTATTTCTTTGGTGTCTAATTCTAGTATGAAATATGGCAAATAGGATCCTAGTATTTAACTCATCTAACAGGCCAAGTGTCACTGTCCAGTAGGTTGCCAGTTAATTTTTGATAACTAATGGATAGAAACAGTAATTTACACAAATATATAAGAGAACAAAACCTCCACACCCCTAGCCAATCAGCTAGCTGCTTCTATCAAGAGTTAATTTATTCATTCCATTTCATGGTATCCTTTGGATTTGGCTGCTTTTTAAGACCTGCATGGTCAATGCAACTGGTTTGCATGTCTGCCTGAGAACTCAGAAAAACTCCTGATTTAGGGTTTTTTATTGGCCCTGTTATTTTTCTCTCTTTCTTCAACGGCAATTGCATGGCTGTAGCAAATAGAAAAGTAACCTGAATTATGCCTAACAAACAAGGACTCCTGTGGCACTTCTAAAGATTAGCAAATGTATTTATTGCTTGAGCTTTTCATGGGAGAAAAATCCCACTTCTTGGTCACTTGTATAACATTCATTAGCTAATCCAGTTCCAGGCACACCCCATTAATTGCTGGTGCTTTTCTAACATATAATGTTTCTTTCTTTTGAAATAAAGGCAGTTTTAAATACCCAAGTTAATGTGAAGTCCAGTTTAACTTTGACTACTAAGGGCCATACACCCCAAAGCATACTACTCCGTCTGATTTCCTAACTGTGGTGTTAACACAACATCACAATGCATGACTTAAAAAGGAGCATGTTAAAATACACGCTTCATCAATTGCAGGGCTTGGATAGCCCATGCAAAGAGTGTTCATCTTTGTTTACTTAAGTGTCTTCTGAGATGTGCCCAGGGAATCAGCAGATATCGTGATGTGGCGAGGCAGCATAATATGCCGAGGAGACTAACTGTGCTTATTCTGAAGTCTCTCGCTTTGTCTTCTAGTAATATGCCAGCTGAGATGTAGGTTCTTCTCCAGAGGTGCTGGAACTAGCAGCGTGTGCATCAGGCTCTGGGAAGGAGCCAGCCTTCCTCAGTGTGTACTTTAATGGCACCAGTCGTCCGAACTGAGTCATGACATAGCTTTTGGTGTTGCTTTAGAGGAAACTGCCCTTTCAGTCATGGCAAAGCTCCTTTGTGGGAGGGAGGTAGTGAATGCTGCAGGATGGTGTTGAATCCTGATTTTTACAAAGCTTGAAGAATGTTATATAATAGAATATTTGGACAGGCGCACTGCTCACACACAGTTTTCAGTGTGACAGTGTTCATAACAAGTTCCAACAAAGACTACTTTAATTTCACTAGATTTCAGATAAAGCAGTTTACTCCTTCTCTTTCTTACTTAATACAGACCTTTGCCTCTGAGGAAAGTGATTCTATTGCCAGAGAACAAATGCCTGTAAATCTATTAATCCAGGAAGGATTTAGAAGTTAGAAGCTGTATTACCAACTGCACTCCATACTAGCTAGTAATTGCTCACCTGCTCCCTGCACATGCAGCTCTAGGTTACCGCAGAGGTTCCCAAAACAGCTGACTTCTAGCAAGAGGAGAACCCAGATTTGCAGCCTCTGTTTCCCTAGTGTGCAAATCATAGCTCAAACCCATGACACTCCTGAGTCATATATTATAATATATTATGAGCTTGGATCTGGAGGGAATTCCCCAAAGTGCTTAGCTCTGTGAGCATCAGCCATGTTCAAATGTATCTCATTGAGCTGGACAGCCCAAGTCTTCCTTTATTATTTTTGGCAGTGACGTGTCAGGAGAAGCACAGCTGCATGTGGAAGTGCCTGACTCAATCACCACGTGGATAACAGAGGCTGTGGGTCTATCTGAGACGAAAGGGCTGGGACTAGCTAAACAAACAAAACTGAAGTCATTCAAACCCTTCTTCATTGATTTCACCCTGCCCTATCGTGTCATCCGTGGGGAGCAGACCAAAATCCCACTGACTATCTACAATTATCTGACTATCTGCATAGAGGTAACGGTTCTTTCTTTCTTTCTTTCTTTCTTTCTTTCTTTCTTTCTTTCTTTCTTCTCATTGCCAAAACACTGTATTTGGTTCCATCATCAGGGATCATGTCCTAGGTGTGCTGATTGCAGATTCATGGTAGATAAGGCAGTTGGCTGCCATGAGGATGAGTGCAATATAAATACGGAGAGAAGAATGTATTAGTTTGTACGATCAGTGAAAATAGCTGCTTTATTTATTTACTTTTGATAGATACAGCATCCTGAATGGTCCTTGCAACACTTTAAAACCCAAATAGTGAAAAATTCTTTGGGATACTATCAGAAAATTTCTGTTGAAGACTGGGGAAAAGCTTGATTCTTAGTCAGAAAATAGCTTTATGTAATTTACCAAAGATGAAATGACTGCGAGGGATGGACACCTGAGAAGTTCTTTTTCTTACATATAGCTCTTTTTCAAATACATGCTTTTTCTGGCTCCAGTGCTCTTCTACAACCATAACCTAGATATAGATTTAGAAATGTATGTTGATGTTAGTTGTGTATGTTCATCCCTTTATATTTTATAGACTTACTGCACTGAAGCTAAATCTGTCCTTTAAATCCCCTCTAAGAAATACGTTTGATTAATGTGACATTAGTTTAGTGTCTAGTTCCCCCCACCCCACTCCTGCTGCCCCACAGGAAGACTGTGGACAAATTGGAGAAAGTCCAATGGAGGGCAACAAAACTGATTAGGGGACTGGAGTACATGCCTTATGAGAAGAGGCTGAGGAAACTTGGCTCGTTTAGTCTGCAGAACAGAAGAGTGAGGGGGATTGATAACGGCCTTCAACTATCTAAAGGGGGTTCCAGGAGGACAGAGCTGGGCTGTTCTCAGTGGTGGCAGATGACAGAACAAGGAGCAGTGGTCTCAAATTGCAGTGAGGAATGTCTAGGTTGGATATCAGGGAAAAGCTTTTCCACTAGGAGGGTGGTGAAAGACTGGAATGGGTACCTAGGGAGGTGGTGGAATCTCCATCCTGAGAGGTTTTTAAGGTGCAGATTGAGAAAGTCCTGGCTGGGATGATTTCGTTGGAGTTAGGGTTCCAGCCCTAATTTTCTGTGATTCTACGTGATAGGTGTATGTTGAGCATTCTGTGATCTTTGGGGTTTTTGTCAGGGCCTATCATTATTACTGATCATATTAGCATAAAATGCAATTAAATAATTGTTTTCACAGGTTCATGTGAAGGTTTCAGTTCCAAAAGGCATAAAATTTGTTGGACATCCTGGGAAACACCATCTGACAAGAAAGAAGTGTGTGGCTCCTGGGAAGGCCAAACCCACCTCCATAGTCTTGTCTTTCAGTGAGCTTGGACTGAGCAACATCACAGGTATTGTAGCATTCTAAGCCTTTTCAGTGCTGGTATGCATGAGGGAATTTTGCAGAGCATTCCCTTTCTCCTCATTGCAGAAGATCCTCTCAGATTCAAAGTTGACTGATATCATTGTGAATAATACTTACTGCAAACTTAGCCCCTTTCTCCTATTTGTGAGCTGACTCCAATTTTCTACAAATGGAATCTACATAAATGTTCAGTGAGGAGTTTGTGTGAGCAAACTTCAGGCTGTTCTCTTTGACTTCACTATTTGTTGTTTATGATATGTGGTTACCTTTGTGTGGGGTTGTTACTGCTCCCTGATTGGATGACTGAAAATTTCAAGTAGGAGACATGAATAATCCAGAGTCCTGTACACCCATTCAGGCAAGTAATCATTGGTGTGAAAATCCATTACATTTTTATTATTAGCAGAAACTTTTCAAGTACTTATAGACCGAGAATAATATGACTCCATAAATAAAAGTGACTTGATTTACAGACCACTACTCAGGTTAGAGAAATCCTGAACTGAAAAATGCTTTAGCTGTTGAAGATCCTACTACATTTACCTCTCTGCTTCCTCTTTTCTTTCTTTTACTTAGCAAAAGCATTTGCTTACAGTGGAACAAACTGCTGTCAGGATGGGGTGCAGATAGTGAAGAATGGCAAGCACTCAGAAGACAATTACTTGGACAAAAGACTCCCAGTTGGGATAGACTATGTCCGCAATAGTGTTATTATCGAGGTAAGAGGACATGATTCCATAACAATTCAGAAAATGAGGTGTCACTGGACAGTTCAGTGAAAGTTTTAGTTTAGTGAAAACTAAATAAGATCAAAGGGAACTTGAGGGTAAGATGATTTAGCAAAGCCAGGTGTCTGAGCTACTCAGTGACAGGTGAGATTAATTAAAAACCCAATTGTTCCTTCTAATGTAGATTGTTGCATTTTTCTATTATTATTTTTATATTACTGCAATGCTGAGATCTCCCAACTAAGATGGAGTCCATTGTGCTGGGTGTAGGAGACAGATTCTTCCTCTAACATTGTAGCACAAAGGAAGGATTATTATCGATATTTTTAGAAGAGATTAAATAACATGCTCAAGATCACACAGGAAGTCTGTATCAGAGTTGGGACTTGAACCCAGATCCACTGAATTCCAGCCCACTGCCTTAGCTACAAGGCTAGCCATTTTCTCCACTCAATTCAGTCTATCCCTTTTCTAACTTGCATCATAGCGTTGTACAGGTCTCTTGGTAGTTTCTCACAGTCCTCTTTAATCTTGACTAAATTAAATAATGGTGTGCCAGCTACAAAGCTTTGCCACCTCGCTGTTTCCCTGATCATTTCCAGATCATTAATGAATATATATAATAACACTAGTCTTAGTACAGATCTGGGAGGCATCCCCAATAATCTCATTCCACATTGGAAATACCACATATTTCTTTATTTTTCTACCTATTTAAGCATTTTGTAATTTATAATAGAACTTTGCCTCTCACTCCCTGATTAACCTAGTTTCCTTAATAGCCTCTTGTGGGGAAATTGATCAAAAGAAATCTATACCTCTTGATTTATCTTTATCTGTTGTTTGGCTGATGAGGTATGATTTTCCTTTACAGAAGCTGAGCTGTTTGTCTCTCTTCTATCATATTGTCTAGGTATCTTACAATGTTCTATAATTACGGTTTCAGCTACCTTACATGGGCCTGAAGTAACGCACACAAGGCTAAGATGTACAGGGTCACCCATATTACTGTTTTAACAACTCAGTATCTTTCAATACGGCAATTGACTTTAAAGAGTGAAAACTTTTTTTTTCATTTTGGTTTGCTTTTTTGTTGTTGTTTTTGTTAGCAGCCCAGCTATTAAGTGTAAAACTCTGAAGCTTGAATGGCCGAAGTGCCTAAATCCATATTTAGGCACATTTGAAGGCAGTGACTAGCCATAACAACGCCAGTGATCTGTAGTGGGCCTGTAATGCCAGATGGCATGTGTATTTATAGCTAGAACTAAGTGGTGGTGGTGGTTTAATCTAAATGCTTATTTTCCTAATTAATTTCTGCCTTTGTGTAGCCAGAGGGATTATCCAGAGAATATACATACAGTGTGTTCTTCTGTCCTAATGGTAAGTTTATAGTCTGAATGTAATGGCAAGGTTTGTTTGTTTTTTTCCCAATTTAAGTGTTAAATAGAAACATGTTGCTTTACACCCACCCATCCCCCATCAGAAAGAAAAATCTTACTTTGTTTCTATCTGTTCAGTAGGAAAATCAGTAAAATTTATATCCTATCTGCAGCATGTACATCAAGCTGTTGATAAAAAGGGATTTTTCATACCTGTGTGACTAACTATGGACAGCGTTAAGTGACTAAATGCTATCTGCAAATAAGAAGTGAACTGCCCTTTCTTTATTAAATGGTTGTGTTTTGCACTGTGGACCATAACTGTGGCTAAATTAGGCTAGGAGTATATATTTAGTTGATTTTTTAAAATTCAGATCCAAAGTCAGTGTGTGTTCTTTCTGCCTGAATCAGATAATTTCGATTTGTCTACAGTAAGTAATTTTGAGCTGGCTTCTGCTAAATAGGGAATCTGGTTGACCATTTAAACTGGGAATTGAGAAATCATGTATAGACTTTGCAAGAAATACACCTGGGATGTTTGAATTAAAGAGACTAATTCTATATTGGAAGGAATGAAGAAAGTGGAAGCCAGGAATTGTTCCTATTCATTCTGCTAGTTTGATTTGTGAGGCACCAGCGTGACAAATCTGATTGTGCAGTGCGAAGCCCCGTATGTTCGAATTTCAGCCATGGGCTATGTGGGTTCTATTTACAATTTTATGACAATTTTAAGTTAACATTGAGATCTAATTTTGACAATATTCCATTATTTTTTTGACTAGAGAAAATTCACATTTCTACACCTAACAAATACGAGTACCAATATATGCAGAAGCCTGCCCGGATGACGCATTTCGACACTGCAGTGAAAGCACACAACGATGCCCATTTTGCCTTGTCCTCTAGTCCACACGACATGGCAGAAATGACTGAGATTGTCATTGGTGGGCATCAAAATGCTAAAACGTGGATTTCCACTAGTAAAATGGGTGAGCCAGTCGTCAGCATAGACACAGCTGGGATCCTCTCTTGGGATGAATTCCGGAACTTCTGGGTCAGCTGGGAAAATGGAATTATTCAGGTAGTGAAATTGGCTGTGTAACAACAGCCTCATGCTGTTCCTTCCTTAACAAAACTGTATATATTGCATGTTTCCATTAGCCATGTTAGAGAAAGAAAGAGCCTCATTTCTGTTCCTTTTCTATATTCAATATTTATTGGACTGTTTTTATTAAAGCACTTGATCCTATTTCAAAATGTTTTTCTTTGTCGTGCAGTGCCTAGGGCACCTGAGCTTTAAAAAATATTGTTATTAAGTGTATTAAAAATATTTGCTTGTGCTATCCAATCCAGATAATAGTCATAAGTCTGGCTGACCAGTAATGGTGGGAGGCCAGCGGGAAATAGCTTAAGTAATATCATTATTTCCAGTTAAATCCAGTGGAGTTTAGCTAGTTTATGTAATGTTCTCTGATTTATGCATGATGCAGCTGCAGGTTGAAGCCACTGGGTTCAATGGATTCAATGGATACTCAATAGATTTCCAGATTTAAAGAGAGAGGCAGATTTGACTTGTATGTTCCTCCTGGAATTGGATGGTTTGCTTGTTCCTTTCAGGTTGGCCATGGTACTCAGATGCTAAATGAATCTGTTATTGTGGAGTGGGCCGTTCCTAAACAGCCTGAAGTGAAGTACATTGGCTTCTCCACAGGCTGGGGATCAATGGGAGAGTTTAAAATCTGGAGAAAAGAAGAGACTGATGAAAATCATAATGAAGCATTTACTCTTGGAGTTCCCCACAATGTGATCCCAGGATCAGAAAGAGCTACTGCCTCAATAATAGGTACTGATTAACAAAGAGTGGAAATGAATAAAGATAGATGCTACAGACTAATACTTCATAGCCAGTTATAATGAAAAGAATGCTGCTTTCTGGGTTATGGAATGGTTCGCCCTTCACTTGCTGGTGTGAATCCTGTCCAGGTTGACAGTGATTGAAAGTTGATATCATCTGATGAGTCTTTCAATAGTCTCTCTGAAAAGAGATGACAGTTCTTCTTCGAGTGATTGCTCCTGCCCATTCCAATATAGGTGTGTGCGCGCCTCGTGCACGGAACGCCGGAATTTTTTCCCTTAGAGTACCCGTAGGGCCGGCCGAGGCGCCCCCTGGAGTGGCGCCCCTGCACCGCTTCTATATAGCCTCGGTCCGGCCTCACCTCCCCAGTTCCTTTGTACCGCCCTGACGGTCGCTGGTTCCTGCTAGCTAGCAGTTCCCTTAGATAGATTTAGTACCTTTAGTTTAGTTAGTTAGTGGATCAGTTTCACTGGACTCCCTCTTTGAGGGGTCTACCCGCCCCCGGGATCGGGGTCGGGGCATGCCCGGTTTCAAGGCGTGCGAGTCCTGCCGGAAGCCTATGCCCCTGGACGACCCGCATCAGTCTTGCCTTTGGTGCCTAGGCGAGGCTCACCTCAGGGAGAGGTGCAAGATCTGCAGGAGCTTCCGGCCAAGGACACAATGCGACAGGGAGCATAGACTGAAGCTTCTCCTAATGGAGGAGGCTCTGCACCCTTCGGGGACTCCCGACCAAGGCTCTAGCTCGGCGCCGTCGGTCAGAAGCGCGCCTGCCATCACCGGGGCCCCTAAACCGCCTAAAGATAGTCGGCACCGTATTCCCGCGGCACTGAAGACCACGGCACTGCCCCGGCACCGTTCGCTCTCCCCCGGCCTGCCCAAAAAGAGGAAGCCGGAGAGAGGCCGCTCTCCGGCCAGAGGGGGCAAGTCCGCCCGATTGGCGAGACCTGAGTTGGGCCGCCCAGGGCCTGCACCACAGTCCCCCGCACCGTTAACTCCGACGCCGAGGGAGGCGCTGTTAAGTCCGGTGTCAGTCTCCTCCCCTACCAGGGACATCTTGGAGGAGGATATCCAGCTCCCTTCGACTCCCGAGACCTTCGAGGCCGCCAGGGAGCTAATAGAGGAGACGGTGCCGTCGACGCGGAAGCCAACTCCGGCGCCCGGGGCTCAGGGGCCGTCGAGAGGCAAGCCGCGCCTGCTCCGGCCGGTATCACCTGAGCTTGTAGCCCCCGATACCCGCCCGGAGCCGGCGAAGGACAAGTTGCCCTCCAGAGGGAAGAGGCCAGCTTCGGCACCGGATCGCCCAAGCCGACACTGCTCTCCGGCACCGGAGCCCCCGAGTCGGCACCGTCCCCCGGCGCAAGAACCCCCCGGTCGGCACCGCTCCCCGGCACCGGAGCCCTACAGTCGGCACCGCTCCCTGGCACCGGAGCCCTCCAGCCGGCTATGCACCCCGGCACCGGAGCCCCCGAATCGGCAATGCTCCCCGATACCGCCGGCCATCATCGCAGCGGTGGGCGCTCCTCGGTACCGGTCCCCTAGATATGGGTCGGAGGAAGAGTCCTCGTTCAGGCACCAGTCTCCATCCGCTTCGCGAGGTAGAGCGGACAGGGGCAGTTACAGGTCACGCTCCCCGGTGCCGCGGAACACCACCCCACCATGGTCCCCCCGCAGTGGCCGGTTCTCGGGCTCGGAGGACGAATCCGTGGCCTCAGGTCGGAGCCCTCGGGGCCGCAAGGACAAGAAAGGGCCACCGCCCCCTCAAGGGCCCTCCCAATGGTGCATGCCACAGCAGTGGCCGTTCTGGACCCCCTGGGCATACCATCAGGCCCAAGGTCCCAGCGAAGCCCGGTCATACTCGATCTCGAGTTCCCAGCCTCAGGCATCCTGCACGGTTAGTGCTCCCCCTGAAGGGGAGGAAGTTTCAGAGACTGGGTCGGGAGACAGGGGTACTAGGACCTCCCTACAGGTAGAGCGTCCCACCCCAGCTACCGGAGCCTTGGAAGGCCGCCAACAGGAGCCATCGGGGGAGTCATCCTCCTCGCCCCCAGATGAGGCGGTTGCGGGATCTCGTCCCGCTGCTATTCCTGACGACAGCAGAATACACCAGGAGCTGCTCAGGAGAGTCGCCCGGAATATGGGGCTCCAAGCGGAGGAAATTGTGGATGAGGCGGACCCGATGGTGGACATTCTTGTACCGGAGGGGCCAGCCAGGGTGGCCTTGCCACTCATCAAAACTATTCAGAACACCACCAAGGCCCTGTGGCACACTCTGGCGTCAATCCCCCCTACCGCCAAGAAGGTGGAAAGGAAGTACTTTGTACCTGCCAGAGGACATGAGCATTTTTATTCCCACCCAGCACCGGGCTCTCTCGTTGTAGCGGCTGCTAATGAGAAGGAGAGGCAGGGTCACCAGGGGCCCACCCCTAAGGCCAGGGATGCTAAGAGACTGGAGTTGTTTGGGAGGACGGTCTACTCCACCGCCGGCCTGCAGTTAAGAATCGCCAACCAGCAGGCGATCCTCAGCAGGTATGCCTACAACTCTTTGGCCTCCCTGGAAAAGTTCTCGGAGAAGGTGGATCAAGAATCGAGGCAAGACCTTGGAGCCATGATCAAGGAGGGCAAGGTGGTCTCGCGAACCCTCCTCCAATCCGCCCTAGACGCGGCTGATGCGGCTTCCTGAGCTATGGCTTCGGGGATTACAATGCGGAGAAGTTCCTGGCTCCAAGCATCTGGGCTGCCTCAGGAGGTGCAGACCACCATACAAGACCTCCCGTTTGAGGGTCCGGAACTGTTCTCAACCCAAACAGACTCGAGGTTACAGACATTGAAGGACTCTCGGGCTATCGTTCGGTCCCTGGGACTCCATACCCCGGCCTCGCAGAGGCGCCCCTTTAGGCCTCAGCCTCCAACCGGCCCCTACCAGCGTAGACAAGACTCGGATCGCAGGA
Organism: Pelusios castaneus; assembly: GCA_007922175.1. Classification (NCBI taxonomy): domain Eukaryota; kingdom Metazoa; phylum Chordata; order Testudines; family Pelomedusidae; genus Pelusios; species Pelusios castaneus. The sequence continues at coordinate 562,639 of ML685800.1, forward strand.
GGGGCAGGTATGGGCGTAGGAATGACAATCGTCCTTCGGGACAGGGGCAAGGCAATCAGCGCTGCCCCCCAGGGCCCAAGAAAAACTTTTGAGGCCACGCTCGAGGGCCTCGTACCACTCCCCCCTACGGATCCTACTCTACCCCCCTTCTCCAACAGACTGTCCCGGTTCCTCCGTGCCTGGCAACGGGTTACTTCGGACGAATGGGTGCTCCGCACGGTGCAGCTGGGATACTCACTCCAGTTCTCCTCCTTGCCTCCTTTCTGCCGTCCTTCCCCTACCCCGTCCCTCTTCAGGGACCCCTCTCACGAACAAGTGCTGCTCCAGGAGGTTCAATCGCTCCTAGACAAAGGAGCAGCGGAGGATGTGCCTCCCGAACAAAGAGGGAAGGGGTTTTACTCCCGATATTTCCTAGTCCCCAAGGCCAAGGGGGGCTTCCGCCCCATCCTGGATCTCCGGGGCCTCAACCGCTTCCTATGCAAGGTGCAATTCCGGATGGTCTCCTTAGCCTCAATAATTCCCTCCCTGGATCCAGAGGATTGGTACGCCGCCCTCGACCTGCAGGACGCCTATTTCCATATTGCTATAGTTCCTCACCACAGGAGGTTCCTGCGCTTTGTGGTAAACGACAGGCACCTGTAGTTTACGGTCCTACCCTTTGGCCTAGCAGCGGCCCCGAGGGTTTTAACCAAGTGCCTGGCCGTGGTGGCGGCCTTTCTCAGACGACAAGGAGTCAGAGTTTTCCTGTATCTGGACGATTGGTTGATACGAGGCCGCTCCAGCGGGGAGGTACGGGACGGCCTAGCAAGGATCCAACTTGTGTTCGACCAGCTGGGCCTCCTGGTGAACCGCCAGAAGTCTACCCTCACCCCATTACAGAGGATAGAATTTATAGGGGCGGTCCTGGACTCGAGGTCCGCAAGGGCACTTCTTCCGAGCTCCCGTTTCCAGGTCATACGAAGCTTAGTTCGAGACCTCCAAAGACACCCACTCACCACCGCAAGGGCCTGTCTAAAGCTGCTTGGCCATCTAGCGGCATGCACACATGTGGTGAGGCACGCGAGGCTCCGGTTGCGTCCCCTTCAAGGGTGGCTGGCTTCGGCATACCGCCCAACGAGGGACGACCTGGACACTATAGTGGCAGTCCCGGAACGGATTCTCGGTCAACTGGAATGGTGGTGTCTTCGGGCCAATGTACGCGAAGGCCTCCCCTTTCACGAACCCGGGCCCCAGGCGATCTTGGGAACGGACGCCTCAGACTTGGGCTGGGGAGCCCACCTAGGTCACTTAAGCATGCAAGGCCTCTGGAGTCAGGAGGAGGCCAGCATGCACATAAACATCAGAGAGCTCAGAGCCGTTCGCCTAGCCTGCCAGGCGTTTCGGGACCATCTTGCGGGCAAGGTCGTGGAGGTACAGGTGGACAACACAGCCGCCATGTTCTATTTGAACAAACAGGGTGGTGCTCGCTCTTCTCTCCTGTGCCAGGAAGCCCTCGCCCTCTGGGAGTTCTGCATCCATCACTCCATTCACCCGGTAGCAATTTACGTCCCGGGGTGTCAGAACTCATTGGCCGACGATCTGAGCAGGAAGTTCTTGGTTCACGAATGGTCCTTACAGCCAGAGATCCTCTCAGAGGTGTTCCGAAGATGGGGACAACCCCAGATAGACCTCTTTGCGTCGGAGAGCAACAAAAAATGCACCAACTTTTGCTCATTCCGGGGACACAGCCCGGGGTCTCTGCGGGACGCCTTCGCTCTCCAGTGGTCCGCATGGAAGAGTTATGCCTTCCCTCCCACGCCGCTGATTCACAAGGCGCTATTGAAGATCAAGAGGGACAAGGCCTCGGTTATCCTGATAGCCCCAGCGTGGCCAAGGCAACACTGGTTCTCAACGCTGCTAGATCTCTCAGTCGAGGAGCCCCTGGAGCTTCCCCTCGTACCAGACCTGCTCTCTCAGGAGGGGGGCAAGCTCCTGCACCCGAACCTCAGGTCATTACACCTCAAGGCATGGAACCTCCGTGGCTAGCCCGAGGGGAATTGCAATGCTCGACGGAGGTGCGCAAGGTGCTCCTGGGTAGCAGGAAACCCTCCACCAGAGCATCTTACAAGGCGAAATGGACAAGGTTCGTTGTCTGGGCTATGGAGAGAGACCTCGCCCCAGAGTCCGCCTCCATTCCAAAGGTTCTGGACTATCTGTGGGAGCTAAAAATTGGGGGCCTCTCCAACACCTCCATTAGGGTCCACCTGGCAGCGATTTCAGCTTTCCACGAAGGCGTGGAACGAACTCCAATCTTCTCCACCCCAATGGTGAAACGTTTTCGAAAGGGCCTGGGTAAGCTGTTCCCAACCATTCGTCCGCCTACAGCGCAATGGGACCTGAACCTCGTTCTAGCTTGGCTCTCCGGTCCCCCATTCGAACCATTGGCCTCGTGTTCGCTCCTCTACCTTTCTTGGAAGGTTGCGTTTCTAGTGGCTATCACGTCTGCCAGGAGAGTGTCTGAGATTTGAGCATTATCATCAGATCCGCCTTACACGGTCTTTTTTAAGGACAAGGTTCAACTGCGTCCGCACCCGGCCTTCCAACCTAAGGTTGTTTCGCATTTTCACACTAGCCAAGACATTTTCTTACCGGTCTTTTACCCCAAGCCTCACGCCTCAGAGAGAGAGCGCAGGCTGCATTCGCTGGACGTTCGGAGGGCCCTGGCCTTTTACCTGGACAGGACACGGCCATTTCGAAAGTCTTCCCAATTATTCGTCGCAGTAGCCGACAGAATGAAAGGTGAACCAATTTCCACCCAACGCCTTTCGTCTTGGGTGGTGGACTGCATCCGTGAGTGCTATAACCTAGCCGGTAGACGCGCACCGGAGGTCAGGGCACACTCAACGAGAGCGCAGGCGTCGTCAGCCGCTTTCCTTAACCATGTACCATTGGTGGACATTTGTAGGGCAGCGACGTGGTCATCTATTCATACCTTTGCGGCGCATTACGCTATCGTTCAGCAGTCAAGGGAGGACGCAGCAGTTGGCAGGGCGGTCCTGAATTCTGCGAATCTGTAACGTCCGACCCTCCTCCTACGGTAAGGCTGGTGATTCACCTATATTGGAATGGGCAGGAGCAATCACTCGAAGAAGAAGAAACGGTTACATACCTGTAACTAGTGTTCTTCGAGATGTGTTGCTCCTGACCATTCCAACTTCCCACCCTCCTACCCCGCTTCAGACTGGGGGATAAGGAACTGGGGAGGTGAGGCCGGACCGAGGCTTTATAGAAGCGGTGCAAGGGCGCCACTCCAGGGGGCGCCTCGGCTGGCCCTACGGGTACTCTAAGGGAAAAAATTCCGGCGTTCCGTGCACGAGGCGCGCACACACCTATATTGGAATGGTCAGGAGCAACACATCTCGAAGAACACTAGTTACAGGTATGTAACCGTTTCTTCCCAGTGGAAAAGTGTGCAAAAACCATCGCAGCCCCCAGTGGCAGTAACTGGCTCTCTTGTTAACAGTCTTGGCTAGTTAGCCAAGGAGTTAATGAGCCCTGGAGTCTGAAATCTCCTCTGTATTCCAAGGGAAACCCTTCATGGCTAAGACTGAGGATCGTAGGGGGTTCCAATTTTATATTAAGATGTAAAGTTCCTGGAAGTGTGGATCTGATGGAAACCACTGTGGTTAATTAGGTTTGTGCCATTGTAGTCATAAATGGAATCTTCATAAGCCACTCAGGTTCCTTCTTACTCAGTCGTGTACATTTACAAAATAAAATTAAATAATGAGACAACAGAGTAGAGGGAGTTAAATATACTGCAGCAGTACTGAATGTGTGTCTTATTGCTTTAATCAGGAGATGTAATGGGGCCCACGCTGAACAACTTGGACAATCTTCTGCGGTTACCATTTGGATGTGGGGAACAGAACATGATTCATTTTGCTCCCAATGTCTTTGTCTTAAAATATCTGCAGAAGACCAAACAACTCAGCCCTGAGGTGGAGAGTGAAGCCACGGATTACCTGGTGCAAGGTATTTCCTCAGACTGTAGAGACAGAAAAGCCCTAGCACTGGTCTGGGCCAACAAAGCATATTACTAGTTTAGCACTGTCCTGTCTTGCCTGAAATATCCCGAGTGATGGGCCTCACATAGTTTCCTTGGGGAGAGTATCATACAGCCTTATAGGTATCCGTGTCAGGAAGTTTTCATGGTACACAGCCTATATCTTCCCTCTTAATTATTCCTAGTTAAACATTGTGGGGAACACTAGGAGGGTGGTGAAGCATTGGAATGGGTTACCTAGGGAGGTGGTGGAATCTCCTGTCTTTGGAGATATTTAAGGTTCGGTTAGACAATACCCTGGCTGGGATGATTTAGTGGGAGTGGTCCTGCTTTTAGCAGGGGGTTGGACTAGATGACCTCGTGAGGTCCCTTCCAGCCCTATTATTCTATGGTTCTATGATTGTTTTACTCTTCTAAACATTTCATTTCTCTCCTCGCTGTTTACAGCCTTCAGAAACTTGTGGAAGGGTTATTGTGTTTCCGTTAGTCATTGTTTAGCCAAGCTGCCTGTATTTTGGTTTTTTAAATCATTCTTTCTAAATCAGTCCTTCCAGCCCTCCAACTATTCCTGTCATTCTCTGAACTCCCCCCAATGTGTCAATATCTTCTTAGAAGTCTGTGACCTCATTTGTCCTGATAATGACTTTTTGTCCAGCAGAGTACAATCTAGTCCACTTTAAGCAGGGCTTGAATGCAGCATGTGTATCTGTTCTGAATTTAGGCCTGTTCTACACTACAGAGTTCTGTCGAGGCGTGGCGGTTTACCTCACCCTAACTGCGTACGTGTCTACACTAATGTTTCACTCCCTCCAACATAACTGCCCTCAGTCAGATGACATAAGAACTCCACCTCCACGAGAGGCGTAGAGTCAGTGTTGATGTAGGCTGATGCAATATCAGTGTAGATCAGCCGTTACTGGCTTTCAGAAGCCGTCCCAGAATGACCCACAGTGACGATACAGTTGATACAAGTGCTCCTGGTGAGGACATGGACCACAAACACAAGCAAAAGGAATTTAATTACTGCATCAGCTGTATGCTGACATAACTGATTGGCATAATTTTGTAGTGTAGCCATGCTCTTCGAAAAGAGGCTGTAGGAGCTTTTCTGAAGGGGGAAGCAATGTAAAGGGTTGATCTTATTTTCCCAGAAACTCCACAAGTTTACCTTTTCTTGGTGTGTAGCTTCACACTGATTTTATTGCATAGCAGTCCCATCTCAGAAACATCCTTCAGAGCTCGAAATCTCCTTTCCTCTTTGCACATCACTAATATAGAGCACTGCTCAGTTAAACTAGGTGCTCCAACCTCCGCAGAGCCTTGGCATTCAGAGACTCAGTCACGCACCAGTTTGAACTTGTGGTAGATGTATCTCACCCTGTCTTCTCAGAAGCCTCTTTACTTTCCTCTCGTTCTTTCATCTTCTTCACTGTTCCCATCTTCCCTTTAGTACTCCATATACGAAATAATATAAAAACTTGGATTTATACCTTTAAAAACTAATGTCATAGCCCCAGATTGGTTTCTCCCAAAGTCTTTCTTTCACTAAGTATGATTCTTCCTCTAAGGCTACTGTTGCAATCTTTTTCTGTGGCTACAAATGGATTTTATTCCCCTACTTTTATCCATATATCCTCTGAATCCCCAGTCAAAGCTTTTTGCTGCAGGGGCATAAGTAATTTTTAGAAATTCATTTGTTTCCCATTTTACAAACTCACCCAGCTCTGCTCTCTCTAAAAGCAAAACTTTTGGACAATGTGAAGAAGCAGAGGGAGATGGGCAGCCCCTGTTAGGAGGTTGTTCTGCTACCTGTATCTGCAGAGGTCAGCATAGCAACTCAGTCCCTGGAAATGAAAAATTAACCCATCCTCATAAATATGTCATGCAGCATGGAATAAAAAGTCTATTTATGGGTCAGATGATTAACTAGGCTCCAAATCGAACAAGGAGTCCTGTGGCACTGTTAAAGACTAACCAATTTATTTATTGCATGAGCTTTTGTCGGAGAAAATCCCACTTTGTCAGATGCTTGAAGATGGGGAATAGCTCTCTATCCTGAAGCCTCTTGTACCTGTTTGACAAATCTCCTTATTAGAAATGACCATTCTGAAGGATTTAGATCCTGTGGACATTTAAAATTCTTGCCAAAATTATTGGGGTTTCCATATTGTAGAGAATTAGTACCCAGCTTTATTAGCGCTGACAGTTCATGATTACACGGGAAATAGGTTAGGTGAAAAGGAAATTCCATCAGTTATAGCTAAAAGCTATTTCCATTTTTGTCTGCAGTGTTTGAAGGACATTCAGGTAGGGAGTACTTGTATGTTAAGGTAACCATGCTAAACAGATGCATCCTGAAATGGGACCCAACTTCTTTCTCTTGACTTTCAGCATTTAACTTGACAATGTCTGTTGGGTTAAAATAAGCCTTCTGTAAAATAGTCCCATCAGCACGTAAGGGTTCAAAGACCCTGATGACTTGGCCATGCATGTCTCAATAAACTGTATGCCAAGGTGGTCAATCTTATTGTTCCCCAAGTAGGATCTTCTGCTGAGGAAATCTTCTCAACTAAAGGGAAGAGAATGAAAGTTCTAATGAAAAGAAGATATGATGGACAAGTGAGATCCTGTATATTTACATGGACAAGGAAAAGAGCGAGAGAGTGCAGGTTTTGTCAGCATCTTAGTGCCTGAGAAGTGGCATAATTAAGAGAATATCCTCAGTTCCTATGGGATCTAGTCATTGAATTTTTTTTCAGTGTTGCACCTTCACAAAATAATGTCAACATTTTTAGGGGCCAAGGTGCAGAAACTGAGCTTTAATGGTAAGTGTCCCAGGAACACTACACACAACCAGTTCTTAGGCGAATGTAGTGCTCAGTAAGAGGTGAAAGCAGGAGAAGTTATGTTTTGATCACTTCTCTTTAGAAGGTGTAAGGAGACTTACACAGTCTCAGGAATAGAGGTTGTTCCTAACTCTGAACAAAATGTTATGGGTATTTTCTTTCAAAAAGTTTACAACTGAACATTGACTTACTACAGCTTTTAAATTTTACTATGCAGAAGAAAAATGCTGCTTTCCCTTTACTTTTAGTGTTTAACTGCACTGTAGTGTTTCGTTGTTGGGGGGGGGGGGGTTGTCTCTGCTTCTGCCTGATTGCATACTTCCAGTTCCAAATTATGTGAGTGGTAAGACTGATCGATTTGTAACTCTGGTGTTTGCAGCTCTGAGATTCTGCTGTAAATAATAGCCTGTAATGAAATTTACTTAAAGCCAGCCCTCTGTGTGTGCAGTAGGTCTTATCATACGCAGCAAAACAAGAGTCTGTGTTTTGCAGCAGAATCCCCCATACCAGTGTTGGATGGTCTGAGTCTTCATTCAGTTTTAACACTTGCTTTTCTCTGTATGAAGATGCTGGACTACCACAATTCTTTTGTGATTCCCAGGTTACCAGCGTCAGCTGACCTACAAGAGACAAGATGGTTCATACAGTGCTTTTGGTGAGCGGGACTCCTCCGGGAGTATGTGGTAAGTAAGTGGCTATTTAAAACAGAGTTAAAAACCCAGCGTTTGCCAACAGGAAATGGATGCAGTTGGCAAGAAAAGGAAAAATAACTTTCCAGCTTGTGTCAGGGTGTCATACATAGTAAACAGTAAAAATAATGCTTAATGGCTAGAAATCTGCTAATGCTGAGTTGCTGAGTGTTTCGTGATCACACATTAGATGGGCTTTGAGGCTCAGGGACTGTCAAGTTGTTAGTTAATGCATGTCCCTTTAAGATTCAAAAGCTGTAGTTTAGGGTCAAATTCTATGCCCCAGAACTGTGTAGGTAAGTGCATGACCTCAGTAAGCACCTGCTTACTTGATAAGAGCTCCACTCTTAGGCCTAACATGAAATGTGCTGTCTTGGGGAGATGGTAAGGGAACGCCAGGACTGGCAGGAGGGAATGGAGCACATCTCTCAGTGCAGCAGTTCCAAACCTGATGGGTAGGAACCCCTTGGAGAGTGCCAAAGATTCCAGGGGGTCTATAAGGCTTCAATAATATTGAGGTCATTTAGCCCCTGAGCTTCTGCGCTGGCCAGAGCAGACTCCCTTAAGGGAACAGCAGCCCCAAGCTCAACTCCAGCTGGAGAAGAGAAGTCGCCATCCTCTCCTCACACACACACACTTCTGCACTGGCCATACGCCCAGCTGAAGAGGAGCAGCGCCATGCCAGTGGGGGCCCGGAGCAGTCCTAGCCAACCCAGCAAAGCACACCTCCATTACCCTCACTCCACAAGGGATGGAAAGTGGTGGGGCCACATGTGGTGGCAACTGTGCGAAAAAGTTTAGTTTCTTACTCAGGTAAGAGTAATTTATCAGTATTGCATAATTTGGTGGTGGTATATTTGTTTATAGGGGTTATATATATATGTTTATGACCAATGAGGGGGTGGGGGAGCACGTGTTTTACCTGGTATTAACTGGGACAGGGAGGGTCTTGCTCAAAAAATTTAGAAATCACTGTCTCCGTGGCCATCAGCTTCACCTGGATGAACAGAACAGGATGGCTAGCAACCTACACAATGGGCAATGACTGCCAAGGAAGGAGTACTGTGGAAAGGGATCTGGGCATCATAGTTCATCACAAGCTAAATTGGAGTCAGTGTAACACTGTTGCAAAAACATCAAATGCTGTTCTGAAGTGCGCTAGCAGGAGTGTTGTAAGCAAGTCACAAGAAGTAATTCTGCTCTGCTCCATACTGATTAGGACTCAGCTGGAGTATTGTCTCCAGTTCTGGGCACCACATTTCAGGAAAGACGTGGATAAACTGGAGAAAATCCAGAGAAGAGCAACAAAAATGAGTATAGGTCTGGAAAGAATGACTTTTATGAAGACTGAAAAAATTGGGTTTGTTTAGGCTGGAGAAGAGGACTGAGGGGGAACATAATAGTTTTCAAGTATCATAGAATCGTAGAACTGGAAGGGAGCATGAGAGGCTATGGAGTCCAGTCCCCTGCACTCATGGTATTAAACATAAAAGGTTATTACAAGGATGAGGGAGAAAAATTGTTCTAGTTCATCGTTGAGGACAGGACAAGCAGCAACAGGTTTAAATTGCAGCAGGAGCAGGTTGGACATTTCAGAGAACTTTGTAACTGTCAGGAGAGTTAAGCACTGGACTGAATTGTCTAGAGAGGTTGTGGAATCTCCATCATTAGAGATTTTTAAGAGCAGGTTAGACAGACACCTACCAGGGAAGGGCCAAATAATACTTAGTCCCACCTTGGCTGCAGGTGAGTAGAGTAGACGACCTCTCGAGGTCACTTCTGCCCCTATGAGTCTATGATGTATTCCCAGGAAACAGAGCTGCTGTTAAGATTAGTAGACACGGGGGGGGGGGGGGGTTTAGCGCCCTAAAAACCCCCCCCCCCCCCCATTCCTCAAGACACTGCATTACGTCAGTGTTAGCATTGATTTGACTGAATGCAGCACCTGAAACAAAAGTGTTTTCCACTTCATTTGCCTCTGCCGTCACTCAATTTCTTCAGCTGCTCTGAAATTTCCTTTAGATTGACTTGCTCCATGAACTCATCTGAAGGGGAAGTAGAACTTCTCTGATGATGATGTTTCATTTTTTTCAAGATAGTAAGCTCTTTCATCTCAGATCTGGCATCTCTTAGTCCCTAGATATAAAATACTGTAACATACAATTACTTAACACTCCAAAAATCCCCCATCAGACAGCCTGCCTCCTACCCTCCCATTCCTGAGGGGCTTGTAAAATGCATGATTCAATCTCCCAAACCTGGCTGGAGGTCACACTGATTGCATGTCAGAGGGTTAGAATTCTGAAAGCACTTCTGCTGATTCTAATGCTTTGCAGAGACAGGCATTGCAGTGGGTTTGAATCTATTTTATTATTATTAAGTAATTAAAATAGGGAAAGTTACAATATTTTCCCTCTTCTCCATCTAGTAGTGTATCTGAATTGGTAATTGTACACATCTTAATTCAAAAGCTTCAGAAAATCAGTCAGCAGCGAAACAACTGTACAAGAAAAATGGATTCCAACTAATGTCAATGTTGAGTCAAATTTTGCCTCTTACAATATTTTATGGCAGAGAGTTCCACAGGCTTAATTGGTTTTCTTTAAATCCTTCTCAGTTTAAAATATGTTGTCTTTGAATTTCATGCAGTGCCTCCTTGTTCCTGTATTACCCCAAAGGGTAAATAGTGTCCAGTTTACCTTCTCTGCACCATTTTTTGTGTGTGTGTATTGCCTCTTCTAGATTTTTGAAACATGAATTTCCCAGAAGCACTGTTTCCCAGATAGTGTTTCCTGATTAAAATATGCTGAATTTGTATTTTCAGGCTAACAGCCTTTGTTCTCAAGTCCTTTGCACAGTCTCGTGGGTTTATTTTCATTGATCCCAAGGAGCTAACAGCTGCAAAGGACTGGATCATCCAGCACCAGAAGGAAGATGGCTCATTCCCTGCTATGGGTAGAATATTAAATAAAGACATCCAGGTAAAAATTATAGAGACTCAGAATCATGCAACAAATGCATTTTTAGCATGTTATCAGGGTTGGAGATAGTGTAATCTTGTGGTTAATATGATTTGTGTTTTAAGGGACTGTAATCCTATGGGAAGGAAGCTAAACCAGAGGGGTTTCAATAAAGCCAGCTGTTGGGATTTAGCTGTGTGCTACAAATTGAGAATCCCTCTGTGGCACTTTGAAACTGCATTTGCAACTGTGATGTTTCAGGTGTGCTAGGGGACAGACTTGGCAGATAGCTGCAAAGGGAAACTGAGTTTCAGAAATACAGGATTACCAACTGCAAACATGAAAGGATCCTATGACCACAGCCTCTCTCACAGTGTAACCTTTTCTCAGCTTGGCTTCCACGGTCTTTTCATGGAGCATGCTGCTGTCCAATTATCACCCATTGCTTTGCCTTTGTTACACTCCAGGGTGGAATCCACGGCAAGATCTCACTGACAGCATATGTAGTTGCAGCACTCCTGGAGACAGGCATCACCTCTGAGGTAAAAAACTGAACAGCAGCCTTTCAAATAGCTAAGAGTGCTAGCTTTTAAATGCCCCCGCCGCCCCCACACCGAGGGATCTCTTCTAAAGGTAGCCATGGGCATTCTGCAACCTCTGGTTGTCAGCTTGTGGCTTGTTCCAGAGGAGCAGAGCTGCTCTCTCCAAATCTCCTCCAGTAGCAGGCAATTCACACTGCTTCCCTAATGGGCACAAGGCCATGAGAAATGTGTCGATCCCAGTTCTGGAGCTGCAGGGCTAGTAATATAGCTGGGCTTTTTCCCATTCTCCCAATTTAGGAAGAAAAAGGAGCAGTTGCCAAAGCAAAACACTTCTTGGAGTCCAACTTACTTTCTGCAGAAGACCCCTACACCACAGCCCTGATGGCATACGCCCTGACTCTGCTGCACAGTCCTTCTGCTGCAGTGACGCTACGGAAAATGAACAGCATGGCCATTATGCAAGGTAATGTGCACCTGAGAGCCCAGATGGCTTGCCCCTAAACTAACGACTTCTGCTCTCAGACAACATACTCAGTACAAATCTCCCCAGGGCACTTGACAGCTGGAACAAGTGATCTCAGTTATCAGCCTGGCCAGATTGATCCTCTGAGATGAGGGCTTCCTCATAACATGAACTGACCTTTATAGCAATAGCTCTCCTGATTCTCAGGGTACAGGGCAGAGTCCTTCATCTCCAGACACTGGTTTGACTCTACCTTCCCGAGCGTCTAGCAGTCTTGGTGTAAGTGGCCTCTGCTGTGAGCAGTGTGAGCGCATCAGAGACTTTGTAGTGCCCCTGTGTGACATTTAGCATCTTTCTGTGATGCTACAAAATCTGTTCAGTGACACAAAGTCTGATTCCCAGAAGGCTCCTAGGATTCAAAATTCAGCAGTCTGTCAGTGTTAATCCTCTCCTTCCTGCTGCCCTCACCACCAAAATAAATGCCTCTATACAAATAGTTGTTGAGCACCAACAATATGGTTAGCACTGTATGTAACCCAGAGGAATATGCAGTCCTTGCCCCAAGGAGCTTACTAGGTAAAGGGCGTGATTCTGTTTTAGAGCAAATATGTACCAGCAAAGTTTAATTCTCCTCCTGTCTAGAGGCTAACTGTAACTTCTTTACTATTCTAGATGGCTTTACACACTGGAGCTTAATGGGGACTCAGGTTACTGATGAAGATACTTTCATGGGATTTAACGATGGGCTTTCTCAATCAGGTACCCGATACCCCTCTTGTTGGGGGAAAGGCAGGGATTATTCTCTTTTGTTTTATATAATGCCAGCAGTGTGCTAACTGCTTTCCAGGTTGGTAAGATGGGAAGGTCCCTACCTTCAGTAGTTCACATTGTGAAGGGAAAGGGAATAGTAGTCAACAAAAGGCCAGAGATTGGGTGGGGAAGTATTCACACATCTTGTTAGTTGCATGTTTTTTATAATGCATGCCAATGTCCCTTTCGCCTTCCTTTCAGGAGAAGGCAGTAACCAGACACTGAGAGAGCTAGGAAGTACAGAGCAGGGTCTGGTCCATGTTTTACTGGTATTTCAACCCAGGTTGTCTCACTAGCTCTCTATAAAGCTTCACAGAGGTGCTGAATAGAATGGAGGAGAGCGTTGAGCCTTATGGGACTCCGCAGGGGAGGAGTCATTTGTCATGGGAAATTGGAAGTCCAATATACATAATTTTACAGTAACAGCAGTTTGCCGTATGATTTTCAAAGGAACCAAAGCATTAGGTGCCCCGTTTCCATTGACAGTCAATGGGAGTTGGCCACCTGACTCTTTTAGTGTCCTTTGAATAGCCCAGCCCTAGTAATTAACTATTTAAAACTCCAGGCACCAATATCAAGATGCAAAGGTGTAAAATTCATGGGGAGTCATTGGGCTGATCAACAAAGACTGAGATTCTCCACAAAAAGACCTATGACAAAGATGTAGAATCAGCCATGTAGCTTGAATGTAGGGTGACCAGATTACAAGTGTGAAAAATCAGGATGGGATGAGAATAGGGGTTGGGGTTTAATAGGCACTTATATAAGAAAAATCCCAAATATCAGGACTGTCCCTATAAAATTGGGACATTTGATCACTCTACCTGGGTGGGATGTAGGGAAAAAGGTAGCCAGAGTGTGTTTGTGCAAGGGCCAAAAGCCAAAGAGAAGAAGTTGTGATCTGGCAAAGAGGAAGGATTAGGTTGGAAGCTGACGAGGCATGTTTAGAAAAGGTCCAATGTAATCTGGGTACAGAAGTTTTTCACTGCTTCATTTTTCTTTCTGTCTTGGCCTCTCTAGACCCTAAAGATTTTTTAGTTTGTGAATCTGCAGAGAGGTGATATCCAGCCCAGCTTAGATTCCCTGCTTTAGCTGTGGGTTTGATTGTTTTCCCTTTCAGTTGTATCTGCAGAAGTGGAAATGACAGCCTATGCACTGCTGACATACACACTTCTGGGAGACGTGGCCTCTGCACTTCCCGTGGTTAAATGGCTGTCACAGCAGAGAAATGCACTTGGAGGGTTCTCATCCACTCAGGTGAGTTGCTCTCAGCTCGTGTAATTTCAGCACAAAAATTAACGCCAATGCAAATTGACTAATTTGGGACTAATCTGGCTCAGATTTCATTCTGTAATCTAGGAGTCATGCTACTAGGGTCTGAGAATTCTTCACAGTGCTCTTTACCACTCCTTTTGGGTGTGAGATGCATGAAGTGAACCCGAGGGCTGGTCTACGCGGGTGGCAGTGGTCGATGGGAGATATGCTAGCTACAACTGCAGTAAATTCTCAGCGCTACATCAGCAGGAGATATCTTCCCATTGATGCAGCCTTCCTCCTTTCAGGGAGGTGGACTCATTGAGTCGGCCAGAGAGCACTCTGAGTGACTGTGCAGGTCTACACAGATGCTGGTTGCTGTGGCGGTGCAAACATACCCTGAGTTTGTCTCATTTTCTCTGAGATTTCTGAAGAAGGAGGAAGTGCAAGGAGAGGGAAATGAAGCAATTCCATTTACTGGCTAAGAGAATGCAGAGGAACCTTCTGTTGCCAGATGCTGATGATTGTACAGCATGCTGTGGCCAATGAGATTGATGCTCTTTGGTTCCTCACTAATTCACAGAATCTCAGAACTGGAAGGAACCACGAGAGGTCATCGAGTCCAGTCCCCTGCACTCACGGCAGGACCAAATACCCTCTTAATCCATCCCTGACAGGTGTTGGTCTGACCTGCTCTTAAAAACTTCCAATGATGGAGATTGCACAACCTGCCGAGGCAACTTATTGCAGTGGTTAATCACCCTGACAGTTAGGAATTTTTTCCTAATGTCCAACCTAAACCTCCCTTGCCATAATTTAAGCCTGTTGCTTCTTTGCCTATCATTGGCTGTTAAGGAGAATATTTTTTCTACCTTCTTGTAAAAGCCTTTTAGGTACTTGAAAACTGCTATCATGTCCTCTCTCAGTCTCCTGTTTTCCAAACTAAACAGGCCCGGTTCTTTCAATCTTCCCTCATAAATCAAGTATTCCAAACCTATAATCATTCTTGTTGCTCTTCTTTGCACTTTCTCCAATTTGTCCACATTTGTGCTTTCCTGAAATGAGACACCCAGAACTGGACACAGGACTCCACTTGAGGCCTAATCAATAGAAAGCAGAGCGAAAGAATTACTTACTTCCAGTAGTCTTGTTAATACATCCCAGGTCTGATGTTTCTTCCCCAATCCCCCATAGGATACATGCGTAGCCCTGCAGGCTCTGGCTGAATATGCCATTCTTTCCTATGTTGGAGGAGTCAACCTCACCATTTCCCTGGCTTCCACCAATTTGGACTATCAAGAGACTTTTGAGCTTAACAAGATGAATAAGAAGGTCCTCCAGACTGCTGTGGTAAGTGACTGCCTGAGCAGATACAAATTCCTCTACTTTAATGTTCCAGTTTCCCAAAGCAACTTGCATTTGGGTTGGGTGCAATAACTCAGATCATTTCATTTGGAGGGGCGGGAATGGGCTGGATATTGTGCTCAAGATTTTCTGTCCAAGCCCTGATGGAAAAGGCAGCAGATATTCATTTATGAGAGCACCTTTTAAGCTAATTGATGCCTAGTGTTTGATTTGGAACCATTATCACCAGCTATTTGTGTTAAATACAGGGATGTAGGAAGAATCTGCCATTTTTATTCTTCTTTTTTATGGTTGTGTGTAAACCGAAATGCTCTGTCATAGAGAATAAAATTGAGGCTGATCTCTGGCTTAACTGTAGATTCTCCCATGCTTCTCCCTAGATCCCCAGCATTCCCACTGGGTTGTTTGTAAGTGCCAAGGGTGAAGGCTGCTGTCTAATGCAGGTAAGGGCATTGCAGGATTGTGTAACGGACTCAGAAGGTAGCCTTTAAACAGACACGGCACTCTATTAAACAGTCATTTCTTTCCAACCTCTTCTCTCAGTGATGAGTTGACACAGAGAGCCAACAAATAACCTTCTGTGTCCCAAGCTTTTTCTTTTTCAGTTTCAGGGTGATATGAGGTTTAACTAGAAGTGAGTGGGGTGGCATTAGAATGTAAGTGTTGAGACTGACTGTCAGGGAAAGCTTCCTGATAGAGAGATGTCAAGCTGTGGGATAGTTTTATAAGAGATTGTCTTTGGTAAAATCCCTTATCTGTGCACATTAGTGTTGGCCTGGCAAATGGAATGTCATTGTGAGGAGTGGTGTTAATGATGCAGGGGGTCACTACTAAATTGCTCAAGGTGCCCCCCAAAGTGTGTATTTGCAGTTAGTGCAAAATTCTGCCATATGGGTGACATGAAAGTTTGCAATAAATTCATAGATAGGGCTCCATGCGAGTATCAGCCAGAGTGTGTGCATGGAGAATGGCAGGCTCCAGCCTCTCTGCTTTAAAAGTCTTATCTGTATTCAATAGACCCACCTCTTCAGCTGTGCACCCATCAGACTTGCACAAGCCCCACATACACACATGTACAGTGAACATGGGTGCATATTTTGTAGACCCAGTTAGGAGGATGGTGAAAATGTGGCACTAAGTGATTATTTTAAAAGATCATCAACAAGAATGGTTTTAGGATCCATCTACTTCAGAAACAGTAGAAGATTCCTCCTGTTTGGTTTTCCTGTAGGCATTTATATGGCTTATTTTTAATGTAGGACTCTCCGAATCATTAATGCTCATGTTGTTTGAGCAATATCTGTCTAGCACTCTCTCCCACCTGCCCCTAGCCACTGGGCCAAATCTATCTCTGGTTTGATTCTATGAAAGTTAAAGGGGTTGCACAAGGGATGAATTTGACCCAGGGAAGCCTTTATTCTTTTGCAGTGAAGCCTCTCTTGCTGCATGCCTGCAACTGCTTCCCTCCAAAGAGGGTCTCGTCTCTGCTTTTGGCTCTTTTGGAGTGTCTGATGCTGCTGCAGGATCTAAATGATGCTTTTATTACTTCATAGTCAGAATCAAAACCAGACCTGATTTTTTCCCCCCTCTTTGCTGCAGATTGATGTCACTTACAATGTGCCTGACCCCGTTGCTAAACCAGCTTTCCAGCTTCTGGTTAACCTGAAAGAGCCCAGGTCAGAGCGTCATCAGCAAACTCAGCACCCCCTACGGTCTCTCTCTCCTGATGAGAATCACTCAGAAACCTCCCACCGAGAACGGGCACTGGTGGATGATGATGACCCGGCTGCTGATCAAGATCACCGGGAATACAAAGTGATCCTGGAGACCTGCGCTAGGTAGTGAAATCCCTATATTTACTTCAATGTGGCTCTCTAATATTGGTTGGCTAGGTTTGTTATCAGCACATCCTTCCACTAGTCCTTCCATTGCAAACCACTCCCAGATGGTCTGCCAGCGAATATTGCATCCCATCCTCGCGGATTTATCATGTGTTGTTAAGGGACACACGCTGATGTGGTTCTTTCTTTGCTGTCCTTGTCTCAGGCCAAGTAAGATAGAACTCACATTTTCCTTGTCCTACTTGTTCAGGTGTTGAAGCTGGAATGACAGGTAGGAGAGTTCATACCGGAGGCACTCATTAATAAATACCAAGTGCTAAGAGCCACAAATACAGCTAGGCCTGGAGAGTTTAGTAATGGAGTGGTTCCATCAATAATTGAAATTGATTCCATAGAACATGAGATGGTGGCATTCTGGATCCTGACAAAAGGAAAACAGGCAAACACAGGATAGAGACTCCAGACATCAGAAAAGCAAACTTTGATTCCCCCAGGGAGCTGATGGGCAGGAGGCTAATATGAGAGGGGAAAGGAGTCTAAGAGAACTGTGTATTATAAAGAAACCATATTGAGGGCACAGGAACAAACCATCCCGGTGTGCAGAAAGAATAGCAACCAGCTGGCTGGCAACAAGTTTGACTTAACAAAGAAGCCTTCAATGAATTTAAACACAAAGAGGAAGCCTACAAGAAGTGGAAGCTTGGACAGATGACTAAGGAAGAGTGTAAAAATACTGCTTGAGCATGCAAGAGTAAAATCAAGAAGGCCAAAGCACAATTGGAGTTGCAACTAGCAAGGGATGTGAAGGGCAGCAAGAAGGGTTTCTACAGGTATGCTAGCAACAAGATGATCCAGGAAAGTGTGGGCCTTTACAGAATAGGGGAATCATCCTAGTTACAGATGATGTGGAAACAGCTGAAGCACTCAATGCGTTTCTTGCCTCTGACTTCACAGAGAAGATCCGCTCCCAAACTAATGCACTGGGCAACACAGAATGAAAAACAGGTTCAGGACTATTTAGAAAGGCTGGACATGCACAAGTCCATGGGGCCCAATGCAATGCATCTGAGGGTGCTGAAGGTGTTGGCTGATGTGATTGCAGATCCATTAATCATTATCTTGGAAAACTCCTGGCAATTGGGGGCGGGTCCCAGATGATTGGAAAAAGTCAATTATTGTGCCCATCTTCAAAAAAGGGAAGGATGATCTGGGCAACTATAGACTGGTCAGCCTTACCTCAGTCTCCAGAAAAAACATAGTGCAGGTCCTCAAGAACTCCATTTTCTTCAGCGAGTGGTGTCCCTGTAGGGGTGCTCCACTCTAGGTGTTCTTCGCGTCCTCGCAGTGAGATCGGAGATTTGTGCCGCAGTCTCTGCTCTGGCTGCACTTGCACCCTAGTGTTCTGAGTCACACAGGCTCCCTCAGTTCCTTCTCAACCGTCAAACCGCTGAGATGGAGACCACAACCGCTCGCTCTCTCTTCAACAGCTTTAGGAAAAAAAAAAAAGAGAGAGAGAGAGGTTTATTAGAGTTTATTAGTGTAGTTAGTCTTTAGCATAGTTTAGTTAGTTTCGGATGAAATAGTTAAAAAAAAAAAAACAAGCCCCAAACCACCGGTTCACAGACACTTACCGGCTACCCAGACGATGCCTGGCTCAATGGGTTTTAAAAGATGTACCCTCTGCCAGGATGCGATGCCTACCTCAGATGGGCATTCCCAATGCATCTGATGTCTGGGCGAGGGACATATTCTTCATAAATGTCCTCATTGCAAAAGCTTAACCTCGAGGGTGAAGAAAGAGAGCTGTGCCTGAAGATGATGGCAAATCCAAGCGACGATTGCTCTGACCAGAAAACGTGCGGACAAGAAGTACTATGTGCAATCTAATAAAAATGAGTATTTGTTCACACACCCAGCACCGAATTCACTAGTCATGGAAGCAGCGCAAGAGAGAAGTAAACAGATAGGGAACAAGTCAACATTACAGGATAAGGACTGGAAGAAGATGGACTCATTTGGATGGAAGGTCTATTCCTCTGCTACGTTACAATTAAGAGTTGCGAATTACGTGGCCGTGTTGTCCAGCTATGATCACAGTACATACTCCATATTTGCCACTTTCCTGCAGGCAATTCCGGAGGACAAGAGAGAACAATTTCAGTCCATCATTAGGGAAGGACAGCTCATATCGAGGACAGCCTTGCAAGCGGCCCTGGACGGTGTGGACACAGCATCCAGAACCATTGCCACCGCAATTGTCATGCAGTGCGCCTCATGGTTGCATTCAGCAGGCCTTCCAAGGGAGCTTCCAGGTGCTTTCGAGGACCTCCCATTTGACAAAGTGAAACTGTTCAGAGAAGAGACTGATGAGGTGATGCACACGATGAAAGACTCTAGGGCTTCTCTCTGCACGTTAGGCATCTATGCTCCTAACACCCAAAGGAGACAATACAGATATCAACTATATCAGCGCCGTTACCCGCAATACACACAGAACAGGCAACAAGACAGGAATAGGCACAGATTCCAAAGGCGCTGACAGCACAGTACCAACCACTCTACATCGCAACAACCATTGTCATCTAAACAGCAGTTTTGAGAAACTCGTTGAGGGTTTGAATGACCTCCCAGATCCAGTAATTCTGCATGCTTCGACCATCTTCAACTATCGCCTGAGACCATACTTGAACAACTGGAAGTCCATAGCATCGGACAAATGGGTCATAGAAATCATCCAGCATGGATATTCCATCCCCTTCAACTCTACTCCCTCCACATCAATGTCCTGGAGCTACACATGATAAGGAATGCATGCAGACACTTCCTGCCAATGATACAAAACAAAGTAATAAGAATCATGATGGACGATATAGCCTGCATGATCTACATAAACAAGCAAGGAGGCGTTTGCTCCTGTTCCCTATCCATGGAAGAATGAGATTATGGACATGGCGTATCGAGCATGGTATCAGTATATCAGCATCATACTTACCTGGCTCTCAAAACACCACTGCCAATTTACTCAGCAGACACTTTGCGACGAAACACGAATGGGAATTAAACAGAGATGTACTCAGGGAAATTTTTCACCAATGGGGCACCACCGTCATAAACTTCCGCGACCCAAACAAAACGGAAGTGCCCCTATTTCTGCTCCAGGGCCGGTCTTGGGGCCAACTCATTCGGAGATGCATTCATGCTGAACTGGAAAGGCCCCCTCTCCTGTGCCTTTCCTCCAATACCGTTGATCCACAAGACAAGATACAGACCGATGGAGCAACAACAATCCTAATAGCCCCCGCATGGCCACGGCAGATCTGGTTCTCTTACCTTCTCCAGATGTCTCTAGCCAGGCCAATAACACTCCTGCTGCGCAGGGATCTACTTCACCAAGACGATCAGAACACGTCCCATCCGTATCTGGACAAACTTCTTCTCACAGCATGGTTGCTCCGTGGCTCCAATCGGAAGAGTTACAATGCTCAGATTGAGTACAAGACATCCTGATGAATAGTAGAAAACAAAACACAAGAAGGACTTACCTGCAGAAATGGTCCAGATTTTCCAAACGATATGAACAAAGACAGATCTCACCTGCTTCAGCTCCAATCTCGATGGTCCTCAAATACATTTTACATCTGAAACAAACGGGCCTTGATAACAGCTCTGTCAAAGTGCACCTTGCAGCACTTTTGGCATTCCACATACAGACAGAAGACAAAACACTATGCTCCCCTAAAACTGTCGAGAGATTCATGGCTGGCCTACTGAACACATACCCGGAGATATGACCTCCAGCAACACCATCGAATCTCAATCTAGTGCTGAAAACAATCATGTCAAGACCTTTTGAGCCATTAGCAACATATTCCCTAAAACACTTATCTATGAAAACAGCGTTTCTAGTAGCGTTAACATCTGCTAGAGGAGTGGGCGAAATAGGGGCGCTCATGATGGATCCCCCTTACACAACCTTTCACTCGGACAGGGAGACGAAACACCCCGATCCAAGGTTCATACCAAAAATTAACTCTCCCTTCCACGTCAACCAAGAGATCAACCTACCGACATTCCACCCAAAACCTCATACTGATAAGCAATCAGCCATCTTAATACGTTAGATGTCAGAAGGGCCCAAGCGTTCTATATAGATAGAACAAAATCATCCCGGAAGACTCAAAGACTTTTTGTTCCCACCGAAGAACGATCCACAGGCACACCCATCTCCTCTCAGAGGCTATCTAAGTGGATAAAGGAATTTACAACACCACCATGTACACGGAACAATCTTACCCCACCAGGGCAGATCATAACTCACTCCACAAGGGGCATGGCCACATCAGTAGCCTCCCTCAAGAATATACCACTGAAAGACATCTGCATTGGGGCTACATGGAGCTCAGTCCACACCTTTACTAAACATTGTGCAATAGACCAGACACTGAAGTCCACTACAGCTGTAGGCTCCATGGTTTTATCCACCGTACATCACACACACTCCTTAGGAAACAACCTTCCCTCACAGGGAACTGCTCCACAGACACCTAGAATGGAGCACTCCTACAGGGACACCACTCGACGAAGAAACGAAGGTTGCTCACCTGAGCAGTAACTGATGTTCTTTGAGATGTGTCCCCTTGCTTGGGTGCTCCACATCCCTCCCTCCTCCCCTCTCCCTCGGAGTGTATGTATCCGCTCCAGGGTTGAAAATGAACTGAGGGAGCGTGGCTGTGCTCGTGCGACTCAGAACACTAGAGCTCGAGCGGGGTCACGCAAGCACAGTCAGAGTGGAGACTGCGGCACAAATCTCTAATCTTGCCGCGAGGACGCGAATAACACCTAGAGTGGAGCACTCCAAAAGGGACACATACCTCCAAAAACATTGGTTACTGCTCAGGTGAGCAACCTTAATTTGAGGCACTTAAAAGAGAGGAAGGTGATCAGGAACAATCAGCATGGATTCACCAAGGGCAAGTCATGCCTGACCAACCTGACTGCCTTCTATGATGAGATGACTGGCTCTGTGGATGTGGGGAAAGCGGTGGATGTGATATACCTTCACTTTAGCAAAGCTTTTGATACAGTCTCCCTCAGTATTCTTATCAGCAAGTTAAAGAAGCATGGGTTGGATGAATGGACTATAAGATGAATAAAAAGCTAGCTAGGTCATCAGGCTCAATGGGCAGTGATCAACAGCTCGATGTCTAGTTGGCAACTGGTAACAAGTAGAGTGCCCCAGAGGTCAGTGTTGGGGATGATTTTGTTCAACGTCTTCATAAATGATCTGGAGGATGGGGTAGATTGCAGCCTCCACAAATTTGCAGCTGACACTAAGCTGGGGGGAGTTGTAGATATGCTAGACGGCCGGGATAGGATACAGAGTAACCTAGATAAATTAGAGGATTGGGCCAAAAGAAATCTGGTGAGGTTTCACAAGGACAAGTTCAGAGTCCTGGACTTAAGATGGAAGAAATCCAGGCACTGCTACCGACTGGGGACCGACAGGCTAGCCATCGGTTCTGCAGAAAAGGAGCTGGGGGTTACAGGGGACAAGAAGCTGGTTCAATATTGTGTCCTTATTGCCAAGAAGGCGTATTGGGCTGCATCAGTAGGACCCTTGCCAACAGGTCAAGGGAAGTGATCATTCCCCTCTATTTGGGCCTGGGGAGGCCTCATTTGTAGTATTGTGTCCAGTTTTGGGCCCCCCTGCAGAAGGGATGTGGGCAAATTGGAAAGAGACCAGCAGAGGGCAACAAAACTTATTTGAGGGCTGGAGCACATGACTTATGAGGAGAGGCTGAGGGAACTAGGCTTGTTTAGTCGGCTGAAGAAAAGAATCTGGGGGATTTGGTAACAGCCTGTTGCTACCTAAAAGGGGGTTCCAGGAAGAATGGAGCTGGGCTGTTGACAGTGGTAGTAGATGACAAACAAGGAGCAATGGTCTCAAGTTGGAAGGGAGGGAGATCTAGGTTGGATATTAGGAAAAACTCTCTCACTAGGAGGGTGGTGAAGCAGTGGAATGGGCTATCTAGGGAGGTGGTGGAATCTCCATCTTTGGAGATTTTTAAGGCTCGGTTAGACAAACCCCTGGCTGGGATGATTTAGTTGGGGTTGGTCCTACTTTGAGCAGGAAGTTGGACTAGATGATCTTCTGAGGGCCCTTCCCACCGTAATCTTCTATGATTCTTGAACGCACGATTGAGACATTTTTCATCTTTGTTTCTATGGCCTTTTCTCTCACTCTGCCCCTTTGAAACTGACATGGTGTTTTTTCCTCTAAACTCCCTTACTTCCCTGGGGTGTGCACGTTGATATGTTCTTGTCGTATGCCCATGAGAGTGGGATTATCCCTGGGGTTGTATGGTAACCCATGAGTGCTTGGTTTCCGGCATTGATATTTTTAGTTTTTGAAGCACTTTGGGGGGAAGACGACAATGATTTAACAACAGATGTATAGAAAGGAGGTAACATTAGTGGCTGTGATATTGTTTCTTACAAAACCTGAAGAAAAAGACAGACTGAACCATCTCATTCCAGCACATGGAAAAGAAATATATTAATGAGATATTCCTTAGAAACTTCAAGGAGTTAGGTAATCCCAATTAGGTAATTCTGCATGAAACAGGGCCATGGTTCTATAAATATTCTTGACTTGACTCTCGTGTTTATTTGAGTTGCTCAGGCTAGTCCCTTCAGGTTTGGATACAGAGACTCTTCACAAAGGATGCTAGTTGCCATGGTATCAGTTTGGAATCTGATTGGTTGCTATGGTAACAGTGCAGCCTGTGCGATTATTTGGTTGACATGGTTCCCCAGTGCTGACTATTTATCTTCTTATTTCTTGTGAAAGAATTTTAGACAGTAGTTTAAGAACTGTCTGGAGTGATGCCAACATGCAATGATTCTCATCTCTGGAACGCAAAATGCTTTGTAAGGGTTGTCAGTGGCTTTCTCCCATTTTACTGATAGGAAAACAGAGGCACAGGGAGAGGAAACATTTTGCCTGTAGTGTTACAGTGAGTGAGTTGCAGGGGCAGGAAATATACTTCAAACTCCGGCCTGTGCTGAAACCACTAACCTTTCACCCCAAACCTGAAATTCTGCCCCTTGTCCACAGGTGGCTTTGGTTTCAAGGAGGTTGTGAAAGGGAGGCTGAAGGGAAGGGGAAGTCCAGAGCGAGAGTAAGGCAGCATTTCCAAATGCCAAAGTGCACAACAGATGAAACTGAAAATTCCCCAGATCTTTCTCACTCGATTGCATTTCCATGTTTGCTGTGCCACGTTCTGGGCTTCTAGAGATGTGCTTTGGATATCCTAAAATAAACTGCACCAGCAGTTGTACAAGGCGAATGCACAGTCACTCGGGCCTCATCATATCAATGGGAAAGTCTGGGCTTCCCTGTCTGCTGCCACCTCCTTCCTGCCGAATGCCGAAATAAAGGGGATATTGGATACAGTCCTGAAAAGAATGTCAGTGACTCCAAACAAAGATGGGATTCTGTCATCCCTAAGCTCACCAAACCCTTCTTCTCCGGCTCTTCTGGCTGTGTGGCCAGCAGCCATGATGTCACTGAATGCTCAGGTCTGGCCCCACAGACACTTGCATTTCACAAGCCATTTTATGACTCCCTCCAGCAGCAATGTCTGAGTGCCAGTTCAACTCCTACGGCCACATGCACTTTCCACCACAGCACCTGAAAATAGTCTGGCCAACTCTGTGTACCCACAAGAGACTGTCCAGACTCATTAGCAAACTATCCCTGGCTCAGAGGTTCTCTCCTGGCGCTGGATCTGTCAGCGTGTCATCGCTGGCAGAAGGGGCATTTCTCAGCCTGTTTAGCTAGTATCTATGGAACTGCACCGGAACCGTACCAGGTAGAGCTGTGATGGGGCCACCCCTGAAACATGTTTGTGTCAGGCATTTGTAGCAGTCAAGCTACATCCATGTTGTTGTTTTAGTATAGGCAGGCCCTGACTCGCATTCCACGAGCATCTTGTGGGGAGACACGTTCAGAAGGTTCTTCATCTGTTCACTGAAGATGTCTGGAACTGACTGGAGGCTGCCTTGCATTAACTCAGCCTTTCTGCTGTCATTTCTGAAAATTCTGTCATGGGCGTTGCTGGAGCAAAGATAAAAATTTGAGGGGAAACCCAGTCTGAGGAGATGGAAGGCTTGAACAAATAAAAGCAAATGAGATCTTTCCTTCCCCAGTCAAGATTCTCTTTAACGCCTTAAAAATTTCCTCCTGCAGAGGTTGAACATGGGGGCAGTTGAAGGATAGCAATGGAAATGCATCAAGCTGGGGTTGTTATGCAACAGGCAAATTGCTTATTTTGAGGAGTCAAGTACTCATATGGAGTCCTTGGGATATTTCCCTTTTTGGATGAAATGGAATGAGTATGTGACTTTAGAGAAAAGAGAGTGCTCTTCTGGAACAGAGGGCAGTCCTGACTCTCTCTAGGAGTTAGCTGGATCTAAATCCTCATTGCACCAATCTACTTGTTCCAATGATGCCACTGCTTGATTGAAACTGAAATCGATGAGTTCCTGCCCTCTTGGTGACATAAAGTAGCCTGGAAGGTTCCCTCCATCAGCTTGTGTTCTACCGCAGCAATATCCGGAATGAAAGGCCTTGTTTTTGCGCATTTTGATGGAGGTCTGGTGTTGCGTCAGAGAATGATTAGCATAATGAGCACTCTCACAGTATTTGAACAGGTGACGGTATTTGACTGTAAACTCGTTGGAGCAGGAACCCTCTTTTTTTCTGTGCTTGTATACAGAATCCTGGTCCATGGCTGGGGCCCCTTGGCACTACAGTAATACAAATAATTATTAATAGTAATCAGAATAATAAAGCCACTCTCTTCCCTAGATGTCAATTACGCATTAGAATGAATTGGATGTTTATAGAATAGCAGTTTTAACTAGTCTAAAAATCTTCTCTTCCACATTGAGTAGCTTTCACTCTTTTGTGATACCATGTCGTTAGTTCTCCACTGCCCAAAAGACGCCCAGAGTAGACAGGACCCAAATTCCTATAAGGAAAAAACCATGCCCATTTACTTCTCCCTTAATGGTCACCTTTGAGGTATACTGCGGTGTTTCCATTGAACTCCGTATTTCCTGGACTGCAGAATGCCCCCCTCAAGTGAATTTTAGCCAATAGTGTCTCCCCCATGGAACGAGCTTTTCTTGCCAAGTTTATAGAAAGTTCTGGCTGAGCAGGGTTGGCTGGTGTGGGATCTGTTAATGGGATATGAATTCCTTCAACCCGAAGTAACTTCCTACCTCAAAGGCCACTTTGGGGAAAGGCTGTTTGGGGTTTTGTGTGTCCTCATCTCATTTGGCACTAATCAGCATCCTGGCTGGCAGCCGCTGCAGAGAAGCACAGAACTAATTTGACCCTGGAGGCATGACCAGCCATTCACTCCTGCTGGGCACTCTCCCTGTGCCACACCTATTCTTTTCTAGCGACAGGAGCCCAGACGCCAGGGGGATGGCCACACAGCTAAATAAATACATACGTAAAAAGAAAAGGAAAGAAAAGAACACCTGCGGCAGCAAGTGTCCGTGCCTAGGCCAGCTGACTGGCTTGTCGAGGTCTTGCTGTGGGACTGAAAATAGCAGTGTAAATGTTCCTGCTTCTGTTGACGTGGAGGACCCTAGACCCTTCTGCCTTGCTGGGTTCAGAGCCCAGGCTCCACCCTGAGCGGGAGCTACTGCATTGCCACTTTGTGCCCATGGCACAAACTGAAGTCAGTTGACATGGATTCTGGAGCTTGCTGCTACAGGGTCATGTGGTTTGGGTTTTTATTTTATTTGCCCTGCAGATGTGCTTTTAGGCACTTTTCATGTATATCCCATCAACTTTAGAGTATCTCTGCATTTCCTTTAAGATCTGGCCGTACTTTTTTCATTACAGGGCCCCAGATAAGCCCAGAGACCTGCAGTTTATGTTTGTGGCCCCCGAGGAAGTGTTTTGGATTGTGCTGCAAATGGTGACCCTAGGCCTGAGTTATTCCATGTAGAGGTGGCTGAATTCCCATCTTGTCCAGGGTGACAAAACATAGCAGGTGCCATGGGCATTATCTGAAGCGAGTCTGTATTTTGAATTGCCCATCACCGTGATGGTGATATCGAACTGCAGGGCTAGGGAGGGGTATTTAGAGACCTTGTTAGTACCAAGACTGCCCCCATAGCCACAAGAGTGAAGCTGTGCAGAGCTGCCACATATCTGAACTAGCTTTCTGCATTCTCTTGTTTGCAATAGACGTGGCACGTGTGTGCCAAGGCCAGCAGTCTAGACACTGCTCTTCTTACGCCTTGGCCCTTTCCCAGCAAGACACTGGAGGGAGGAGCAGGAGCATTTCCTCCCACAAGGGGCCATTTCCCCCTCTCAGTGGTGCACTTGCCCAGTGATGAGTCCAATAATTAATAAGTAGTCTAGCAGCCCCATGACAAACTGCATCTTCCTCCTCCCTTCCCCTCTCCCCGCATCGTTGTCCTCTATGGGCTGCACTTAATTTTTCATTAGCAGAAGCAGAGAGGGTAATTTATAAAACCAATGCGAATGTGGCTTTTAGCAAGCCCTTCATTTGGGATTAGGTGTCCTCTTCTCCTAGATCCTGTGTGCAGCTTTTCTCTGAAAGCTTCTCTTTCAAGCCTGCTTCATTCCCAGCTGCCCCAGGTATGGTTTAACTCAGGTCCTGACTTCATTCTCTCTCTCTTTTTTACACCCCTCCTTTCTCCCCCCGGGAAGGTGGCTGCACTCAGGATCATCAAACATGGCTGTCTTGGAGGTGCCCTTGTTTTCAGGTTTCCGAGCAGATATTGAAAGCCTGGAGCAGGTAAGATGTTGTGAGGAGAGTGGAGAGCATGTGCACAGGGGTTGGGTCACCTTGCTCTCAGCAGGGATTCCCTTTGAGATACATGGGGAGGTAAATACTAGGTATGTGAGCAAAGATATAATTAAAATGGGAGAGCAGGCAATTTCACTTGTCAGAACGTATTTATCTGAAGTGGGAAAACAGATGTGAGTAAGATTAACAAATTTGACCAACTCAGCCAAACAACCCTTTATTACTGTGCATGGTTCATGGTAATTAAATGAGACTCATTTGGAAAAGCTGAAGTGAAAATGTGCTCCAACAGGAGCTGTTCATTGCGTCTTAGGGGCTGTATTATCTCCAACATCTGGATTTGATTTCATTGGAGGCTCTGTGTCTTGGAATTTTTTTCTGGGAGAACATCATGTTTATTGCAAGCCAAACTGAGGTGGACAGAATGTGCCTCTTGCCCAGCCAGCCCTAGGAGGGAGGAACTGAAGTCTTCCGATTCCCTTTAGGCTTTTTTGCAGCATTACACTGTTTTCTTTGTTTTTTTGGTGTTATAAATAAAATTACAACAGAGTCTTGTGGCACTTTTAAAGACTAACAGATTTATTAATCGCATGAGCTTTCGTGGGAGAAAATTTTCTCCCACGAAAGCTCATGCGATTAATAAATCTGTTAGTCTTTAAAAGTGCCACAAGACTCTGTTGTCTTTCTACAATAGATTAACACGGCTACCCCTTTGGAATTTGACTACATAAATAAAATTGTTAGTGATGCTGTATCTGAAGAGAGAAAAGAAACTAACGTGCTATCTCTGAGAAACAGCAAAGAGCTGATCAGGAATTTCTCTACGCAACAGACCTCTTCCTTTAATGGCCTTGTCTTCATTTTGGGTGGAAAAAGCTAGGTTCATAACTCAAGTTAACTAACTGAGATATAGTCCTAGTGAAGGCAAGGCAGTTTAATTTGACCGACTAACTCATGTGAAGACTACAAACCACGTTGTCTTCAATAGGCTCGTACATCGTTAGGCCTATTCTACACTAGAGCCCAGGTTCCCCACCTTTTTGGCTTGAGGGCCACAACTGTAAGTTTTACAACCCTGAAGGGACACCAGCCTCAGCCAGCAGCTCCTGTCCACCCCCTCTGGAGCCAGAAGGAAGGAGTTCCGTGAGGAGGGTCTCCTATTCCCCTGGCTGCAACAGAGAAACTGCGCACTCCACCTGGGTCCTTAGGCAGTGGCTCCCTCCTGCAGCCTGGAGGACAGGAGATCAGTGCTCCCTCCCTCTAGCTCCAGCAGGGACCCCAGAGCCTAGGGATGTGGGCAGAGCACTTTGCCAGGCTCCGTGCTACAGCCAAGGGGAGGAGAGCACCAATAGCTATCCCCTTGGCAGCTGTAAGGAGCTTGCACCAGCAATGTGCTTCACCTGGGTCCTTAGGCAGCAGCTTCCTTCTGCGCCAGCGGGAGGGGAGCCGCAGGTCGCTCTGAAAGACCCACAGGCCACTGATTGGGAACCACTGCACTAGAGTGTTTTGCCCAAAAAAGTTAGGTTGTTTTTTTTTGACGAAACAGTGCTTGGATATACGCTGCAGTCAGCCCCCAACAACTAAAGTGCCGTGGTCTGTCTGTCTGTCTTTCTTTCTGTCTTTCTTTCTTTCTTGACAAAATAAAATCACCTCAAGGAGAGATGTGGCTTTTGCTGGTATAGTTCGGATGCTGCACTGTCAATGTGGACACTGCATTCTCTTAAGTGGATGGGTGGATAGTGAGTCTGTCATTCTGGTCAATTTCACCACCCCAGCTGAGCACTGAAATTGACCGGAAAGCAGATGCCCAGGCAGCTGGTTCCCAATGTGGCTGGGAGCAGAGTAAGAAACCCAGACTATTGCAAGCCGGGGCAGCTGTTCCTGATCCCAGCTGGGCACCAGACAAGAAGCCCTCATGGTCCTGGCTGGAATGGGCAACCATGTCAATTTCACAGCTCAGGTATATAATTGATAAGGCTGCACCATGGAGCAAGCAGAGAATCTCACTGATTTCTTGCCCCACTCCTAGCTGGGACCAGGAATCAGTTACCCTGGCTTGCAGGGGCTTCTCCATCAGCTCTTGGTGGGGCAGTTATTTATGTTGCTTTGAAACAAAATCTCCTTTCCGTGCTGATTTACACATGTAAAGGCAAAAGGATATAGAAATCTGGTTTAGGAATAGGAGATGTAGGGCAGCTTTAGAGTGAATGGAAACATTTCCAGTGGAAATCACTGGCAGGACCTCTTTTCTGTTAGCCAGACAGGTTGATGTTGAAGAGAAGAGGTGAACGGATGCTGTTCTGAAAGAAGGAGGCTATTACTTTGGAGGGGGCACATAGGCTGCGGCTACACTTGTAAATTAAGTTGACTTAAGCTTGCTTAAATCGACTTAATTTACCCTGTGTCTACACTACAGTTTCCTTAAGTCGACTTAAGCAAGTTGTTTAAGTCAACTTAAGGAAAATAAAGTCGACTCTATGAAAATTAAGTCTACTTTATTAAACCTGGTTTTAATTCGATTTAGGGCTTAAGTCGACTTTTTCAAGTCGACTTAAGCCAGTGTAGATCTGGAGTAGCCCTAAGTTGACTTAGGGCTACTCCAGGACTCCACCACTGCCCTCCCTGCTGGGGGGGGGGGGCACAGGGGGAGCCTGGCATGCCCCCCCACAGGGCAGGGCAGAGCCCTGCCCATCCTGCCCCTGTGCTCTGCCAGGGTCCCTGTCCCCCTTTGCCCCATTGTACCCATGTACAATGGGGCAAAGGCTGAGCCCCCTGGCACTGGGCAAGGGGTGCCCCCCTGCCCCCATACAGCTGCCCTAGGTCCCCCTAGCCCCTAGAAGTCGACCTAGACGTCCAGTGTGGATGCTCTAGGTCAACTTTGTAAGTTCCCCCCAAAGTCGACTTTAAATTTAAGTTGACTTAGCTAAAGCCGACCTAAATTTCCAAGTGTAGACATAGCCATACAGACCCATTGTGAGGATACCAGCTGTGAAGGGCTAAGGGAGCTGCTGGGTTTATTCTTCTCAGAGAAGAGGAGGCTGTGAGGTTTCCAGAATAATGGAAGAGACTGATTGTCATTAATAAATTGTTCACACTGGAGCAGGGATCAAACATTAGGAATGAAATCCAACCTCTCCTCTATTGGGCAGAATTGCTTTACACAAATGGGATTAAATCTCTGGAGAGTGCAATCAAAGCACAAAGTATAAAAGAATGCGAGAGAGGTCCAGCTTTGTTTCTGGAAGAACAGTGAGTGAAACAGTAGAAAGCACTGGCATATTGGGCTAAGCTGCCATCCCCAGAGGCGTCTTATATTCCTGGCATGGCCAGATGTGGCCGAAGAATCAGCAGGAGCTCTCGGGACCTAGGAGAGGCTGTGCTGGCCTGCCCTGTGCTTCCCCACAGCACAGGGACATTGGAATGAGCTGTAGGGTGGATTTTCCTCCCGGAGTCTCCTGCGCTGACACAATTTGGGGGCTGCAGGGTTTATGTGTTAGTGAACCCTAAACTCATTTTGTCTGACAGTTGTTTTCTGGTATAAGACTGGTTTTGTGGCGGCCATCGAGGTGTTCCTCTAATACATGTCGGGAATGAGCTCTTGGCGTTTGTTCTGCACGTGTATGCAGGTCAAGAGCTTTAAGGAGGAATAATTCCACTTCTGAACACATGGCCAGCACAGGGCGTATGTACTACTCACACCAAGAAGACTGAGTTGTTTTTGCAGGCCCCCTGCTCAGGCATGAATTTCACTCGTTCCGAGTAAAGCCAACCTTGGAAGTAGTTTGAGGTATGGTTAACTCCACGGTGGACAAACCGCAATCTAGAAGTCAAGAACTCCTGCGTTTTAATCCCAGTTCTCCC